>LPNX010764374.1:356986-415308 GCA_001517045.1 Pseudotsuga menziesii
TTTCACAAGCTAGGGATAAAACCCTAGCTACAATAGGTGTGTTTTATGGATGCTCAGTGTTTTGATATAACCATGTCAGTTGGCCTTATAGGGTCTCCGCAATTTCCTGTGTTCTATCCTTGAATTTACTAGCCACTATTGAGATCTCCTACAGTCGATCTTCGGCTTGCTTGATCCAAAAAACTTCTTCTGCTAGCTTGACCTGTACTTGATATATTTTTATTCTAAGTAAAAGAGCAAGCTATCTTAGAGGTGCTATGTCTATTTTCCTTTCATTGGCTTCCTTCAAAAGTACTTCCAAGAAACTATTCTGCTCTTCAAGTTCTATGATTCGAACTCTGTGCTCCTCTGCTTGCTGATTAGCTGCGAATTTCTGAACTTCCATTTATGCTATCTTGCTCTCTAGCTTATGCTTCTCCCTATCAAGGGTCATGTTTGAATGTTTCAAATTATCCCTTTCCTCCCCTATGAATTGGTAATCTTGTTGAAGCTTCTCATAGTCAGAGAGAGTGTCTTCATATTTTCTCTTAGTCTCTTGGCCTACTCTTTCCTCCTTCCTTAAAAACTCCTTCATTTCTTCTATTATACCTTTATACTGATTAAGGGCTTAAGTGAGCTTTCTAATATTATGAGCATTTGCAGTTTCAGTTGTGACACCCATGGAGGCCATTTGTTTAGGATATTCTTATACATTTTTTACGACCGTCTTTTCGGTTACTGTGGTGATTCCGGGTTGAGTTCCCATCTTTAAAGTATTCTCCATTTTCCACCCAATGGACTTCCTTTTGGGAAAAAAAATAAGTCCTCCAAGCATGCAACTTCATGCTGTTTAGATGGGGTAAATGGCACCAATCCCAATTCAACTATAGGGAGATGCGCTCCAGTAAGTATATTGCTTGAAGTGGAAGGGAGGTTCTCGGTGCTATCCTGAGTAGGACCCTGCCCCTGATTTTCATTATCCTTCTCTTCCTGGTCTTTGTTTCTTTGTTCTTCTGTCACCTCTCCCTGGTTTTGTGCTTGCTACTTTGGATTTTGAGCTTCTTGAGCTATTGAATTTTCTAACTCGGCAATATTTCCTTTGATAGCTTATTATTTCTTTTTCTGTTCTTCTTCTTGCTCCTTTCTGGAAGTTTCTTCTTTCTCTTTTCAGGAAGCTTCTTGTTCCTCCTTTTCTTGATGGGCTTCTTCAGCTAAAATTTTTCTTGCACCTTCTTCCAGTCTACGAGCAGTCTATTCCTTTGCTTTTCTTGTAGCTTCATCCTCCTGTCCCTTTGGTTCTGGATTACTGCTTCCACTTCCTTTAACTCCAGCTATTGAGGTCTTCCTTTTAAGCCTCATATTCAAAGAAGTCATGTTGCAAATATTTCTGTACCTTTCTTCATCCTTTTCCACATAATCTGCATATTCAAAATTTACCTTAAGTAGTGCTCGATTGGCTCCAATTTTACCCTGTGAGTCATGTTACGGAGAGAAATTCCTATGGCTTGGGGTACCACAATAGACAACTTGACTCTAGAAATCAATCCTTTCCAATATGCAATAGAAATTAAATGTCTAACACTAAAGGATCATACCTCGTACCTTATTCCGGATGGTTGAAGTAGATCCTCATTGAGCTTTCCAATATTCAGCTTGAATTGATCTGTTACTTCCTCAACAACAAGTGAACAATACAAGAATTCTATATATCATGGTGTTAGATCTATTCTAGCATATATAATCAATAATGTATAAGCATTTGACATAATTCAATGGAGAACATATTCATTCAAACACACATTATTGGACAGGAAAAGATATTTCTATTAATATAAATCATAGATTACAAGATACAACCTCTGACGACACGTCTGTGAACCGGAGAAACTGAATCCCCCACTTGGGCCTTGTTGGCAGCCGGCAACAACCCCTTCATTTTTCATTTGAGATGAAGGGGGATCAGCTCTCTTTTATGGTTTATCTTTAAAAATTATAAAAGAGTGCCTTCAGAATCTTCGATTCTGCAGGTACTCTCAATTGTAGAAGAGTCAAGTGACATATTAGAAGTTTATGAAAATATGTTCATAAACTTGATAATTAGCAGCTGTCAGTTTCATAAATTTTATATATAATCAATTCTATAATTAATTAATCTATCTGATTATATATGTTGATTTAAGAAATTTTAAAAAGGATAGTATGTTAATTAGGGTTCAACAATATCACATTTTGAATTTGTTTGAGGCTGGTTATTGATAAGATTTTATAAGTTCTTAAAATCCCTAGAACTTAAGGTGAATTATTAAATTAAAATTCTAATTAGACCTAAAAAGTTCACATTCCATATGCAACTTAATATCATATCATTATTTTGTAAAAATTGTGTAGATATAGCTAGTGATAAAGCAAATAAATGAGTATCATTTTGAAATCTTCATTTGTCATATAGCTCGGTATCCTATCAAATTGGATTTGGGATATTAATGGATGTGATTTTGCAAAGGTTTAAAACTATATTTCAAAATGAGACTTTATATATATACATGGCTTAAATGTTAATGCGAATCATTAGTGAGTTGTATTGCAAAAACACTAGGGGTTATTATATTGTCATGTTAATAAACACGACCACCTTCCATGTATAATCTGAAAGAGATCATTGATTGACCATTTTTATGAGGATACATGACCCATATGTCAAATAAATAACACTTGTTACTTGGATCGCTACATTGGCATGAGGATTTGGATAACACCTTTCATTTTAATTGACAGCTGTGATTATATTAATGAATCATATCAGTAGGATTTAATGTTGTATATGACTGATAACCATTCCATTACGTAATGCTGTACAGGCTCATCATGACAAACTATGTGTAATCAATGTCTTGATTTACGATTCATCAATCAAATGATCCCTGATAGGTAGAATTCGTTAAGATTTACAGTTAGTCATTGTTAGTCATGCATTTGTCATAGCAGAACACTGGCTATAGTATTCATCATCTCTAAATCTAGTTAAAATGGCCAAAACTTAGAGCCCTCATCTTTGTCAGGTATGAAGCATGTGAGGATTTGACATATCGCATCATGTCTTACACCTAGGTTCCTATCCCTTCCCTCTTCATGACTCCATTCATTTCATTTCGTAATCAGGATAGCGGTGAGGAAGCCATGGCTCCGCTTAGTCGTTTTGAAATCTTAGGGTCAGAACTTGTCGAAGCCGATGAGAAAGTTTCCCTGCTATTTGAAAAGATTGGATGGGGGCGGTTCTTCAGGAGATTTAGTGGCCATAACACAGAGGTGACTAAACAGTTTGCTTTGAGTTTGAAAGAAAACATAGTGCAGATTGGGAATTTTAAGTTTATCATTGACGAAGACAAAATCGTAGAGGCTACGAAGCTCCCACAAATTGGCGAGCGATGGTTCAAAGGTGGGAAGGTGAATAAAAATAAGTGGCAGTCCTTGTTGTTGCCGTTTCCAGCTAGTGCCAAACTGAAAATTGGGGTTTCGGTTAGGTTTCTGAAGCTAGAGTGGTGAGCATTCTATGAGATCTTGGTCAGGTACGTATCATGCGATGGACACTTCTCTCACCTACATTATTATCACCTATGACTACTGTTAGCATTAAAAGGCTGTAAACTTAATCTACCCTTCTACCTATTGCATAGTCTAAAGAAAATCTCGCATTCGGTTCAAAGTTTCAGTAATCCTGATAGAAGTCTATTTCATCATGGTTTAGTCAAAATTATAATATAGCATCAACTGTCTCTTATTGGAAAATCGTGGGATGATTTTTTGATTGAATGTCAATTAGGGCCGACTCAATGTTGGCCGAAACCTTCCCTAAAGACTCGTAGGAAACGAGAGGCTACTGTAAAATCCGAAGAGGCTGAATCAAAGGATAATGAGCTTTAGGAAGCCAATCTACCCATAAATACTGGTATTAGTGATGATGGGGTCGGGAACATAGCCCCCTGTTACTCTGAAACTCCCTTGAACCAATCCCAATCTGACAAATGCTGTAGTACACCTACAAAGACAGGGGACAAATTAACCAAAAATGAAGATGTTAATGCTGTTGATTATAAAAACCCTTCGGAGCTGAATACTCCTCATAAACATGGTAGTGAGTCCATGCATAAACTAGAACAACTAGCGCAGGTGCTTTGTGACAGAAGGGGTTTTGAATCAAAAAATCTTGTTTTTACTCAAACAAAAAGAATTACTAGAAGCATGAATAATACACCTACATCCTCTGTTTCTATGGCTACTCAACAGAGTACTCAGCCAGTGGTTGTCCATCTTGAGGACGACCTTCCACCATTTGTTCCCGAAACTACTCATATTGATGAGCCTACTCTTATAAAGAATGAAAGTGCAAAATTGGCTAAAGACATTTTTGAGTTGGGTAAGGCATAAGTTGCTCCATCGTGTATGGAGGCCTATGGTTTAGGTCCCGAGCCATATTTCATGAGTTTTCCATCACTTGGTCAAGACATAGACCATCATGATTCTTCTCAAACAGATGACTCATGTCATGATAAAAAGGAGGAAACTCTCCAACAGGTTCTGGACAGGGTATATGAGACTAAAATTATAGAAATGAAAATTGAACTTAAACAGTGTCAAGCTAATGCAGCTTTGATGGAGGTAGAAAACAAGATGTTTAGGGAAGAATTGTTAAACTGGATTAACAGGTGGAAGGAAGTAAACATAAAAAAGAACCAATACAAAAAGGCAAAGAAATCAATGATATGTACAAATCAACATTTACTTGAACAAATAGAAAAGCAAAAGCTAGTGATCATCAGGCTCAAAGCCAAACTAGCCGAAGCCAGAAGAGTGGTCAATCTACAATATAGAACTTGATGATTATTTCCATTTTTAGTTATATGGTTTGTCTCTCTATCAACAGGTAATAAAAGCTTTTTTGTGCATGCCTGTAAAATCGCAGATTTTACAGGCACACATTTAAATTATGGTTTCTTTTGTTATTTTTGTTATAATCAGTTTTTAATAAGATGCTTTTGTTTGTTTAAAAACAGGTGGGCATGTCATCGCTATCCTCTACAGTTTTAGTATGTTTCTAATATTTGGGATTTCAGTTGGAAGACATGGATGTTTAGTGAAGACTGGAATTTTGACACAGCCACGAATTTGCCAGTTCCTTTAAACCAGCAAATGTTTCAGGCTAGTTGTTTTTATTGTTATCCTCTAGTGACAAGTGTTGATTGAAAAGAGTCGATGCTCTTTGATAGTGATAGGACTCCTATAGTGTTGCATATAGCATTTATTGAAAAACTGAATCGAAAGACTAGTAGTATTATATAAGCTAGTAATTTTTAGGAGAGGGGGGGGATGAAGTGACTGAAGAGAAACATATTCGAACTATTATTTTGATACTAGTTTTTGTTCCTGGCTGAAGTTTTATCTTTGGAAATGGGATCTGACTGGAAATCTCCAAGTTGATATCATGGTTGGTATTATTTTGGATACTCTTTATATATTTTAGTATATAATCTTCTATTTTTAACATTAATGTAGTATACTTGGTTATGCTTGTGTTTATTAATCAGTATTACACTTTGTCAATGCAATATTGTATTTGAATTAGTATGTTATTGTGACGGAATTAATCGGTGTTTCTACTGAAAATTCAAGATATAATGATATACATATTTATGTCTGTTTGATCTCATTTGTATGTTTACAATTATTTCATTTTGAACATTATATTTCTTTTCAAATTTTTAATGTTGTTCATTAGTTGTTAATTAATTCAAACTTTTTCAGAAAATTTGAAGTAATTGCGTATTTCCATTTCTCTGTTAAGGTAATTTACAGTAGAATGATTTACAATGTATGGTTTGAATATTGTCATTTAGATCTTACTTATTTATCATTCTGTTCATCATTATATTAATTAATAATTAATATAAATACTCAAATCGCTCTCAGCTGAGATAGGATAGTTGGGATAGTTAAGTTAGTGTTATCATAAGTATAGTTTATATTTAACAGTTGTTAAATAGTATTTGTATAATTCTTTTTAAGTAATATTAATAGTCTTTTATATTTAGAATATTAAATATAAAATCCACAAAATCGAAGACTTTCCTTAAGAAAGCAAGTGTAGGATAATTTAGGTAGTTGAAAACTAATTTTAGGGTTTAGTTAGATAGATATAACTTTAGGATAGATTTTTACTGAATTTTAGTTTCTCCCTGAGAGAAGAGTTTAGTTGGTAGCAGGACCATAACCTGAGATATTTTTCTATTCCAAACACACCGGATGCTGCTTTAAGCTGATTGTGTGGGCATAATATCCTTGTTGGCCTAGGTCAGAAAATCAGGCCAACAAATGGCACTAGAAGGAGGGCATGTTAATGATTAATGGCAGGAAAAACTAATGAGAAATTTTTAACCAGCCAACATCCTCCAGAAGTCAGCAGATCACCATTTATAGAAACTGTTAGGAGCATCCTTGAACATAATCATATTACATCTCCATTTACTCTTGAACAAAGTACTCAAACTTTGGAAGAATCACGACATATTCTTACAAGAGCATATGCCAATCAACTTGGTGTATCTTCGATAGATTATGGTCTACCTAGGCAACAACGACGTAATCCACAATTGAACATAGTTACTCAAGGTTTGCAAGAAGTTGATAGAACTCCACGTTATCAAACTAGAAGTCATCAGAGACAAACTACTCAAACAAACACTGCTAGAAGACTAACTGCAGAAGGCGGTTTTGATCAACCACCTTCTCCTCCTAAATCACCATCCGATAGTCCAAGATCATCCAATTTAGGGAGTTCCTCAATTTTTGAAAGAAGTCCAATGGTAGGAAACGTACCTTTAGGAGGAGGAGGAAATCCTCCACCTAATCCACTTAATCCACAACTCCCTTGGCTGAGAACAGCTGCTGTAGCTGTCCCTGGTATACAACATCCTTTGCCTAAACACTTAGATAAAATTCTTCCTAAGTTCAACCCAGATGACAAAGAACCCACAGAGGTGCATGTAGACAAATTCATGTTAGTTGTTCAAACATTGAACTTTCAGCATGAATATGTCATTTGTCGATTGTTTCCTCTAAATTTTGAAGGAAGAGCCTCTACCTGGTACTTCTCGTTAGTACAAGGATCAATCACAAATTGGGGTGAATTTAATAAATATTTTTTAGATAAATTTGGGGAAGATAAAACACCTACTCTTTTAGCCCTAGAATTATCCCGAATTAAAATGGAATCTAAAGAAAGAATTAAAGATTTTAACCAAAGGTTTCTAACATTAAAAAATAAAATTCCAGTTGCTCCTCAACCACCCGAGGATATAATTATTGAAAATTATAATTCAGCCTTACCAAAATATTCTGGGATGTTTGTTAAGAGAGCTGGGAAAACAACATTAGTAGAAACTTTTGAGGAATCCATTAAAGTCGAGAAGGATTCTATGTCCTATGAACCAGATAGAAGTGGGAAATATGATACCTTTCCTTGTAGGAAGATTGAAATACTTAATTCAGAAAAAGATAAAGCATTTGATGTAGAACAGCTGCAAAATGCTATTCGTGCATTAACCAATGAAGTTGTAGGATTAAAGAAAACCAATTATGAAGCTTCCTCTTCTAGGGGATATTTCAGAAATCAGTTCAGACAAAGTCCAAATACAACTAATAAAACAAATACACCACTTGACATAGCAACAAATGGAGAAATTTTTAATACAATTTGAGCTATTTTATCTTTATCTGAGACTCCTTCTAATCATGAAATAACAGAAAATGAAGAAGAAGAGGAATCAGAAAATGAGGAAGAATCAGAGGAACCTCAACAAGTTAACAGTCATTTCTGGGACAATCTTGTAAAGGAATATGAGAGTAAAATCCCACCTACAGGACAACATGCCTATAATACTCATAGTAGAATATTCGCAAACACTCCAGGAGCTTCGTCAAGTTCTACTCATGACACCAACAATTCACAGCCTAATAAACAAACTCAATCCGGCAAGCAAACTCAAACAAACAAAATTACCCAACCCATTCAAAATGCTCCAAAATTAGATTTACAGTATGATATAATTGAGGATTTAAAGAAGACATGTGCAAACATCAGTATGTACGATCTTCTTCAAATTTACCCAATGCCTAACAGTCATGTTATAAATCCCACTATGAGTTCAATTATTCCTAATGCAAAACAAAATGTTGCTGCAAATAGTTCTAATAATGATTCAATAGTAACTGATAAAGGAAAATCAACGGTTGACAAAGCCTCTCTAATAGGTAAGAATTCTAAATCAACCACACCTCCATTCTTACTTACGTTTGAGATTTTCAATAGGAATGTTCATAATTGCATGGTAGACTCTGGGGCATCCTCCAATGTGATGTCTTTATCAGTATGCAAAAGGTTGAATGGGAAACATGTTCCATCAAATTCACAAATAACTCAATTGGACAGGACAAATGTGAAGGTTGTGGGGGAAATGAAAGATGTCTTAGTCAGGATTGCTTGTAACCCTTCAGTTTATCAAATGATAGATGCTGTTGTTGTTGTAGATATCCCTGATGCATATGGGCTATTTTTAAGTAGAGATTGGTCTCAACAATTGAATGGATTCTTTGCCACGGACTGGTCAACATTATGGTTACCGAAGAATGAAAAGTCAAATCAAATAAAGATAAATAGAGAAAGATATATGAAACATACTGTCACAGAATTACATGATCCTAGCGAACCTGTCTTATTTTCAGATTGCATTATGGGGAATTATATGTATGAATTGGGATTTGGTAATTTTAAAGATGAAAATTCTTCCTTTTCTAAAAATAAACAGCAATCAAAAATTAGAAATGTGACATCTATTTCTCCTAACTCTTCACTCAAGGAAACTATTAATGATGTAGATAATCTCAATATTGTAAATATTATAGAAAGTAAAGTAGTTGTTAATAGTTCTACTTGGACTTTATATTTTGATGGTGCGAAATCTAAAGAAGGAGCTAGAGCTGGTTGTCTGTTGGTAGACCCTCAGGGAAATAAAACATGTATAGCTTGTAGGATGGAATTTAATTGTACAAACAATAATGTGGAATATGAAGCTTTAATACAGGGTTTGAAAAAGGTGATTGATTTGGATATCAAAGTATTAATTGCATACGATGACTCCGAAATTATCGTTAGACAGGTTCGTAACTCCATTCACTGCCTATCTGAACATTTACAGAGTTATCAACAAGAGGTATGGAACCTTATTTCACATTTTGATGCATTTAACATAATTTCTGTTCCTAGAAGTCAAAATCAAGAAGCAGATTTGTTGGCAAATGTAGCATCAAAGTTAATTCCGTCAGAAAATATTACACCATATTTCTTTTCAGTTGAACTAATTTTTAGGCCCTCTATACCGGATAATATTTTTAACTAGCATGTATTCGATAATGATGTGCAGGTGCTGAATTTTCTAATGAGTGAGGATACCTTTAAAGATTCAGCCATAGATGAAGTCACTCATGACGAAAATCTGTGGGATTTTTTGGTAATAAATGATTTTTGTTCAGTTGAAAAAGATTTTGAAAAGGTAAAACCACTCCCTAATTCAGTACTAAGATTAGAAAAGTTCTTTGATCTGCAGGATAAATTTAGATTTGTCCCTAATTGTAAAACTAATAGCTCTCGAATGAGGTATGAAACCATAAATCTAGGAACAGAACTAAATCCTCAAACTATAAATCTAGGAGTAGATTGCAACCCCATAGAAAAAACAACATTTATAAAACTGTTTAAGGAATTTAAGTATGTCTTTGCTTGGACATATGATGACTTGAAAACCTTTAACACACAAGTCATGCAACACATAATTCCAATTAAACAGGAGTCGAAACCTTTTCAACAAAAGCTAAGGAAATATCACCCGTCACTAGAACCGACAATTAAGAAGGAGCTAAATAAATTGTTAGCTTCCAAGATTATTTTTCCCATCAGACATACACAGTGGGCAGCCAACCTAGTTCTAGTCCGGAAGAAAAACGGAGATATTAGGTTATGTGTAGATTTTAGAAATTTGAATAAGTCTTCTGAAAAGGATAATTACCCAGTTCCTCCCATGGAGCAAATTATTCAAAATGTATCTGGTTCTGAGATACTATCACTCCTTGATCGTTTCTCAAGATACAATCAAATATTAGTATCCCCAGATGATCAATTGAAAACAACCTTTAGAACTCCATGGGGAACATATGCTTACCGCAAGATGCCCTTTGGGTTAATCAATGCTGGGGCAACTTTTCAACGAGCAATGGATATTGCTTTTAGAGGCTTAATTAACCATTCCGTAGTTTTCTACTTGGATGATGTTACTGTATATTCTAAACATCAACCTGATCATCTTAATCATCTTAGAAAAGTATTTGAATGATGTAGAAAATTTGGAATATCATTAAATCCTAAAAAAACAATATTTGTTGTTTCAAAAGGTATTTTACTAGGTTGCGTGGTTTCAAAACATGGAATCATGATTGATCCTGAAAGAACCCAAGCCATTTCAAAAATAACTTATCCTTCTAGCAAGAAAGCAATGCAATCATTTCTCGGTAAAATAAATTTTGTTAGGAGATTCATTCCCAGTTTCTCCGAAATTATTTGTCCTTTGTAGAAAATGATTAAGAAAGATGCTATTTTTAATTGGGGACAAACTGAAAAATAATCATTTCAGAAAATTTTAGAATCCATTTCAGAAGCTCCTAGCCTTCTAAGCCCAGACTTCAACAAAGATTTCATATTGTATACTTTTGCTTCTGATATTTCATATGCAGCAGTTTTAACTCAATTAAATCAACAAAATAACGAAGTACCAATCTCCTTTATGAGTTCAAATTTCAAAGGTGCTGAACTTAATTATCATGAAGTTGATAAACAAGCTTTTGCTGTGTTTTAAGTTGTTAAACATTTTCATCCATATTTATTGAAATCTAAAACGAAAATAATAGTCCCTTATTCTTCAGTCAGAAACTTGTTAGTGCAAAAGGACTTAGGTGAGAAAAGAGCACCTTGGATGACAGCCCTTCAAGAGTATGACTTAGAAATTAAACCCTCAACGATAGTCAAAGGTCAAGGATTATGTAAACTAGCTAATGAAGCTACTCATTTACCTAATGATAAAGCTGAAACTGTCATTGATGAAGTTTTACTTACTAGAGAAATCTATTTTTATCCTCCACCACAGGATTCCTAGTATACAGACATAAGAATACTTTTGGAAACTGGAACCGCTCCTGATTACCTAGAACCAAAGAAGAAAAGAGCACTTATATTGAAATCTGCTCCTTATTTATTAATTGATAATGTCCTCTTTCAAAGAAATTCAGACGGAGTATTGCTTCGATGTCTAGACAAAGATGAAACAGACATCATTCTGAAGGAGTTACATTCTGGACTAGCAGGAGGTCATTTTGGTGGAGAAACTAATGCGCATAAAATTCTTAGGGTTGGCTATTATTGGCCTACCTTATTTCAAGATTCCTATGCTTTTGTTAGAAAATGCCAGGAGTGTCAACTTGCTGTGGGAAGGGTTAAGAAACATGCTTTTCCTTTACAACCTGTTTCAGTGGAAAGACCCTTTCAGCAATGGGGTATTGATATAGTAGGACCAATAAATCCTCCCTCATCTAAGCAACACAAATATATAATAACTGCAACTTATTATTTTACTCGCTGGGCAGAAGCTGCACCATTAAGGGTTGTAAATACCAATCAGGTTATATTATTTTTAGAATTCTTTATTAGAACAAGATTTGGTATTCCAGATTCCCTCGTCTTTGATAATGCTTAATATTTTTCATCATTGAGTTAACTCAATTTGCCTTAGAGAAGGGAATAAGAATCAGGTATTTAGCTAACTACCATCCTCATGGAAATTGTTCAACTAAATCAACAAACAAAAATTTATTGAAAATTCTCAAAAGAACTATTTCAGTTCACCATCGAGATTGGCATACAGAATTAGTCAATGCCCTTTGGGCAGACAGAGTAACTCCTAAGGCTGCAATAGGTAACTCACCCTTCTTCTTACTATATGGAACTGAAGCTATTTTACCACCAAATTTATTCTTACCTTCATTGAAGTTAGCTCAGTCTGTTCAAGATGAAGAGTGTCCAGCAATGGAAAAGAGAATTAATACTTTGCTAAAGCTTGAAGAAGAAAGAGAAAAGTCAAAACATCACTTTACAAAACACCAACAAATTGTGAAGTCTTGGTTTGACCAATCATTTAGTTCTAATCAAGAATTTCAGGTGGGAGACTTAGTTTTAAAATGGGATAAAGTTCATGAAGACAAAGGAGATCATACTAAGTTTCAGAAGATTTGGCTAGGTCCCTTTGTTATTGCTAAGAAGATAGGTCCAAGTACCTTTCGATTACAAACACTTGAAGGTCAATTCGAAACATTCCCAGTGAATGGACTGATCCTGAAAAAATATTTTTGTTAATATTTTTGTCTTAAAATGTATATAATTTGTTTGATGTTTGTAAATAAATTTATATTTTTATATATAAACCGAATTATAGTTTATAGAATTTAAGGATGATGATAAATTCATAAAACTCATGTAATTTTTAAACATCATTTTGTTATTGCAGCAAGTTTTAATTCTGTTATTAAATATTTTAGACTGGCAAATTTTGTATATAATCAGTCAGTAATTTTTTAAATATCAACTGAAGAAACAAATGTAAATAAATAAATCTTCTAGTTGAAAAAGAGTCAGTTTGCTCATGAGCTTGAAAAATTATGATACTAGACGGAAATATTTTAAAAATTTGTTTAGGATGATCAAGGTTTCTTAAATCTATAAAAGACCTATCATTATTTTATTTTTAAGTGTTACTCAGATTATTCCTCACCTTTTTATTTCTTATAAAAGTTGGGATAACTTATTAAATGTCATTTTCAAAGCTTTTACTTTTGAAAAATTCTTACAGATCTCTATCATCAGTTTTCAAAAGTATTTACAATCTGAAAACATTTTAGAATTTGTTCCGGTCAATAAAATGCTAAAATGAGAGACGGAAGGTCTTAGTAATAAGTTGGTCTGTTCAGAATCATAAATATCACTAGTATGACATTATTAGGAAACTAGTAATGGCTTTTGGTTTAACGAACCAAGAGATAAGGGGTCTCATCATGAGCCAGCTTATTCATTTTCTGGTGATATTAATGACTGACATTACCATTTCGTCACCATGCTGGGTAATGATCTCTCATTTTATAAAATTTAAAAGTTGAAAGTGAATAAAGAAAACATAAATTTTGACTGAAGAATAGGAGGTCTCATCATGAGCCGGCCTAATCATGATCATCAGTGTTGTATAGAATAACTTCATTTCTGATCACCAGGGTGATGGCTTTTTATTTTAAAATTAAAAGACAAGAGGTCTCATCATGAGCCGGCTTGCTTATTCTAGACAGTTCTTGTGAATGATACTATCACATTGGGATACCATACCTAGATAGTAGTCTTCAGTCAAAATTATTGTTTAAAGAGAAGAAAAGCAAATAAAAAGAAAATTATTATGTTTATGCAACAGATTCTAGAAAATTTTCAGAAAAGTAGATTTCTATATCCTATATTGATGGTGCCGGTCATTTTTACTATAAAGTACTTTGTTTCGATCAGGATATTTTTAAGTTTATCCCTAACTAGATCTCTGTTTCAAAAGGTGGGATATTTCTGAGTTATACTTATGAATATGAATAAAAGAATAGTTTTTTAAAGAATTTTGTATTGTTTTTAATAAGTTTTAAGATTTTGTTTATATCATTTATAAGTTGTATGAGCAGAGATAACTGGTTCACCCAAGTCATCGCCATTTGTTGGAAGCCAACAACAACCCCTTCATTTTTCATTTGAGATGAAGGGGGATCAGCTCTCTTTTATGGTTTATCTTTAAAAATTATAAAAGAGTGCCTTCAGAATCTTCGATTCTGAAGGTACTCTCAATTGTAGAAGAGTCAAGTGACATATTAGAAGTTTATGAAAATATGTTCATAAACTTGATAATTAGCAGCTGTCAGTTTCATAAATTTTATATATAATCAATTCTATAATTAATTAATCTATCTGATTATATATGTTGAGTTAAGAAATCTTAAAAAAGGATAGCATGTTAATTGGGGTTCAACGATAACACATTTTGAATTTGTTTGAGGCTGGTTATTGATAATATTTTATAAGTTCTTAAAATCCCTAGAACTTAAGGTGAATTATTAAATTAAAATTCTAATTAGACCTAAAAATTTCACATTCCATATGCAACTTAATATCATATCATTATTTTGTAAAAATTGTGTATATATAGCTAGTGATAAAGCAAATAAATGAGTATCATTTTGAAATCTTCATTTGTCATATAGCTTGGTATCCTATCAAATTGGATTTGGGATATTAATAGATGTGATTTCGTAAAGGTTTAAAACTATAATTCAGAATGAGACTTTATATATATACATGGCTTAAATGTTAATGTGAATCATTAGTGAGTTGTATTGCAAAAACACTAGGGGTTATTATATTGTCATGTTAATAAACACGACCAACTTCCATGTATAATCTGGAGGAGATCATTGATTGAACATTTTTATGAGGATACATGACCCATATGTCAAATAAATAACACCTGTTACTTGGATCACTACGTTGGCATGAGGATTTGGCTAACACCTTTCGTTTTAATTGACAGCTGTGAATATATTAATGAATCGTATCAGTAGGATTTAATGTTGTATAGGACTGATAACCATTCCATTTCATAACGCTGTATGAGCTCATCATGACAAACTGTGTGTAATCAATGTCTTGATTTATGATTTATCAATTGAATGATCCCTGATAGGTAGAATTGGTTAAGATTTATAGTTAGTCGTGGTTAGTCATGCATTTGTCATAGCAGAACACTGGTTGTAGCATTCATCATCTCTAAATCTGGTTAAAATGGCCAAACTTAGAGCCCTCATCTCTGTCAGGTATGAAGCATGTGAGGATTTGACATATCGCATCATGTCTTACACCTGGGTGCCTATCCCTTCCCTCTTCATGACTCCATTCATTTCATTTCGTAATCAGGATAGCGATGAGGAAGCCATGGATCCACTTAGTCGTTTTGAAATCTCAGGGTCAGAGCTTGTCGAAGCCGATCAGAAAGTTGCCCTGCTATTTGAAAAGATTGGATGGGGGCAGTTCTTCAGGAGCTTTAGTGGCCATAACACAGAGGTGACTAAACAGTTTGCTTTGAGTTTGAAAGAAAACATAGTGCAGATTGGGAATTTTAAGTTTATCATTGACGAAGACAAAATCGTAGAGGCTACGAAGCTCCCACAAACTGGAGAGCGATGGTTCAAAGGTGGGAAAGTGAATAAAAAGAAGTGTCAGTCCTTGCTGTTGTCATTGCCAGCTTGTGCAAAACTGAAAATTGGGGTTTCGGTTAGGTTTCTGAAGCCAGAGTCGCAAGCATTTTATGAGATCTTGGTTAGGTACGTATCATGTGATGGACGCTTCTCTCACCTACATTATTATCACCTACGACTACTGTTAGCATTAAAAGGCTGTAAACTTAATCTACCCTTCTACCTATTGCATAGTCTAAAGAAAATGTCGCATTCGGTTCAAAGTTTCAGTAATCTTGATAGAAGTCTATTTCATCATGGTTTAGTCAAAATTATAATACAGCATCAACTGTCTCTTATTGGCAAATCGTGGGATGAGTTTTTGATTGAATGTCAATTAGGGCTAACTCAATGTTGGCCGAACCCTTCCCCAAAGACTCGTAGGAAATGAAAGGTTACTGTAAAATCCGAAGAGGTTGAATCAAAGGATAACAAGCTTTAGGAAGCCAATCGACCCATAAATACTGGTATTAGTGATGATGGGATCGGAAACGTAGCCCCCTGTTACTCTGAAACTCCCTTGAACCAATCCCCATCTGACAAATGCTGTAGTACACCTACAAATACAGGGGACAAATTAACCAAAAATGAAGATGTTAATGCTGTTGATTTTAAAAACCCTTCGGAGATGAATACTCCTCATAAACATGGTAGTGAGTCCATGCATAAACTAGAACAACTAGCGTAGGTGTGCTGTGACATAAGGGGTTTTGAATCAAAAAATTTTGTGTTTACTCGAACAAGGAGAATTACTAGAAGCATGAATAATACACCTACAGCCTCTATTTCTATGGCTACTCAACAGAGTACTCAGCCAGTGGTTGTCCATCTTGAGGATGACGTTCCACCATTTGTTCCCGAAACTACTCATATTGATGAACCTACTCTTATAAAGAATGAAAGTGCGGCTAAAGACATTTCTGAGTTGGGTAAGGCAAAAGTTGCTCCATCATGTATGGACGCCTATGGTTTAGGTCCCGAGCCATCTTTCATGAGTTTTCCATCACCTGGTAAATACATAGACCATCACGATTCTTCTCAAATGGATGACTCGTGTCATGATAAAAAGGAGGAAACTCTCCAACAGGTTCTAGACAGGGTATACGAGACTAAAATTATAGAACTGAAAACTGAACTTAAACAGTGTCAAGCTAATGCAACTTTGATGGAGGTGGAAAACAAGACGTTCAGGGAAGAATTGTTAAACTGGATTAACAGGTGGAAGGAAGTAAACATAAAAAAGAACCAATACAAAAAGGCAAAGAAATCAATGATAGGTACAAATCAACATTTACTTGAACAAGTAGAAAATCAAAAGCTACTGATCATCAGGCTCAAAGCCAAACTAGCCGAAGCCAGAATAGTGGTCGATCTACAAAATAGAACTTGATGATTATTTCCATTTTCAGTTATATGGTTTGTCTCTCTGTCAACAGGTAATAAAAGATTTTTTGTGCATGCCTGTAAAATCGCATATTTTACAGGCACACATTTAAATTATGTTTTCTTTTGTTATTTCTATTATAATCGGTTTTTAATAAGATGCTTTTGTTTGTTTAAAAACAGGTGGGCATGTCATCGCTATCCTCTACAGTTTCAGGACGTTTCTAATATTCAGGATTTTAGTTGGAATACATGGATGTTTAGTGAAGACTGGAATTTCGACACAGCCATGAATTTGCCAGTTCCTTTAAATGAGAAAATGTTTCAGGCTAGTTGTTTTTATTGTTATCCTCTAGTGACAAGTGTTTGTTGAAAAGAGTCGATGATCTTTGATAGCGATAGGACTCCTATAGTGTTGCATATATCATTTATTGAAAAACTGAATCGAAAGACTAGTAGTATTATATAAGCTAGTAATTTTTAGGAGAGGGGGGGGATGAAGTGACTGAAGAGAAACATATTTGAACTATTATTTTGATACTAGTTTTTGTTCCTGGCTGAAGTTTTATCTTTGGAGATGGGATCTGACTGGAAATCTCCAAGTTGATATCGTGGTTGGTATTATTTTGGATACTCTTTATATATTTCAGTATATAATCTTCTATTTTTAACATTAATGCAGTATACTTGGTTATGCTTGTGTTTATTAATCAGCATTACACTTTGTCAACGCAATTTTGTATTTGAATTAGTATGTTATTGTGACTGAATTAATCGGTGTTTCTACTGAAAATTCAAGATATAATGATATACATATTTATGTCTGTTTGATCTCATTTGTATGTTTACAATGATTTCATTTTTAACATTATATTTCTTTTCAAATATTTAGTGTTGTTCATTAGTTGTTAATTAATTCAAACTTTTTCAAAAAATCTGAAATAATTTCTTATTTCCATTTCTCTGTTAAGGTAATTTACAGCAAAATGCTTTAGAATGTATGGTTTAAATATTGTCATTTAGATCTTACTTATTTATCATTCTGTTCATCATTATATTAATTAATAATTAATATAAATACTCAAATCGCTCTCAGCTAAGATAGGATAGTTGGGATAGTTAAGTTAGTGTTATCATAAGTATAGTTTATATTTAACAGTTGTTAAATAGTATTTGTATATTTCTTTTTAAGTAATATTAATAGTCTTTTATATTTAGAATATTAAATATAAAATCCACAAAATCGAAGACTTTCCTTAAGAAAGAAAGTGTAGGATAATTTAGGTAGTTGAAAACTAATTTTAGGGTTTAGTTAGATAGATATAACTTTAGGATAGATTTTTACTGAATTTTAGTTTCTCCCTAAGAGAAAATTTTAGTTGGTAGAAGGACCATAACCTGCGAGATTTTTCTATTCCAAACACACCGGACGCTACTTTAAGCTGATTGTGTGGACATAATCTCCTTGTTGGCCTAGGTCAGAAAATTAGGTCAACAGGACTCCACCACTTCAATCCTCCATCTCTCGATAGCAAGCTCATAAGCGAACGGAAAGCTTGGGAAGAACACAAAAGTGCTCCAAGGGACAAAGGGATGCAGACTCAAGCATAAGTTCTGGCAACAATGGACTATAGTTTCGTTGCTCTCAATTCTCTCTTATGTCTTCAATGTACCAAGGGGTTCCTTATATAGCTTTTCAAAGGGGTAATGAAAGGTCGAATCCGAGTGATCTCAAGGCATAAGGAAGGCCAGGAGTCAAATGAGTCGGATCCATGTCAAGGAAAACTCCAAAAGGATTTGGATTATGCACGCATCCCGATGTATGTGGTTTTAGTGGTCAAACTCGCGTATGTACGCGCTTATAGGTTTAAAAGTCATGTATATCATTTTTCATATGTTTTTAGGGATGATCAAGGAAACATCAAAGGACAAAAAGTGGTCCATAGGGTCTAAGGAGTCTGCAACGGGACAGGGGAAGGCCATACAAAGTGTGATTCACCTTGAGTGGTGAAATCCGCTATAACAGATGCCCCCTAATGTGTGAGGTCAGAGGGGTCATACGATGGCCGAAATACATTATAAGTCCATCCAAGAAGTGGAGAGATGAAGGATCCCAAATGGAAGACCAGCCACCCAATCAGCATAGTACAATAATACAACTCTGCATATAACTGCAAATACATATAGTAGTCCTGGATACATAAGAGTACAATGGCCATGAATAGGCATGATACATGATATCACATATGTGGTCATAGCCACGTACAATATACACAGATCAGAATCTCCATGATGAAGATATACATAGGACCATGATCTCCATAATGGCTGAAGATACAACAGATCAAGATCTCCATGGTGGCTAGAAATATCTGACATATACTGGAATCAAGTCACGAGAGATGAAATCTCATGAACACTGGCATGATCAAGGAGGTAGCATATAAGAGATGCCACCAATCTGGAAATTCTTCTACACAAACCGCTACAAGTACATGTCCTACTATGCAAATAGAGGTGTCGAGGTCGAACATAGTAGTCCATCGTCTGATTACCGGTCATTAATGTATACCGTTAACAGACGCGAGATCACCCATCGATCATGAAAATGGGAATCAAGGTACTAGAGTGCAAACTAACAGGTGTGAATAAATGTGTTGAGGTCGAACACTTGAGAGGATCCATCGATCAGGGGACATTGATGTATTCCCAAGAACTGTCGATGGTGAAAGAACCTTCCACTGATGACTGCAAGTCTCAAGGCACCCAAAAGGACTCTAGATTCCAATCCCATAATAAATTATCCGAAGTCGATGGGATGAAATTTTCTAGAAGGAGGGCATTAAGGCATCCCCCATCATCCAACATGAGGTACTTAGCAAAGCTATATAATGTGGAAGGACTCGATCATAAGGTGCACGAAACAGTAACTGTACCGGGAATGGCTGACATGCAAAGTCAAGATAACTGAGGAATGGCCGACTCAGGCTTCAACTTCCTTCGAACAAGAGCATAACAGTGTATGGTGACTGAATGAAGATAACATAGACTCGATATACAAACTGGGACATCTCTGTGACACAGGGGGCATCAACAGAGGCTCCATAGGGACTGGAAGCTTAACCAGTCGGTGGAGATAAACTCAGATAAACAAATACAGCTCCTAAATTCAAACTATAACCCAACCAATGGATGTGATATACAGTGCTCTGTTTGAAGGAAACATGACTCAACAGCTACCAAATATAACATCTTTCCTTGTCCGGTTTTTTGGTTTTTTAATTTTTTTTTGGACTTTTTCAGTTATTTGAAAATCTTGAAAAAAGAATAAACTAGCTTTATAGTTACAAACTAGGAGGAGACGAGTGTCACAAGGGAAAACAAACTAGTTCCAACCAGTGGAACATACCTATGCTCAATGCAAGGATACATCTGTAGGATATTGACACTCGGGGGAAAATCCCCTCCCGGTAAAAAGGGAATCAAGCTGCAAAGGATATAAAAATGGCTTTGCATGGCTAGACATGAGACAAGCTTGGGCTATATGGTTGAAACGCAATGTCAGGGTAGCCGGCGTAAGGCTCAATAAGGTAGGAAAATCTCATGATAATGCAATTACAACTTGACATAAGGGATTCCCGGGGAAATGGCCAACATAAAGTTCAAGAGGAGTATGAAGCTCTTTCTCAAGGACATGGAAAGACTAAAAGGGACTCTCGGACCTAAGAGAGGACTCACAGTATGGGTACCAAATGCAAAAGGGAGCTAACTAGGGCACCCATGTATAGGAAATCTCTACCATTCAGATAGTACCACTTCTAAAAGTAGCATGAAGGTTTCGTGATACCATGGAATGGGTTCGTACCTAAGGTTAAGATGGAACAGTCATAAGGCAATGCATAAGTGCAAGCGGATGTGAAATCCTAACCTATATGCCAGTTCAGACATAATACCTGTGATAGGAACGAATGGGTTGAAACCTTGGAGAGAGTGTACAAAAACTGGACCCTACATGACAATCATATTAGTCCAAAACAACCCAAAATAGTCAATAAAGAATCCAAACTACAGGAAATAGGAAGGAATGATCATGACAACTGCACCCAAAGGAAACAATGCGATGAATGAAGTGACATAAAAAGGAAATTAAGGTGTAGACCCAACGTTCACATATCCACTACCACCCCCATGAGGGTGGCCACCGGTGTAAAGACCGAGAGAAGGGAGTCAACATCCTCCACAAATAAAGTAGAGGGCAGAAAGTGACCACTCCCAAATCTATGAGCACGGTAAGGGGTTGTGCTGCCCCCAAGTCTGACACCAGGGTCCGTACTAGGACTAAGGAAGGGCGATAGGATACCAGGCATGCCGAAAATAAAAGGATCCAAAATCAAGAGAGCATAAATATACTCAAGTAACCGCGATCCCAAAGGCCAACTAGCGCACAAAGAGCACACTCCTAAGAAAATCTACAGCCAAAATACAAGCAAACCAAGGGGAGGATATGTGAGCTCCTGAATGCAGCAGGTATGTCTCACCTAGGAGAGGCTTGAAAATCCCATACAATACAAGCGGAGGTATGTAACCAATTATAGTGGCCCTCAGCTTCAACACGTAAAGTGATTGTGCTGTCTGACCCCAACCTGGCCATGACACCTGCAGAATAACCCCTGCAAAGTACCCCTTCGATATCCTAGGTAAGGAAACTAAGGTCACCTCAATATAATCAATGCTCAGGTGAACAGTCGCAGGCGAGATTGACCGTATGGGCAGGGTAGCAAATCCTGAAACTCTCGAAAGAGCCCCTAGATACGAATACAATCTTGGAAATATCTCCGGTGCTACTCAGTTATGACTAGGTGTCATCCCAATAAATAACCGCTCACACTGCCTCGTGCTTAACTCCCTTTTGAGAGGAGGATCCTGAGAAACACTAGTTATACCAAGGATTTCACACACTCACCTGGATAGACACATACATGTTGTTGTTTAGCAATCTTGGAGAATTAACTTACAATGAACTATTCCAAGATCCTAAAACCTAAGCTTGTTGGTGCACCCTAAAAAGGAAAAGAGTGTAATTCATTTTAATTTATCGTTGATTTTAGTTGGCTTTAATTACTCAAAAGGAAATGATCGTGCAACTAATGACATTATGACTCAGCAGTGAAATAAATATGCACACCATAACAAACAATGCTAAGTGCAATATTTGTCAAATGAAAAATAGGGTATTCCACTACATGAGATGCGTAAATATATATTCCTTTCCAAATGCCAATTCAATCCTTCCTATATGAAAGCCTAAAAACAACTCTCATCCAAGCAATCCAATGCAAGTACCTCCTCAAATCCATATCTAAGATGCAACTAAGAGTGAAACTACTTTGCATTTTTCAATATAAAAGAATGAAAAATGAAATAAAAGTCATCTAAAACTCTCATTCTCTACAGCAAGTATAAAAGACAAGCCTAGCAAGACATCGAGACAAAAAAAAAAAAGAGTAATGCACTAATGGAAAAACAAAAGGGATAAATGACTAAAACTACTTTCAAAGAAAAATCAATGAAAAAGCGGTCTCTGGTCACAAAAGAAGCATCCAACAGACAACATCAGACCCAAGGAAGACCCAACCACACTCACAACCCACCCAACAACTTCCCACAACATCAAACTCACCAAAAGGGAGGATGTACGCAACTGTTTAAAGAACAGTTGCGTATGTACAAAAACTTGTGTATACAGAGAAGGCAGTGGTAAAAAGTAGGCCAAGGCCAAGCCAATAAAGGGGAGTGTCAATGGACAAACATACTGTAAAATGTGACACAGAAATAGGGAGAAACCAAGAGCAAGTCAATAATATCAAGCCCATTGTGCCCCCAATCCCAAAGAAAAACAAGGAACATCCCCAGTGGAGTCTCCAATTCTATTACGGAGAGAAATTCCTATGGCTTGGGCTACCACAACAGACAGCTTGACTCCAGAAATCAATCCTTTCCAATATGCAATAGAAATTAAATGTCTAACACTAAAGGATCAGACCTCATACCTTATTCTGGACGGTTGAAGTAGATCCCCGTTGAGCTTTCCAATCTTCATCTTGAATTGATCTGTTACTTCCTCGACAACAAGTAAACAATACAAGCATTCTATATATCATGGTGTTAGATCTATTCTAGCATATATAATCAATAATGTATAAGCATTTGACATAATCCAATGGAGAACATATTCATTCAAACACACATTATTGGACAGGAAAAGATATTTCTATTAATATAAATCAGAGATTACAAGATACAACCTTTGACGGCACGTCTGTGAACTGGAAAAACTGAATCCCCCACTTAGGCCTCCACCACTTCAATCCTCCATCTCTTGATAGCAAGCTCACAAGCAAAATTCAAGCTTGGGAAGAACACAAAAGTGCTCCAAGGGACAAAGGGATGCAGACTCAAGCATAAGTTTCGGCAACAATGGACTATAGTTTTGTTGCTCTCAATTCTCTCTTATGTCTTCAATGTACCAAGGGGTTCCTTATATAGCTTTTCAAAGGGGTAATAAAAGGTCGAATCCGAGCGATCGCAAGGCATAAGGAAGGCAAGGAGTTAAATGAGTCGGATCCATGTCAAGGAAAACTCCAAAAGGATTTGGATTATGCACACATCTCAATGTACGCGGTTTTAGTGGTCAAACCCGCGTATGTACGTGCTTATAGGTTTAAAAGTCGGGTATATCATTTTTCATACATTTTTAGGGATGATCAAGGAAACATCAAAGGACAAAAAGTGGTCCATAGGGTCTAAGGAGTCTGCAGCGAGACAGGGGAAGGCCATACAAAGTGTGATTCACCTAGAGTGGTGAAATCCGCTATAACAAGTCATTCCTGTGAAATCTCTTTTCTCCAAAGTGAAATATTTCCAGTTCCTTAACGAACTTCGGGGCACTATTGAATTTATAAAACTTATAACTCCCCACATAAAAAGGTAGTGATGGAAACACAACATTTTTCAAATCAAACAAGTGACTTCCAAAGCCATCCAAGAAAAGATGTCTCACAGCTTCCTTATGAACTATGTAATTTGTAGCATATCTTGGTAGAAATGAGGGTGATTTATTCCCCCCATACATCCTAAGGTATGTGCCTTCTTCATAGAATAATTAATCCCCAAACTCTTTAACAGATGCCAAAGCTCCTTCGGATAGGCACTTACACTCCTCCAGAAAAATTAGTTGGTACAGAGGCATCAGGAACTCTTCATAGATTAGCTGGTAGTGACTATGGTATTTGTGGGCCCCTAGTATTTGATATCCTATCTAAATAGGAGCTTTTCCTCCTTTCCACTGGCATTTGAGTCTCTCAAATGGGTGAAAGCAAAGTATGCAATCAACCAAGAAAGATCCCATATAGAATTCAGATTTTCTTTGGGGCAAACCTTCTTGGGCTTCAGTAATGGAAGTAGATAGGCTATTTGACATTATGTCAGCCCAATTGAAGATTTTCCCTTTCATGGCTATATGTTAAATCAGTGGAATCCATCCAAACTTATACGATCTACCATAATTTCTGCCAAAAATCCTACTCAGCATCACTACTACCATTCTGTATGGGGTACGCAAATGAGAAGTTTCGCATTCCCTGGATTGCTTGTGCCTCAAATTATTCCCTTTAGCTAACATCATCTTTGTTGTAGCTATGTAATCAAACTTTAGATTTTTGACCCAGTCAATTGTCATGCTAATTTATAACAGAGGTAGGCTGTATGCTTTTTCTATAAATCCAGGTGTGAAGGAAGCAAATCCTTTGTCCTCCACATTGTTTGTTATCATTCCTGCTGCATCCACTTTGGGTAGAATTCATCTGATGACCTCTATACAAGGAAACATCTCTGACCTAGTGGATACCTTGGTGATTCCAGATCTCAGTATATTATAATATAGGGATAGGTCTTCCAACCCTACCTCTAGAACCTTCTTCTCCACTAGCATTTCGTAGATTTGACCACATTTGAACTCGGGTTCTTCCCCGGTGACTAAATTTTTACCTTGATAGATTATTTCTACCCTTGGTGTGGGTGATATTTCTACATATGAGTCAGAATCTATGATCTTCGCCTTCTTTTTCCCCTTCTTCGTCTTGTTGTTTGGTATAAGTTGTGATTGCAATACACAAAAAAATGTTTTAGCATTTACATCATTAAACTAACTTATGCATTTGAACGAGAAAAGATAAATGACTATGATATAATATACAAAACTAGCATTCTACCTTACCCTGCTATCCTCTCCCATCAGGACAATAAAAACACCCCGCAGTTCAATAAGTCAAAAATTTGGTAACAAAACCCTTAGACACAAGTGAGCCTCGACCTCTGTATTTTAGAATGGAAAAATAACTCAACCGCATGTGATACCCTTTTTCCCACAAACACAA
The DNA here is from genome assembly GCA_001517045.1 of Pseudotsuga menziesii. Classification (NCBI taxonomy): domain Eukaryota; kingdom Viridiplantae; phylum Streptophyta; class Pinopsida; order Pinales; family Pinaceae; genus Pseudotsuga; species Pseudotsuga menziesii. The sequence goes on from LPNX010764374.1 coordinate 382,246, forward strand.
AAATCCTAAGAGGCTCATAGGCTATAGGAAGTGTACCGAGGCATAATGACGGTGATTCCCTAGGTCACAACACCAGGACCATGATCTCTCGGCAGCAAGATACAATAAAACAACCAAAACCTAAAGGATTTGCTAGAAACGGGAAAACCATAGTCCCTACTATCACCCAAAGAAGAGAACTAGGTCAGCTCCATCACAGCGAAAAGCTCAAGCCTCTGGAGATTCATCATTAGCTAACAGGATTCACAAGAAAATGTCTCTGAATGAAAAGGTGAAACTCCAAGAGCAGGTAAGGTGGCCACGACAAGCTTAAAAACCTTGAAAAGGAAACGAAAAAACCTAAAATGAAGGGAGGGAACTTTTTTAAACCCAAAAAACAAAACACCTAGCCACCCCTATACGGTGAATCAACAGCTGACAGCTCGAAGCCTAAATCAAATAACCTATCAAATAGAAGGTAAATGGAAACCTACCTAGAAAGTGACAGGTTTGATAAACAGTCATGGATTCTTTTCCCGATGCGCCAAGTGAGATCCAAACGACAGTTTCCACCAATCACATGAAGTTTCGAATGGGATAAAACAAATCGTCACCAAAAGATTAGAATGCTCATCGTAAAACAAACAGTGGTAAAACTTTCCCCTGACGCATATAAATAACCCACAATGAGTCAAAAAATCAAAAAAAGGGGAGAGGTAAGGCATTAAAGCTGCATGTGTGAGGTCCAAACACTGTTAGTGCCAAAACCTAGTGCGTCGGACAATCACACCTAAGTCAAGGAAAAAAAAAACCCAACAATAGTGGCTCCATTACCCCAACACAGTCACAACTGTCAGTTCAAGAACTAGCAATATGCCCGCATTCCTTTATGGATTCGGTGGCTGAAACAGTGTCAAAAAGAAAATTGGACAACAACCATCGTAGCGGCTCAAGATTGAAAAAAACTCCCGTTGAAATGGGCACAATGAGGATCGAGCAATGGAGAAAGAACACCTCCATTGTTTAGGCACAGAGATAACCAACCATCCAATGAAGCAGGACAAAAATAATTGGAAGTAGTTCCAACAATCAAATCAAACTCCCACCCACTATTGTGGCATAGGTCTCTGAAAGCTTCCGATGTAGCAGATGAAAACATTTCAATGGTGCTTAAGAAAACCAATAAATGTTCGATGTAGCGGCTCGAACTTGAAAAACCGTCCACTGTAGCGGATCAAAACTCAAAAAGCATCCACTACTTCGGATTAAAAATTGACAATCACCTTGTGTTGCAGATAAAATATTTTTTTTCTTCCTAAGGGTAGAAAACAATTTCTTAAACTTCCCAAATGATGAAAAAAAGTCATGAATTCTGGATTTCAAAACTCAAAATTTGTCTAAGTAGCAAAGACTAAAATTTTAAAAGGGGGGTCCTAAAACATGTAAAATTGTTTGGGGAAATAGTTCTAGCAACAATGATTGGTGATTGGCTGGCGAACATAGATCTTTGGAAAAACTAATTTTTAATACCAAAACATTCTTTATGGCATTCTGTTAAATCAACTCATCCCAAAACTTTTCAAGATTTCTTTAAGATGTCCAGACCTTTCTAGGAATGTAAGATTTAGAACTTTGACAATGATTATGGTCCACTAGGGTAGGGTAACTAGATTTTTCAAACTCCCGATAACTCTTCTGAGGCCAAAATATGAGGTTCATTTACCTTTGCATTCAGTTGCTTATAGCTAAGTCACCACTGGATCGTAACAGAGTATGGGAAGACGTATTCATTTGTTCCTCATTCCCATGCCTTTTGCATTCTTTTGATACTTCTATACTTTTGTCGCTTTGAGTCTTCCCGGATTTCTTATTTCATTTGAAAATTGATTTAGGTTCTTCCATCCACAGTGTCCTTTTGTGTGAGAGATAATTTTTTTCAACTCACGTACGGAGAGGATCCTCTGAGCAATCTTATCTTCTTATTGATTTTATTCAATAAGTCTTTTGATATATGCTTTCTTTCTGGGAAATTTTGACTCGTTTAAGCCTTTTGGATTTTATTTGTAGCATGGGATCATTTAAATACCATACACCTATCCAACCTGCTTCTTTTCCATGGGTCCATTGTTGTTAGCTTCCTAGGACAGATTTAATGTGAAGTGGATGGAGCCCCAAAATAGTATTCTAGACTCTTCTAACCTTAGTTATTTAACAGGGTTTAAAACAGGACTTCAATTTTTTCATAAGATAACCTCCCTTCAAATAGTCTATCAAATTAAAGAATCTCATCATGATACATTCCAATACGCAACTTTTTGGTCAAAAAACTTTTGTAGTTGTCCAAATTCCAAGGTCCCCCAAATGCCAAAAGCTGTGTTGGCTTATTTGAAAACTGGAATAAAGAAAATAAAACAAACTGAAATAAATAAGTTGCAAAGAAAGAAAAACCAATCTAACTAAAGCAAACCTAACTATGAAAAAATTGAAGCAAAAAAAAAGGTTTATTTATGTACAGAAAACCTCAAAAGCATTAAGTAAAATAAGGTTTGAGAACCAAACCATTGACCGGAAGATTCTCTTCCCACCCCTGTAAATCCTGTAACTTGAATGTCGAATGGCCTAGATTTTCTGCAATCTAAAATGGGCCTATCAATAGATGTTGAAACTTAGTGCGCTTGCCCTTTTCGTCACGCGAGTGATCCCATTTCAGAACCAAATCTCCTACTTCAAATTCTTTATTCCCGTACTTGTGCTTGTCAAACCATATTTTCAAAATCTCTTACTGGTGCTTAAACCTTTCCTTGGACTTAGATCCAGATTCTTCTAATTTTAGCAGAGTATTGATTCGGGCTTGTAAAACCTCACTATTAGATGCTCTAGATTCTTGGGCTAATTGAGAAGAAAGAAACAAAATGTTAGGGGGAATGATAGCTTCCTTTCCATAAACTAAGGTATAGGGTGACACACCTAAGGAGTTCTATCACACCTAAGTACATTAGGAAGAGCTATATTCCAGCTTCTCTGGTTTTCTATGACAGTCTTCTTTAAAATTCTAATGAGATTCTTATTAGTTGATTCAACTAATATGTTACCTTGTGGATAATAGTTATCAAAATAATGTAACTTTATACCTTTTTCATTAAAAAATGTAGTAAGTTTAATTGATGAAGAATAAGATGCATTATAAAAAAATAGAGAAATTGGAACCCCAACACTAGTCATAATATGGTCTTGTAAGAAATCCATAACCGAATCTTCATTTACTTTCCGTAACGGGATTGCATCCACCCATCTAGTAAAACAATATGTGGTCATGAGGATTTAATTGTGTTGCAATGAAGAGTTTGGATTAATATCTCCAATAATATCAATTCCCCATTGCTTGAATGGTTCATAAATAATAACTGGTTGTAATGGAACTCCTGCCTTTGCTTGTCTTCCACCGCTCCTTTGGCATGTATCACATTTCCTTACGTAAGCATGGGCATCTTTAAACAAAGTCATCCAATAGCATCCAACCCTTATAATCTTGTGTGTTGTAGTGTCTCCTAAAAAATGACCTCTAGCAAGGCCATCATGCAATTCTTTAACAACTTTGGCTGCATCTTCTCATTCCAAGCATCTCAGAACAAATTTGTCATAGTTTTTTCTGAAAATAACTATGTCAATTATTTGATATGACACTTAATTTAAGTGTAATGCTCTTCTTTGATTGGAATTCCAGTGTTTAGGAAAGTACCCTTGTTGAAGATAGTGCACCAGGTCTTTATACCGGGACTCTGGGGCTGTAAATATAGGACACACATCAATCGTGTGCAATTTAGCATCATTCTTCCAATCATTATCTTCATCATCCTAACTTTCAGCCATTAGTTTGCAAAGTCCTTTCTCTTTGATAACAGTTTCTGGTTTAAATTCTAAGCCATACTCCTGTAAGGCTATCACCTAGTTTACTCTTCTCTCTCCTTGCTCTTTTTGCATGAAAAGAGTCCGGACTGCCAGGTGTGGAACAACTACTTTGGTTTTGTTCTTAAGTATATATGGCCTAAATTGTTTTACCACCTTGAAAACTACATATGCTTGTTTATCAACTGTAGGGTAATTCAACTCAACACTTTCTAAACCAGTGCTCATGAACGATATGGGGTACTCATATCCCCCTTCTTCCTTCTACGTAAGCATTGTTCCTAGCGAGTTATCTGAAGCAAAAGTCTATAGAATGAAATATTTCTCAAAATTAGTACTTTTGAGATAAGGTGCATGGGCTATTGCTATTTTAATTTTGTTGAATGCACTTTTCTCTAAGTTAGTCTATTTAAATTGAACACTTTTCTTGACCATCTGATGCAAAGGTTTGACTATTTGAGCAAAATCAGGCACAAACCTTCGCACAAATTTTATTGTCCCCATGAACGATTGCATACCTTTCATATTATGGGGTAAAAGGTTTTGTGCTATAGCTTTAATCCTTTCTGGGTCTATGGAGATCCTTTTCTTAGAAGTTATGCGACCCAAAATATTTCCTTCTAATACAACGAAAACACATTTCTTTGAATTTAGAGATATGCCATATTTTCGACATCGATAAAAAAATTTCCTTAGATGAAAAATATGTTCTTCTCTTTTCTTGGATAAAACTATAACATCATCCAAATAAACCACCATTTTGTGTCCAATTAAACAGCAGAAATATATGTCCATCGCCCTTTGGAATGTTGCTCCATCGTTAATAAGACCAAAAGGAATGCTTTTGTATGCAAAAATTCCCCGATTTAGTTCTAAAAGTTGTATTCAATCGATCTTGTTCTACTACCCATACTTGGTTGTATCTAGAAAATCCGTCTAGCAGAGAGAACAGCTTAAAGCCTGAGACCATCTGTAATATATGCTCCATGGGCGGGACTGGGTATTTATCTTTGTTCAAGGCATGATTTAAATTCCTGAAATCTACAAAAAGTCTAATTTCACCAGACTTCTTTCTCACCGGTACCAAATTTGCAACCCATTCCAAGTGTCTAACTCTAAATATAATCTTGGCATCAAGGAGCTTCTTCACTTCATTTTGTATTAGGGGTTCTAATTTAGGATGCATCTTTCTCAAGGGCTGCTGAAAAGGTTTGACTTTCTGTTTAATTGGGACTACATGTTGTATAATGTGGGTGTCGTAAGTCTTAAGATATTCATATGTCCAAGCAAATACATCCTTATATTGTTTAAACAAGCTAATGAACTTGCTTCTTTCCCCTGGTGAGTAGCACTTTCCCAAGTTTACATATTTGGGTTCCGCTTCTGACCCCAGATTTACCAGCTCAAATTGCATAGACGAACTGTGCGTTTTCACATTTGCTGGTCTTCTGAACTTGTTATTTAGATCAAAAATTCCTTCCAAGGTTCTAAGCCCTTAGGGTATGAAGTTCCCATTTTGGAGATTCACTTCATGTTCCTCGTCATCAATTACAGACCCTTTGAAATTCTCATCATTAGTTAGAAACTCTAGGATTTGTGGATTGTCATCGAACACTCTCAGATTAGTGATGTTTCCTGATATAGTAGGCCTGAAAATAAATTCAATTGTACATCTATTATTAGTAGGAACAAGCCTTCAGCTGAAGTAGCTAACAAGTCACCTGCTACATTTTTCAACCTAGGATTTGAATTAAGATTAAATGCGTCAAAATTTACTAGGAGGTCCCAAACTTCACTTTGATAGCCTTTTAAATGCGGTGATAAAAAATGAATTGTGTTTCGCACTTGTTTAACGATAATTTCATAATCACCATAAATTTTAAATTTTTTACTTTGAACTCAATTTCCTTTTTCAAACCCTGGACTAATGCTTCATACTCGGTTGTGTTATTGGTACATTCAAATTATAATCTAAAAGAAAGAAAATGTTTATTGTTTTCTGGATCGATCAGGATACAGGAAGCTCATGATCCTTCCTGAGTTTTTTAACCATCAAAGTATAAAACCCAAAACCTATATGCTAATTCAATTGCACCAGTACTACTTTCTACATATGAGACCAAGTTAACTATGTTACAGACAATTTTATCAGCCCATGAAAATTGAAGGAGATCGAGCTGTATGTCTGATCCATTGTTGGCTTCTTCCGGTTGATAATTTCCCAAAACCGAATGTGAAAAATTTACCAATTCATTCTTCCCTTCTAGCCGTGTCACATTATACTTAATATGTGGTTCCCTTAATACTTTAATCTAATTCTGACAGTTGTTATAAGGAAACCATAAATGTGACCATTCAGTAGCAAAATAACCATCTAGTTTTGTAGACCAGTCCTTGCTTAGAATTAGGCCATAAGCCTTGGGTATATCCACTACCATAATGTCTATAAATTGTCACACTCTTTCATCTACAGCTAATCATATCAATACATCATTCATTTCTCCCACTACCTTCACTGTTGTTCTATCCAATTGTATGATTTTTCCTACAGAGGGCATGGGTTGTCTATTTATCCTTTTACAGATTCAAAGAGGCATAACATTTGCAGCTTCTCTGGAGTGTACCAGACAGTTGTGCACATTGTGATTAAAGATCTCGAAAGTGAGTAGAAATGGTAATGTTATGGATTTGGATTTTCCCCTATACTTGCTTCACTAATCTCTTCCTTAGGCTAAATCTTATCTTGGGGTTTATGTATGGGTGCATCAAAGGATTCCAAGAGCTTCTTTCTCTGTTGTGGTAAATTACACATTTCAAATAAATAAATATTGGATTTAGTATTTTTTATATCCTCTATTATATCATACCCCATATCACACTCTATTGAAATTTTCTTAATACTTTCTACCTTATTTTCCGTAGCCTTTACTGGCTTACTGATCAAGGGGACAGTATGCCTTGTTATGACCAAATCAAGTATAGTTTGGGTATTATATCTAATTGTATTCACATTCTCCTGAATTTTCTTAATCTTGGGCAGTAATGTATTATCCTCACTAAGTAGACCCTTGCTTCTTGTTGGAACATTTACAGCTGACAGTTGTATTTCCTCAGTAGGTTCTTCATCCTCTAACCCCAACATGGGTGCACAATCCCGCAAAACCATGGTAGTTTCCTCTGGTGCCTCCTTCGATCCATTAGCCTTTTCCTCTTCGACCACAGTTTTTGTTAACTTAGAATCTAGCAACTGATTCATAACCAAAGTCATGGAGTTAATCCACTGTGGGAAGTTCCTTTCAGAGTGAGGCTATTGATGAAATGTGCAAAAATTTTCATTTCCAACTTCAGTTAAATTCATAGCAGACGGGTTGTGGGTGGGCGGTTGGGAGGGGCCACTTTCATCTCTTCTCTTATAATAAGGCTTGAATTGTTTCTTGGATTCCTTCTCTTTCTCCATGTCAACGCTTTTGTTGCATAACTTCTATACCATTTTGACCACATTTTATATTTCATTAGAATGTTCATCCTTGGTCCTTGTCAACAACAACAGTTTCTTGCCACAAAAATTTCTTATTTCTGGTTCTACAGAATATTTGTTTACACTTTCAAGTCCGACTTCTATTTTTTTAGCCTCCTCATAAATTTCCACCAAGGAAGGTGTTACTAATATTTTAACAAACATTGCTATGTTGGGGCCAAGATCTGAAGTGTAATAGTTAATTAAGGTCTCTTCAGGAGGTTTTATGGAAGCACTAAAATTATTTAAATGCGCAGCAAACATCTAACTAAAATCTTGCACTTTCTCTTTCTTTTCCTTCCTTAGAGCAAGTAATAACTTCATCAAGGAAGTAGTAGTTCTTTGGATACCAAACTTGTTCTTAAACAATATTTCAAAAGTATTCAAGTCGGTGATTGAATTTTCTTGTAATCCAAAATACCATGGCGTTGCTTTACCTTTAGGAGTGTGTGGGAATAGTCTGCACACTATGCCTTCATGCTCTACAACCAAGCCTTCTAAGGCTAAGAAAAAACTTTGCAGGTGATCATCTATAGGAATTCCTTCTCCTTGATCAATTCTAGGCAATGAATTTTCAGGATTCTATGGTAAAGAAAGTAATGGAGGCATCAGGGTGAGTGGAGACCTGGACCTCCAAGCTGGTGGTGGATTAGGCTGATTTGCATTTAGATTCGGAGGTGTATTTTTGGACATGATTCGTCGAGGATATTGAGGTGGGGATTGGAAAGGAGATTGAAACAGAGACTGAAGAGGTGAACCATACAAGGACTCAAGTCCTAATTGGTTAAGAGGTTGATCAATTTCTTGTAAGGATAAATCTACTAGATCTTTGAAATTTCCTACCAAGACTGAATTTCCTGTGTAAACCGGATCCCTTCTACGAGCTTGTCTTCTTGGTAAGTTTGGAATATTCGGATATCCTCCAAGATTTTTTGCATATGATCTTGTAATTATCCTTAAAGCATTTACTACTTCAAAAGAAATAGGATAAATGTTGTCTCGAAATTCTGACACAAGGTTAACTCTTCCTTTGGGAATGGAGCCTTTTGGAAAACTAGTTTCTAAACTATCACTGGTGAAATCATCTTGAGAAAACAAATTTCCTCGTCCAGCCATGCACTAGCGGCCCTCCTTATAGCACCAAAACTATTGATGCCTGGAAAACCCTAGGTACCGATTGTAGGGATTCTCCCTAATAACCATTCCCAATTATATCATTTATCGTTCGGTGTGTGGAATACATCTGGTTAGTGACCTGGCTACCGTAGAATTAAATTAGTGTTTAAATCTTATTTTACCGGTTGCGTCCTGGTCCATTGTTTATGTGTGTTTTTATTGTTTTATAAATGACATGCAAGTGCCTAAATTAATTGTAGATGATCAGGATGTAAATACTTCACAATGTGATGCATAGGTTCTTACCTCCCGTCTTATCCCCTTTGTTCCTGAATCACAGAAAACAAATACCAGCTATGCTAAACTAAATTATCCTATCTAACCTATCCCCGGGGAGAAAGATTATTATTTGTATGAGTAATGTACTGTATTTTATGCACAAATAATTTTATAGATAGCTAATATAATTAAGAATACATAAACACAGGAGAAAATTAACATAGAGATAGCTCAGTGTTTGTTAAAGCATTCATTACTCATTTGTTGCATAAGCTTCATAACAATGAAAGGAAATCATTCATAACATAAAAATAGTTCAAAAGTTAGAACAATCTCACAAATTTATAGAGTAAGCTAAAATATAAATAGTTCTATATTCAGCCATCTACACAACATGAATTTGAAACTCCAACAACTCCTTCTCTAGCAAAATTTTGATCCTCTTTATTATAACAAGAAATAGTTCTTCTTACAACAAGTATTTCGCATATTAGAGCTAGAAACGTCCCTATCCTATTCGACTCTACCCATATTTATACATTACAAAATGAATTTTGGTCTCCCTACCCTTTGGGATTTCTCAACTTTCGGTTACATAAAGTTTGTCTTTAGTGTGTTCAAGAAGTAAATAAAAAATTTACAAATATATCTGTGTGGATAGGACAAAACCACACAGTCAAACTAATTATGAATTGCTTCCAAGTCGAAGCATCTGAGGTAATTGTCTCGAACTCTGTGGGCTCTAAAAATCTGACCTTGACCTCATGCTTGGACAGCTGGCATTTTATGTCTACTACTCATGGAGGAGTCACTCTTAGCAAATATTCTAGTAGATAGTTACTAACTGCTGCTTGGGCCACTAAACTCTTTATCACCTTTGCATATAAACATTTAATCAATTGAATATTTAACTCATCTTCTTGTAGCTTATCCTGTAGTTGTTTTTAGTGTTCTTCATGTGTTGGAAACTCCTGCAGCCTTTGTGATGAAGAGGTCAAACATTTGTTGTGAGTTATAAGCATCTTCTTGTAAAATTCTGCACATTTGTCTGTTATGTTTTCCACTGCTTCCATTAACCTCTCAGTAACTCTTCTACTAAAATTTACAATATCATATTTGATCTGCAAATTTTTTGGACCTTTCACAGGTGTTGTTTCTGGATGCTCAGTGTTTGTCTCTAACCAAGTCAGCTGGCCTTGTAGGATCTCTACAATTTCCTGGGTTCTGTCCTTGAATTTACTAGCCACTGTTGAGATCTCTTGTAGTCAATATTCTCCTTGCTTGATCAGGAAAAATTCTTCTACCAACTTGAACTATACTTGATATATTTTTATTCTAAGTAAAATAGCATTCTATCTTAGAGGTGCTATGTCTATTTTAATTTCATTAGATTCCTTCAAAAGTACTTCAAAGGAACTATTCTGCGCTTCAAGTTCTGTGATTCAAACTCTGTGCTCTTCTGCTTGCTTATCAACTGTGTATTTCTGAACTTCCATTTCAGTTATCTTCCTCTCTAAATTTTTCTTCCTCCTATCAAGGGTCATGTTTGACTGTTTCAAATTATCCCTTTCCTTCCCTCGGATTTGGTAATCTTGCTGAAGCTTCTCATAGTTTGAGAGAGTGTCTTGATATTTTCTCTTAGACTCTCAGCCTACTCTTTACTCCTTCCTTAAAACCTCTTTTATTTCTTCCATTTTACCTTTATACTGATCAAGGGATTTAGTGAGCTTGCTAATATTATGAGCATTTGCAGTTGCAGTTGCAACACCCATGGAGGCCATTTATTTGGGATCTTATTCTACATTTTTTACGACTGTCTTCTCGGTCATTATGGTGATTCTGGGTTGAGTTCCCATCTTTAAAGTATTCTCTATTTTCCACACAATGGACTTCCTTTTGGGATCAAAAAATACATCCTCCAATCATGCAACTTCATGCTGTTTAGATGGGGTAAATGGCACCAACCCCAATTCAACCATAGGGAGATGCCCTCAAGTAAGTATATTGCTTGAAGTGGAAGGGAGGTTCTCAGTGCTATCCTGAGCAGGATCATGCCCAATATTTTCATTATCCATCTCTTCTTGGTCTTTCTTTCTCTGTTCTTTTGTCACCTCTCCCTGGTTTTGTGCTTGCTGCTATGGATTTTGAGCTTCTTGAGCTATTGAACTTTCCAACTTTGCAATCTTTTCTTTGATAGCATCTTCTTTCTTTCTCTATTCTTCTTCCTGCTCCTTTCTGGCACTTTCTTCTTTCTCTTTTATGGTAGCTTCTTGTTCCTCCTTTTCTCGCTGGGTGTCTTGAGCTAAAAGTTTTCTTGCACCTTCTGCCAGTGTACGAGCAATCTCTTTCTTTTCTTTTCTCGCAACTTCTTCCTCCTGTTGCTTTGGTTCTGGATTGCTACTTACACTGCCTTTAACTCTAGATATTGAGGTCTTCCTTTTAAGATTCCTATTCAAAGCAGTCATGTTGCAAATATTCTTGTATCTTTCTTCATCCTTGTCCACATAATCTGCATATTTGAAATTTACCTTAAGGAGTGCTCGATGGGCTTGTTGTAGGTACAACAAATCCCATTTTATTCTTACATGGGAGCCCAATCACACATACAAAGGTAACTTAGTAGGACCCTTTGTAACTTCTGTTGGATTTTATTACATGTTTCTTGACTTCTGAGATTTTAGTAAGTTAACCAAATTCCCAAAATCTATGCTTGCTTTGTCTGATTTTAAGATGCAGAAAGCTAGTTTTGTGTGGGATTTTTTTGCATTTCTGCAACCCACACCCCACAACCTGCAAGTTGCAGAATGCAGGATTTTTTAAGTCAAATGTTTTAAACTTCCTCATCCCACAAGTGTGGAATGCGGGATGCGGAAGATATTTTATAGATATGCTTTGGTCAACCCGCAACCTGCATCCCGCATAAGTGTGGAATGCGGGGAGTAGGTTGTTGTTTGTTATATCATTTGGTTTACATGTTTCCATGACCCGCATCCCGCATCCCGCAAAGTGCGGAATGTGGGATGCGGAGAGGTTTGAATAAAATTTTGTTTTTTTGCGATCCCGCACCCTGCATCCCGCAAACTGCAGAATGTGGGTTACAGAATGATTAATAAAATTTGGATTTTGTAATTTAATCCCGCATCCCACAAAGTCTAATATTGACCGTTGTTTTGATCCTCATCCTACGGTCTAAATTATTTCCCACGAATTATATATATGTTGGTCTTATTCACGATTTCTTCACTATTTTACCACTATAACTTGTTGTGCTGCGTGAATTTACCTTCAGATTTTTACCAAGAAATTTTTCCATTATTCACTTTGGTTTTAGGTTAGTTATCAAGTCACCTTTCCAAATTTGAATTTCTTACTGTTGTTCCGATATAAATTAGTTTTAATTTCTAGTTTATGTGTCCAACAAAACATGGCAACCTCCAAAACGCCTCGAATTACCTGGTGCAAAAACCTCCAGAAAGATATGCTCACCAAAGACTCGAATTTCGGTGTCTTCTCTGATACCAGTGGTTGAGTTAGTGAGACCTACCGGTTTGATTGGTCCTGAGTCTATTCTATCTTTGACAATACTGACCTTTCAGATTTTCAGGATGACCAACCTGTTTACAAAAGAATTAGGGATTTCGGCAACCACATGATTGTTGCAAGACCAGCTGTTCTCCCTTACAATGATGCAGTCAGATGGATTATTGACCATGCCAATCCAAAGGATCGTTCTTTTAATACTAGTACTGGACTGCTACTAGCCAATTTCTGTTTTGAAACCTTTGTAAAAATTTATGCTCTTAAACCTTTTAGGCATCTCCTTAATTCTTATTTTGTTAAAGCTACCAAGTCCATGTACAATTTTGACCAAATGTTGATGTCCTGGATGGCTAAACTACGTAAATTTTCCCTTATAAAAGATGAACTTTATGCCATTTAATGGTTCAAGGAACCCTATTCCCTTCTTGCAGCAATGTTGTATAGGCTCTACGATCTCCCCAACTGTTCTTACTTCAAGGAAGAATGGGCTCCGATTTCCCATCATGTCATAAATACAGGTGAATCCCTCCCCTAGGATTCAATCTTGTCTCTAGAACTTAAAAATTACATACAAGAATTCCAGAGAGCTACTTCCAGGAAGAATCCCAACTTCTTCTTCTCCGCCTTCATTGTGGATATCTTTTGCACTGAGTTTCGTTATCCAAATATGGGATGGAACTGGGTACTACCAGCCCTTCCCATACACATTTACCATTCAAATCTATGGGACACCAATTATGTAACCATATTTTATGATATCTATGAGAGTTTCCTTGGTTCGGGTTTATTTCCTAATTTTCAACAAGGAAGCTCCCGCCTTCTCCCTTGAATATAGAACCCTTATAGCCACAATGGGGTATTGGTATGTCAATAAATATTTCACATACATCAAGGTATATGGAAGCAATGTTGCTCATATGCTTCCAAAGGTCGTGCCTGACAGGTTGGTCCTTGAAGAAATATCATTTCAGACGGTCACAGAAGGGATATATAAGAAGTGTGCAACGCCTAAAAGGAAGGTCTGGCCCAAGTTTCCTCAAACCCTTGGATCCTTGAGCATACCAACCTCCACATAGGTGTCATATCTCGGTGATCATATAGTGTCTCTTAAGCTAGAATTTTCCATTAAGAGATAGCATGACCCCAAGGGGATTGTTGATCTTCACCTTAGGCAGAATCACTTCAAAACAGGGTACGCACATGAAGAAGTCCCAGATGACTCCATCTACTAGGGATTTGATACTTTTTCTAAGGTTTTAGGCAGGGATACAATCAAAGAAGAACAGAGCCAAATCCTGTTGTATCAAAAGGAAATCAAGGACAGGGTTCGACATTACTAGGTTATGGAATTAGACACTCAAAAAAAGATGGTGAGGGACAAAGAAGAAAAGGAGATTCATGCAGCCAAAAACACATCCATAGTAACTAGTTCAGCTACAAACAAAGTGAAAAGTCCCATGGAATAAATCCCACAAGCATCTATTGAATAGCAGGTTAAAGACTATTTAGATACTTCATGGTAGATTAAACAGAAGCTGAGCAGGATGACTTCGACATTGGACACTCAAGAAATTACAACTTCTCAAGTAGTTGAAGCTAGTCAGGTGACTACGATTGTTGAGAAAGATCAATCTAAACAAACCCAGATTGAGGAAAATCCATTCAAAAAATTGAGGGTTCAAGTTTCATCCATCCCTGCTTCTACTATTGATTTGACTAATTCAGAGGAGGAGGATGAAAGGATTTCTCTTGTACCTATCACTATGGAATATGGAAATGGTAATGGTTTACAGGATTTTTCAAATCTATTTAATGGTAGCAATGAGAAGACCTCATCTTCCCTTCCATAATCACAACCTTATTCTCAACCTTCTCCATCATCTTCTTCTTTACTCCTTTTGTCAATTCAAGCCTTATCTTCCTTACCTACTGGTTCTGTCATGACACCTCTGATGTCCTATCTATATCAAGATTCCACATGTTTACTCCTTTCTATTACACCTATTTCTTCACAAATTCCCATTCCATCATTCGCTATACCTCCAGTTTTTAAAGTTCCACTCCATATTCCTTATTTTAGTTCAGTATTATCGCATGTTCTTGAAAAGGCCTCGGCACTTTCACCATCGTCACTTTGAGTTACTAATGTGGAGGTTTCATCCATTGAAACTTATGTTTCAAATAATCCATCAACCCCTAAAGTGACTATTGCCCAAAGTGGTACTTCCACTTCACTCACTTCTCATATTACAATGCCCATACCTTCTCACACTATAACCCAGACCTCTTCTTTGATATCCATAGGTGTTAATGTACCCCCTATTAATGAATTAAGAGATGAATTCAATGAATATTTTGTAATATCTCTAGGGGAGTACTGTTATAGAAAATCTGACAAATAGGTCGTGAAAAGAGGGAAAAAGAGAAGTAGAGATCAGAGTAATGTGGATTTATCCCTTTCAAATGAAGTTGTATGGAACCAACGATTAGGTGATCCATAGGTGGATGCTACTGACGCTGCATCTATCCTAGGGGATTTCATAGGTTCCAACATTGATGCTGTCAATACTCTAAACAGGGAATTTGACAAGCAGAAGGCATAAATTGTCAGATTGAAGGAGGAGCTGGAACAGGTAAAGAGATAACATGAGGACATGTATGATGAATTACATGTGAAGAATGTTGCTTTGCATGATGAGCTACAGAGAAAAAATACCACTAATGCGACTTTGGTACAGAAGGTAGCTTTGTTAGAAAAATAGTATGAAGATGCAATTGCAAGTGTAGCTTCCTCTTCATTTTGTAAGTTTTCTTAGGAAGAATTCAAGGAGATAGCTATTCAGACTAACAGGGAACACCATGATTTAGTCAGTGAGTTATTTAAAACCTTGGATACCAATTTTGAAACTCATATGACATTTGACAAAATGTTTGTTGTTCTAGAAGATCTGGTTGAAAAGAGGTAACAAGCTTCAAAGGCTTATGATGAGGTCACATACTTGCAAAGGTATATGAAAGATAAGCCAGATAATGTCACTTTTCTCACTAACTTATAGTTTAAGAAAATCAGGACTATCTTAAGATCCTGGGAAGATTTAGATGAAACAATCACTAAATATATAAAGAAGGCACAAGCCATTTGTAGCAGAAGGTGGTATGCTATAGACAACCTCATGGATGAATTATCTTTTCCTGCAATGGTACTTATTGAAAAATCATGTCCACCAAGAATAATGATTGAACAAGTGGAGCAGGGAAGGGAGGAAGAGGAAGAGAAGATTAAGGAGCTTTATCATGTCATCATAGATGATGTAGATCGGTTAATTAAATGATCATTCGTATTAGAAGGAAATATCCACATCTATATTCATTTTTGGCATAAACTGGCTAAAAATGAAATTGAAGACCACAAATGCAATGCTCAACTTGGCATTGAATCCACCAGTTATCCTAATATTGAGGAATTGTTACGCATATGGAAAATATGGAGATATTTTCTGGGATACTAGATTTGTTTAGGTTTCTGATCCCCTTTTGAGGGAAATTCATTCTTTGTAATAATTATTGAAGAGGTTGTTCTCGAAGGTATCAAGGAATTTTGACTTTGGAAGGAAGAAATATTGGTACAGGAGACTGAAAAACACTTCTGTTTTTCCTAAGGTTTATGTAATTTATTGCAAAACTTTGAATAAATAAAGTACTGTTGTTTCATATCTCATCTTTGATCTGATTGAATTTCTTTGACAGATCTCAATTTTCTTGTTTCGAATGATCATATGGTGTTGTCATTTACTTGTAATTGATAAATGTGTTTGCTCATAACCTAGACTTCTCTTTGTTACTGGTTAATACATTGACAAAGCTTTAAGGAATTTATTCTTTAACTGTCTTTATCTATTTTTGCAAGTGATTATCGAAAAGTGAAATTTTTACAGCTTATATGTTGGTTTTTCAACTAACATGTGTATATGCAGGTTATCTTGACTGATTTAATCTTGAGTTGATTTTATTTAAATTTTATTAAACAATTGTGATTTGAGAGAGAAGTTTGTCATCTTATTTACATTTCTATTAATGTGGTGAATTACTTGTTCTTCAAATATCTCAAGACAACCTGTAACCAATTCAAAATTATTTTCAAAGTAGTTTAGATTTAGACCAGGTTTCCTTTTCTTGTTAGGTTTAAGTTTTCCTTTTCTTTACGTCATATATCTTGTTTCCCAATTTGAGAAGCAGATCCTCTGTGGATCAAATTTATACAAGCCAGCGGAGGCTATAGAAGTATCTATAGGAGATCACTACCTCAAACAACTTGAGGATAAAGAAATACTTGCATGGGATTGCTTGAAGCCCTTGGATGGGTCTTCTCCACATGTTGTAAGCCTTAGACACCCTTTTCAGCCACATACACAGTTGGGGCTTCAACAAATGGCACTAGAAGGAGGGCCAACACATCACGCCTAAATGAAACACTAGACACCTCCTCCAGCAAGAGATCTGATTATCACTCATAGTCGCACTCACACGCCTACCTTAGGGGAACAAGTAGCACAAGGTTCATACGCCGTCCTGGCCACTCCTGCCCAAGAACAGAGTACCCCAGCAAACAGATACGTTCTTTGTGAGTTATTCCTATGAAGGCTATTTTATCCAAAGTGAAAGATTTCTAGTTCCTTAACGAAATATGGGGCACTCTTGAATTTAGCAAACTTATGACTCCCCACATAAAAAGGTAGTGGTGGAAACATAGATTTTTCAAATCAAAGAAGTGACATCCAAATCCATCTAAGAAAATCTATCTCACAGCTTCCTTATGAACTATGTAATCTATAGCATATATTGGTAGCAATGAGGGTGCTTTATTCCCCCCATACATCCTGACATACATGCCTTCTTCATAGAAGAAGTAATACCCAAACTCTTTAATATATGCCAAAGCTCCTTCAGATAGGAACTTACACTCCTCTAGAAAAATTAGTTTGTGTAAAGGCATCAGGAACTCTTCATAGATTAGCTGTTAGTGACTGTGGTATTTGTGGGCCCCCAATATTTGATATGCTATGTAAATAGGAGATTTTTCTCCTTTCCACTGGTAGTTGAGTCTCTCAAACGGGTGAAAGTAGAGTATGCAATCAACCAAGGAAGATCCCATATATAATTCAGGTTTTCTTTGGTGCAAACCTTATTGGGCTACGGTAATGGACATAGATAGGCTATTTGACACTATGTCAGCCCAATTGAAGATTGTCTCTTTCATGGCTATATGGTAAATTAGTGGAATCCATCCAAACTTATATGATCTAACATCATCTCTGCCAAAAATCCTACTCAGCATTAGTACTACTGTTATGTATGGGGTACGTAAATGAGCAGTTTCGTATTCCCCAGATTGCTTGTTCCTGAAAGTATTCCCTTCAGCTACCATCATCTTTACTATAGCTATGTAATTGTTGTAATCTCACATATCACATAAGGTTACCAATAGTACACACTAAAACATATATAAATATAAAACAGAGACAAGAGATAAGAATAGATAGGTGAATAAACAGATTATATTATATAAATGAGTCCATACAACACAGAGAACTGAACTGAGTTCTCATATGGCTCAACAGCATAATATATATGATTACAAAATGGTTACAAAATAACTACCTGTCAGTTTGATGAACCGACACGACCTTAGGTGGTCGACCTAATCTCTAGCTTTTAGCCGGCCGACCGACTTAGTTGGCTGATCGACTAAGTCGGCCACAACCACAATAGCCGATAACTCCTCTGGCTATAGAAAGTGTCGTCCTGAATCAAGCACTGATAGGTGAGATAGAACCAGACAACCTTGAGTATGCTATTACAAAAGGCATAATTCGAAA
Organism: Pseudotsuga menziesii; assembly: GCA_001517045.1. NCBI lineage: Eukaryota > Viridiplantae > Streptophyta > Pinopsida > Pinales > Pinaceae > Pseudotsuga > Pseudotsuga menziesii. Next base: position 400,459 of record LPNX010764374.1, read on the forward strand.
ACTATCAAAAGAAATAGTAGTAGTCAGGAAGACAATAAAAACACAAGAACAACAACAAGGTAAAGGTAAGCGCAAGCTTATCATTGCCAAATAATCATAGGATGAGGACGAAATGGAAGCCATGGCCCTTGACATCATAGAGGATGCCACAGCAAATAAAGTGCCGATTGAAACCCAGTTCCAGTGATTTGTCGATGCCGGGGCACAAGCAGGTCAATCGAAAAAAGAAAAGACTACGACGATGCCTAAAAACGTCATCGATATTGTGTTGACACCTCCACCCCCATCATCAACACAAATAACCGAGGAATAAGCACCAGCACAATAGTCAGTCAGACCCCTCAACTTATACAAAAGTGCGATGCCGGAGGTGGTAAAAGCAAAATTTGACAGAGATAGCGACTTGCAAGCTTTCTTTGAGAAACTGCCTGCGATTTTTACGTCGGCTCAGAAAATATCCACAAAAGTGCCTATATTCACTATTGGAGGACACCAACTAGAACAGGGCCCACAGTCCCCAATCGTTACAACCATCTTGTCAATTTTCAAAAGAAATCTCGACAAGGAATCCAAAGTGACTGGACGTTGGTCCTCAACTATTGCACCGACCGACCCCATACCCCAAGATGACCTATCAGCCACTGCACCAACTGAAGAAGAAGAGACTGAGGAGGACATAACTCGACAAATCAACCAAATGTTCTCTGACATTGACTTGCCCCCTCAACCCAATAAACCACCATCTCCACCACCACAACCACCCCCCGACTCAGAGAAATACCCACCACAACCAACTGCATCCACACAACCTAAGGTGGTAGTCATCTCACCTCCCCAAATAGACAAACCATCAGCCTCCAACCCAAAAACCAAATACCTCACCTCAAATGTTGCATACTCAGGGTTGTTTGGTTCTGTCTCCCCTGTCGGTGCCTGAGTCAGGACGACACTTTCTCTAGCCGAAGGAGTTATCTTTTGTTGTGGCTGCGGCTTTGGATTTGCGGTCTGGGGTTATATTCTCTTGGCGGTCGGAGGTTTGATAGTTATCTGTAGTCGACTGGTGTCTCCTCCAACACAAATTTTCTTATGTAGAGGTTGAGCTCATAGTATTCCTCTTTTTCCTGGTCCGTGAGTGGCTCTTCGATCGAGAAGTCGATCTATTTTGCTACTACTAGTACTAGTATTTTTGTCTTGGCCTGTTGAGACCATTCCCATAAGATCTGGTCGATAGATGGCTAGTAGTTGAGGGCTTTGGCATTGGAATTGTAGCCCTGCATGTACCACACCGAGGTATGGTCGAGCTCCAGTTGGATGTGGGAGTTCGCTGGTAGATTTCGTCGGATGTTTTGAGGCACCCTCCATCTAGTCGTGCGGACTTTGAGTTGTTGGAATCAGTTCTCCAGAAATACTTTCCCACACTCCAGTTCATGCAAGGTTCCTTTCTGGGAGAAGGTTTTAAACCTCCACATGTCAAACTTCGACGGTTCCCGAAAGACTAGGCTCCCCTCTAGGCAGATGTGGTACATGACAATCCATAAGATGAGGGAGGGGAACTTGATGATTCCCCCTGTTTCTTGACATCGCTCACATATGGTCTTCACCATGTCAGTGACATAATCACCCCATTTGTATATTCATTCATCAGTGGCAATGGTGTCGATGGCTTCTAGCATTTCTAACTTAAGGTCGCTGCTTCAACCTGCTAGAGTGAGTGTTATTGCAATGATTTTGGCCACAATCTGTGGCATTTGGTTTTGATTTGGCTAATCATTAACCCCTTGGAGTTTTTACCGAAAGGTGACCCAGTGAGCTCTTCGACCAGTCCTTATTTGATTCCGATTGGTACGAGTTCTCCTTTATTAGAGAGACCAGTCAATTTGGAGATGACATCTCCAAAAATGTCGACCAGCTCGTTGAAGTAGAGAAGGCCTTTGTGATATTGACTAATGATGAATTTGACAGTAGCTTCCTTCGTGCCACCAATGCTGGCCATCAGCGGTGCATTGGCATAGCTGAAGAGAGTGTTGCATTTGATTTTCTCTGCTACTTGAGTGGCCTTTTTGTCGACAAAGGCCCATTCTTGTATTTCGGTCCATAGATTTTTCCATGAGCCTTCCTGTACTTTGGCGTTTTTGATGTTTTTCAGCCTGCAGACTAAATGTGTATCCGTAGCCTGTATCTCCTTGGCTTTAGTCAAGGATTTAGTTTGTTTGGGGGCCATTGTGTCGTTTTGGTGGTCGATGTCACTAAGGGGTTCTCGGATTTTGGTTGACTGGATGCTCTGATGCTTTGTCTGTATAGGTTGCGGTGAATGAACCTTCGGTGATCCAATATTTATAGGCGATGCTGTCGTTGCTTGAGATGATGGGTGTATTAATGGCGGACGTGATGTTCCAGCTAGAGTACGCGAGTGTGTGTTAATGGTGAATTTCTTTCGGCGCTCAATGTCATGAATGCGCGATGAGACTATCCGAGTCGTCGGTTGGTGTCGATGATGAGAATGGTCGACGGAAGTAGTCGGTCGATGAAAGTGGTCGTTGGTGCTAGGTCGATGGTCATGATGGCGGTTGTCGAGGTGGTGATTTCCTGTCATGGTTTTTTTTTGTAGGGTATTATTTTGTTTTTGGAATTTTTAGTTTTTTATGGATTTTGGTTGACAGTTATGGTCATTATATGATTTTTTTTAATTTTTTTTTTAGATTTAGTTTTTGTAGCGTTTTAGTTGGGCTCCATTAACGAGCTTCCGAAATACCATGCCCTGTAAGGTCCTTAGTCAGACTCATCCATCGGGATGTATCTCTTCGACAACGTAATGTCCGATCCATTCTATGTGGAGTTTCTTAGGTTTTCCTTTGACCCGACTATTGTATAGTAAAGCAAGGTCTATGACCGACAGGTTTTTGTTCTTAATGTTTCGGTCGTGCTATGCTTTCTATTGTTTCTTCTGGATTTCTTGGTGTTGTATAGCCATGAGTCAGTGCTCTTCCATCTTGCTGAGTTGAAATAGTTGGTCCTTCCTTCCCTGTTCGACATTGACATGTAGTATTTCTGCGATAATAGGTGTCTGTTGTCGGAAGTGTAGTGGAACTACTGCTTCTTGTCCATAGACTAGTCGAAAAGAAGTTTGGTCGGTCGATCATTTATAGGCTATTCTGTATGCCCATAAGACTGCAGGTATTTTCTCATCCCAGTCGTCCTTGTCAGCATTACATATTTTGGTTAATCCTCTTGTTAATGTTTTATTGAATGCTTCAATTGCTCCATTCGACTGAGGATGATATGCTGTACTCCGACGGTGGTCGATTTGGAACTGATCGGTTAGGGTTTTGATAGTTTTGTTGATAAAGTGTGTCCCCTGGTCACTAATCAGGGTTAATGGACATCCAAATCTAGTGATGATATTCTCGTAGATAAACTTAGCAGCTATCTCACTAGAACATGTATCGATCGGTTCAGCTTCTGCCCACTTAGTGACATATTCCACTGCAGTAATGATATACCTTACACCTGACCTTTTTGCTAGTATAGGAAATGGTTCTATGAGGTCTATGTCCCAGATTTCAAATGTGAGATTGGGGTTTACTGATATCAAGGGCATTTCTATACTAAGCAGGGGTCGACCTAGTCGTTGACATTTGTCACATCGACTAACAAAATTTTTGCAATCTTTGTGGAGTGTCGGCCACCATAATCCTGACTGTTGGATTTTCTTTGTGTTTGTGTCAGCTTGAAAATGTCCTCCTGTAGGTCCATAGTGTGCTTCATGCAGGATGTGGTCTCGTTCATGTTCTAGTACACACCTTCTGAGGATATCATCTAATCCCATTTTGTATAAAAATACATTGATAAGACTGTATGGTGCAGCCTTCATAGCTAAGATCTACTTTTTCTTGGTTCTCATACCTTCTGGTGCATGTCCATTTTCTAAGAACTATGCTATTTCCTCTAGTTCTGCTGGGACTACTTCTATCCGAAATAAATGTGCATCAAGTAAGTCATCGTCGACTCCTGTTGGTTCTTCTCCTGTGTCGATTCAGGATAGATGGTCAGGACCAACATTTAACTTGCCTGGTCAAACAACGACTTCAAACTCAAATTCTTGGAAGAGAAGTAGCCATCAACAAATCCTTCCATGATGGAGTGGTTTATTGACAAGATACTTCAGGGCCTGATGGTTGGTATAGAATATAAATGGGTTAGCTAAGAGATAATGTCGATACTTCTGGAGGGAAAACACCATACCTAGGGCTTATCGTTCTGTGGTTGGATAGTTTCTTTCAGCCTTGTTTAATTTTCTACTGTTGTAAACTATGGGATAATCCATTCCATCATCTCCTGGTTGAGTTAGGATTTCTCCTATTGCTAGGCCCGATGCATCAATGTGAACATGGAATTTGATCGACCAGTTTGGAAACTTTAGGATGGGAGCTTCAACTAGTTTTCTTTTTAATTTTTTGAATGATATGTGGCATTCCTCTGTCCATTTAAACTCTTGATCTTCCCTTAATAGTTCTTCAAGAGGATAGGTCATATTTGAATAATATCTTATGAATTTTATGTAATAGCCTGTGTGGCCAAGTAACACCCTGACTTGTTTGGGGTTTATTGGTGGTTTTAGGTCGAGGATAATTTTAATCTTGGCAAAGTCAACCTTAATACCTTCCTTACAGACAATGTGCCCTAATAATATCCCTATGGGGGTCACAAATATACATTTCTTGATGTTTAGGGAGAGTTGAATCTGTCGACATCTCTCTAGCATAAGTCAGAGCCATTTGAAATGATCTTTGAGCATGGAGTATATTGTCCAGTCATCAAAGTATACTTCCATGGTCTTGTAAATGTATTATTGAAAATTTTTAACAAAAATTCGAGAGAACACTGTAGGTGCATTCTTTAATCCAAAAGGCATAACTTTGTAAGAAAAGGAACCAAATTCACACACAAATCTTGTCTTCTTCTAGTCCTCCTTATCTATTGGTACTTGGTTATAGCCTGAGAATCCATATGTAAATGAGTAGCATTCATGTCCTGCAACTTTATTCAAGATTTCATCTACATAAGGGGTTGGAAATGGGTCTATTAGTGTTACTTTATTTAGTTCCCTGAAGTCGGCACAAATTCTTAATTTGGTTGGGTCATGTTTCTTAGGCTGTACAACCATTGGACTTGCCCATTCTGATTGGTCAATAGGGTAGATGATGCCTGCTACTAACATGTTATAAATTTCCTTTTTAACTATCTCCTTGTATTTGTGAGCTAGTTCATACGGCATTTTCTTCACAGGTCGAACATTAGGTTTAGTATCAATTTTCATTTCTCCCATTTCGTGGACTAAGCCTTTGAGGTCTTTGTAATATCTAGCAAATACGTCTTGGAATTCCCTTAGTAAGTTCACTATTTCTGTGGTCTATTGTTCGCTCCAGTAGTCACCAATATTTGCCATTTTTGGTCGATCATCATTTGAGATGTCGAATTCTTTAGTTTTGACCTTAGCATCTAGCCACTCTGGTGCTTTGGCTTCATTGATCGTTCGACTTCCTTCTTTGAACTATGAGAATGTGGCAGGGAATTCGGATGTAGTCATTCTATTGGTATTTGTTTTGTCTGTTGCTTTGAATTTCAGGATGGTGCAAATAGGTTTTGTTGTTTCGACATGGTTGGATTTCCATCTAAATCTTTTTCCTTTTGTTTTCTTGTTTTCTAATTGTAATCTTGTCGAGTGAGGCTTTAGTTGTGTTTGTATTTTGTTACATTTCCTTATCTGTCGGTGATCTGGTAGGGGTTTATTTTTGGTCGGCTGGATAAATTCTTTAATTTGTTTTGTTGTTTCGACAAAATTTTCATTTTGAGGTATAAAGTTGAATTCTTTAATAAAATTTTCCCTGAGTTCGTGCCATAAGTATGTTTCACCTCTAGCTTCTTCCATCTTATACCATTTGTTTGGTAATTTGGCTAGGGTTGATGGAAACAAGTGTGGCCATGCTCATTCATCCTTGTATCCAAGTCTTCTCCACTCCTTTTCACAGGTTTTGATATGATCTTCTGGGTTCTGTCCTTGAGTGAATACAGGGATCTGAGTTTTTTGGGTCAACTTATTTCCACCAAACCTTTCGACAAAGTAACCCGAAGTAGTTGTCCAGGTCTTTAATCTTGTCTGATGGGTATCCCACCATCTAACAGCTTGTCCTGTAAAAGTTTCAACTAGGCTTTGAATTCGGCCATGTTCACCAATATTTTTGGAGACTTGTTCAACATGCATGACTGGTGATTCCCTTTCCTTATATCTTGGTAGTTGTGTGGTATTCAGGTTGGTCGGTTGTAAGGTAGGGTGTTCCCTAATTTTATTTTCAAATATTTTTGGGACAATGGACACTATGAAGCACTATTGGGTGGGATTTTTCTATACTTTTTGTATAGTACATCACCCTCTTACTTGTGTTTCATAGTTCTTGATCTCCCAATCATACAATTTGACGTCGAAATTATAACCAATTGAGTCTTGGTTACCTAAGTGAAGTTCTCCATGGATATTTGGTTCTATGTAGTCTGCATTGTTGTGGATTTGGTAGAGTTATCGAACATCGACTTCTTCATCAATAGGTTCAGTACAAGGTTCCCCTTGAGATGGATGAATGGGTACAATGACCTTTTGTCCATTTCCTTTTAACTTGTTGTGTTCCTTGTCCAGGGATCTGGATGCTTTCATATTTATACCCCAAGGTTGACCGACTAGCGTTGGGAAGGAACTGCATCCTTCTTTTGGGTCAATTATTTCGAAATCAACCTTGGTCAAAATTCCTTTTATAGTCATGTCGATGTTTTTCCAGACTCCAATGGGTTCAATCACTACTACATTTTGACCAAAAATCCGACGGCCTTCATGTCGGATTTTCGACACTTCCCTATCGCATGTACGACACTATGATTTTTTTTAAGCGTCGGAAACTTGTCATCAGTTATCCGACACCTAAGTAACTGTCGGTTAAGTGACACCTAAGTAACCGTCGGTTAAATGTAACGCGTCAGTTAAGCGACAGAATATCTTCGACGGTAGTCAATTTTTTTTTTTAAAATAACCTTTATGCTGTCGATTAAGCGACGGCTATAACCTTCATGCCGTCTCTTAAGCGATGGATAAAACATTTTTTTTTAAAAATTCATTTGCAGGGTGTCACTTAAGCGATGGCTAGAACAGTTTTTTTTTTTAAATTCATTTGCAGGGTGTCGCTTAAGCAATGGCTAGAACAGTTTAAAAAAAAAAAATTCATTTACAGATGCTTGAAGATGTGAAACTATCTCCCAACCAACCAACTGGCTTTCTTTATGGAATGGGGGCTGGCTGGTTCAAAGCTATGTAGTGAGGCTTTATTTATTCCCCTCTAAAACTCTCTTTGTCAAGATTTTCCTGGACCAATGTTCATTGAGGGATATAATGCATATAAGATATCCTCCAAATAACTACTGAAAGACCACTGTTAGTTGCAAAAGAATGCAAAAGAGACATCCCACATAGTGTCAATCTTGGTGCACCTATAAGCAGAAGATGTGCTTAGTGTAAAAGGTATCTCAATTCACTAATGAAGGCTGGCTTCAACATGGCTTCTGTTTTCCAACATCATATTCTTTAGGATAGAACTAACACTAATGCCAACTAGTTTGAGATTCCATTTTTGGTAAAAATCAATCTTTTAGACAAACTAACTGCAATGCCAACTAGTTTGAGATTTTGAATTGAAGGATATGCAACCCAGTTAGGATTGTGCACGTATAAATAGAGGCCAGAATAACTGTAATTATTTGATAACCAAACTAATGGATTGGAATTTAGTAGCCTATTCCAATTGCAACAGAAAAGTCCTAGGCTTAAATTTCTACACTTGTACTGCAAGTGAGAAGTTACAATGAGAATAAAAGAAAACAGTTTCACTCCATGCAAATATGATAATCTCCATTAAAGATAAATAAGGAAAAATCAGTAGAGGGAAAGAACAACAGGTGTTTTTAAAACAAACAAATTGCTTAATTAATTACTTAAAAGGTCTGTTACAAGCATTGGTTCTATAATGGATACTTAAGGGGCAGAGAATATTGTTACAATGCAATCAAGCATAACCATAGATTTATATTTAGACTCATTATTGTGAAGTACCTGAGAGGAAAGTGGAGTCATGCTGGGAGGAGTCTTTGGTGATGTATCGGGAGAGCTTGCATAATTGCTGCATTCTTCCTTATCCAACCCAGGAGCAGTGTCTCTTTCTGGAACTCCATCTCCATTTTGTATTTTTGCAGTTTGTTGACCCATTTGACATGTTTGTAAAGCACATCAGTTAATGCAAGAAAATCAACATTGGCTTCTGGCCAACAAAAGCAAGAATACAAAAAGCAAGCCAAACATACAATCCAACCAATAGAAAAATTAAAAAAACAAAGTCCAGTGCATTTAAAAATTATTACAGCTTTTCTTGGGAAAACTGCTCAGATATTAATTGTTTCTAAACTAATACCCAGCACAGTAACAGATAAGGGCAAGCATGCGACCAACAACAAAACAACTCACTACATCAATCCATCCATAGAAATACTTATAAATGTTTTTGAAGGCCTTTACCATGTAACCTAAAAGATGCATCTAGCATATACAATAGATATCATTAGTTGTTAAAGTCAGTTCTACTACAGAACATCTACTCGTTGAAACAATTTTTCCCTTATTGCACATAATGTGTAGGTCCTGAGCAATAACATCGTGTACACCTTTCTATTGAATTTGAACACTAAAAAAGAATATAAAGCACAAACAAGAACATGCATCACAAAATGACTTCCTTGAAGCATAAGTTCTGTGAAAGAGCAATTAATTTGCCACATAGATCATAAATGTACTATAAATTACTCCATAAGCAAGAACAATGAGAAATCTTACTTGGAAAATCTTTCCCAAAGTTTTCAAACCCTTTGCACGAGCTCAAAGATCTTCTTTCTTTGCACTGTTATCTTGCAAGACCTGTTAAATAAATTCAACTGTCAACTTCTTACTGTTTATCTTTTGACAGACCTTAATTATATCATAAAGCAAAAGAACAAACATGTTCAATGTTGTTGAGACAAATGACATTAAAATATCCATGAAAAGATATGCCACATTCATAAAAAAGAATGAACCAGGCAATAGATAAAATAAAAACCCAGTTGGATCAATAATGCCAATGTTAACAGTGAATTCATAGAGTAGAAACTTCCCGTATCGATAATATTAAAAAAAATGGCCACAGTAAATGGTTTGACTCTTTGAGTTTCCGGAAAAATCTTACCATCTGGCACACATGTGAGAGGGTTCCTAGATATCATATCCAGTATCTCCTTCACCCTCCTCTCTCTACAGCTCATAATCATTGTCTCAAAGGTCAATGAGTGCACACTGCAGACCCCCTTCTCTAGCAAGATTAACAATCCAATTCCTATAGTGGTAATCTAGGAATATTGATAAAATGAATATAGACTGTATGAAGGTCCCCCATTAAACAATGAGACCTACAACAAAAAAAAGCAGTGCCATCTTTTGACAGACTGCAGGGAGTTTACTTATAAAAATACTATTTTATGTAATGTGCCAGAAGATAAATAAGATTCAAGAATTCCCTCACAGAAGATCTAAGATTATGAAATGGAGAAAGAAAAACAGTGCACCATGCAGAATGGAAACTCTATTTCCCACTGCCAGCCTTCATGTTATATGCAGAGAGAGATGCAAGTTTGAAATGTTTTAAAGGAAGTGGGTCTTTCATTCTGCTCAGAACAGTATATGTTGAATGGGGGTAAAGTCAACAGTGATAAAGATTATTTGTATATTGGAAATTGCTATCTTTCCTTTCCTGATGAATCCACTGTATATTGGAAATTGCTATCCCCCATATTGCATGGGTGTTCAAGTGAAATTTTTTCACTTGAATACTAGAAATGACATGCTCACGTGGTCAGCTTATGAGAGTGTTATGGTGAGATCTTCTCTTATGGGACACTTGTTTTGATGAGAGTAAAAATACACAGGGAAAATCCGAGTACACTTTCATTTTCAAATAGCAGTAAGCATTTCCAGGCATGGGTATATTCAGAGACAGCCTGACAAATTCAGACTTTGAAGAGAAGATTGGACCAGCAATTTAGATGGTTTACCATTTCAGTTTGCATACTTGTCAAAGTCTAGCAGCTCTTCCATCTTTTCAGCGAGTACCTGAAAGAATATGGACATAATATTAGAGGAACAGTGACAGGAAACATATGAATCTAGTACAATTTTAAGAGAATTTAATAAACAACTTATTTTGGAAGGACAATACTATATGGGTCAACGAATCCAACTCTGAAATGAGGATGGCATTTCCCATGTATAGCTGCTAGCAATACATCCTATGGGAACCAACAGACATGCAAATTACATTTTTCGCATCCGCTTCTTATCCCAAGTTACTTTGATGAAATTAACTATGCACTATATGTTAATTTGCATTTCCACAAATTACAATTTATAAATGAACTTAAAGCCATATACAGTCTGTAATATATTCTAAACCATGCTATAGTGTTCATGCCGTGTTAGTCAACTGAAAATCTCATTTACAAAAGCAGAGTAGCAATAAAAAACCAGTTCATTATAATTCTGAAAGCTCAATGATAGAGAAGCAACTTTGTAAAGACATTCAACAAAATTTCTCGATGCATTAGTACAATCATATTATATTTTCATTTTTCATTAATTTTGGCCATCAGATCCTGCAAAGAGAGTAAAACAACACATGCAACAAAAATTTCTTGATGCATTAGTACAATCATATTAGATTTTTCATTAGTCCAAACTCATGCAAATGACAGATTCTGATGGAGATAACAAGAGTGAAGTAAGTCCAATGATAGCATAGTCATCAGTACAAAATAAATGGTTAGTTCCTATCCTCAGTATTCTGACCATACCGTCCAGTCTATGGTCCATTGGAAAAGTTGGGTATAAAAATCAAAATCCCACAAATCAAATCTGAATTCTTGTAAAGGTGGTCTTCCTTCTTTTTAAGCATGCAATCCATTGATTGGCGTACACAATATAGAGTACAAAAATATTTACATTAATACACAACAATACAACTACAGTATCAGTTTTCTAGGTTACAGTAACACCCAATATTTTACTTGTTTCATTATTTAATTGTCAAATCAATTTAGCACTGGTTCGATAGCAAGAAGATGTTCAGATTTCCATCAACATAAACTGAAAAACAATGATTTTTGGAAAAGTGGATATCATTCTGATCTCAATAGTTTAACAAGCATGTTTACCCTTTCAATCGTTGCTACCCTCATGCTTCCTTTTGTGCTTTCTACTGGGTTCTGATCCATGCCTTTCTTATCTCGCTTGGAATCTGATTCATGACTTTTCTTATCTATCTTTGAAGTCTTTATTTCTTCTTTTCTCCTCTTTTTTTCCTCTTTCCTCTTCCTTTTCCTATAATGTTGATCATCTCCTGAAGAATCCGATTCATGTCCATCAGACTGTTGGCTTGCTTCATCCTTTCAAGAATTCATGTGAGGTTCATTCTCTCTTTCATTGAGAGTGACATCTTCTGAAACTTTATTTTGGGTATTTGTGTCAACAAGAAAAAGAGATGTTAATTAGCAACTAGACCTTTTGAGATTTTGTAAACACTCTTATTGACAGAGTTCTATAAGAATCATTTGGCTATGCATGCCCAAGCAGATTGTAGATAGCAGGAAATTCATAAAAGAATATGATGAAGCTAGGGTTTGTGTTCACAGATAATTCACAACGGTATATTTTATGAATATATCTCATGAGTCATGACATATTCTGTTACATGTACGATATTATACATACACTATTATGTTTCAGCACAGTTATACATGGATGGGGATAGTTGAGGCCCATAGGAAAAGTGATAAGATCATGTAGCTTATGCCTCTGATTGAATATGAATGGTCCTGTTATTTCTGAGCTTATTTGAAATATATAGTATTTAATAACCAGAATTTGATTTTAGTTGAGACCAAACACTTGGTTCTTCCTATTTGTCACCAAGTTCAAATCAATACTTGTCAGTTTTGAGGTGAAAGTATTTTTACAAATGCTATAGCCACAGCTTTCAGTTGATGAAAGAATGGAGGGGGATGGTGTTTCAGATATGTCCTATGAAAAACACTTCCTTGAACATTTTCACAAAGCATGCTTTAACCTGTTACATGAACTTGTTATGCCTTATCCATCGAACTTGAAGAACACCTAGTAAATCAAGTTCTGAAGGTAGAGGATGGGAGGTTTGCTTATACTGATGATGCTCTTATTCTTGTAGCTCGCATTCTTATTATAAGGACATCCACGAGGTCCAGTTTGGGAGATGACTCCTTAAGACTCAAAATATGCAAAGGCTACGCTGGTTTTATTGTTGAGAAAGTGAAAGCTACATATGTAGGGTGCTTAAATATCCAAGAAATTTGTGCAAGTCTTCCATCCCTATTTCATTTGGATGTTCTTCTCATGGCTTTTCATTCTTCAAATGCATTTGAAAAAATCAAAATGGCAAAGAATATTTTTTCTACCCTCAGAAATGTAAGTTGTCCTCCAATGTTATAAATGTGAATGAGGGAGTCATAGAAGAGCATGGAATGGCTGATCTCTTTCCTACACTGGGTTTTAATAATCATACCACCCAATTGCAGTTACTAGGGAGGGTATTACCTCTCCTACTGCTTGCCGATAGAGTTCATCAAACAAATCCTCTTGAATGTCATCCTCTGCAACATCTTTATTTAAATCCTCCTCTAATCCAACATTTCCATCTACCATAATATCTGTACATCGATACAAAGCAGGAATTTTAATCAAGCATCAAAACCCAGACCAAGGTCGGTAAATTTTCAGTTATTTTTCCCTTAAATTGGAGAAATTTGTTGGGAAAGTGGCCAGTCAAGCCTTGATCACTGTCAGGTAAAATAGGGCAAAAGCCAATGAAGACTTGGTTCACTGATGAGGTTGACAGAGGTTTGAGTCAACGACCAGGTTTCATTCTTGGTCTGATCTGCCCCACTTAAGTGGTATGTTAAGAAGATGAGATGTGGTGACAGAGGGTTGTAAGTGGCTGGTGTGACCCCCTAAGCCATGGTGAGAACATGGGTGCCGAAAAAGCATGGGCTTGTGCTGAAGCACTGAGCTTTTCCAGCTCAAGAACATAATCAATATATGAACTCTATTGCAAATCAATTTTCCAGACCATTGTCATTTCCAATTGCTTTCAGCATTCTATATGAGATGCTTTCACACTCCCACTCTTACTGGATGTATCATTGTATCCTCTAGTCTCAATGACCTACTTTTGTGGTCATTCAGTGAACATTAATACAATTATCTTATCGCAACATTGGCTATGAAACCGTAAGCGGATGCATTTTTATTAACACATACAACACAGCCTCTGAAACCATAGCTGGATGCATTCAAGGGCTAATTCACTATGCACGCATTGCCTAACAGTTTCTGTCGTGTTCATTTTCTAATTATAAACAACAAATTTTGAAAATAAGTGATTTCATTAGGCAGAGCAATGACTCTGATGCAATAGGCTTTCACCAAGTCTGCCTAGCCTGGTTTTTTTTTAATCCTAGTACATTATCTCACTCACACACACAGAATTGCTATGAGGAAAATCATGAGCAGCTAGACCATGATAATTGAAAATTCACAAGTGGCCAATGTGGACCTCCAAAAGGCATGATGAGAATGTATATGCCTAATAAGCATAGGGTTATTTTGAGAAATTTGCGAGGCGATTGTCATGATTTCCAATTGAATCGAAAAATTTCATTTACACACACAACAAAGGCTCTAAAACAAACAATTTTCCGAGTCATTTTCATTAACTGGCATATTCCAATGGATGCACATACTTTTCTCTTTTACCTTTGATGAAGAAGGTCGACAGTAAGAATAATTAATAATACTACAATCAAATTTCATGATCACATCAATAAACTGTTTTCCTCAATTTGAATGTTGCCCAAGAAATCTGAAATGAGGGAATCCTCAATCCATTGAACCGATATATTGTTCAACAATGATGCACAGACTGCTGATTTAAACTCAAACTACAACCTCAATCCCTGGCACTTTATTCCACTCCAGAAGACTGTTTCAGGACTAAAAGTTGCTTCATGGCATGCATGGATGATCTATTTGCACCTTTGGCTATTCAAGTAGACAGTTTTCACTCTGTAACATGTTGTAATGATGGGTTGTATAATTGTCTTTCCCACAAAAATGAAATCTGATCCAAAACAGTGGACTGCTACCTCTCTAGACACTGCTGTCTGGTATAAAGCTTGAAGCTGCCAGTTAACGCTATCATCAACACTTGATTGCTCCATCTAACACTGGAATAAAACAGTTCAGATTTGATTGGAGGAACAGTTGCACAAAACCATGATCAAAAATCAGTCCACACTACTATAGGAAGTGCTTTTCAGTTCATCTGAATTGAGTTGTAGCTATGACAGAACAAAACTGTTGTTTTATCCATAAATCTGTCTCTTCAACCTCAGGCAAGAATCCATCAATACGCACAGAACTCAAAGGGGATGGGTTTTGCTGCTTTGTTGCCCAGAATTGTGAATAGGAAACTGCTCTCTATTGTTTGAGGCTCAAAACAGTTCTAAGTCAGCCCAGAATTCCTCTAAAAATTAACTAGACCCCCCTATACAAATAGGGGTTAACAGACTCTCAGCTACTTCTCTAGGATCAATGCTCCTATCTTTGATTTGTTGCATTTGAGACTTGGAAACATTGTAGGT
>LPNX010764374.1:415768-518687 GCA_001517045.1 Pseudotsuga menziesii
CATACCTCTGGTAATTCCAGTCCTGCAAATTTGAATCTTGCTCCCCTCCGTAGATCTGGTATACCGTCACTTTCTTTCAGAACCTTCAAGAATAATATGATGTCAATAAATATAAAAGTACAAGACAAAATTGATGAAACTTGCACCTATTATAGTTGTGTTTTTTAAACTAGCCAAATCAGAACTAGCACCAACCGATTCAACCAGTCGGACCACCTAAGCCTCTGAACCAGCCCTTGAACCAATTCAAGCGCCGGTTCAGTACCGAACCTGTCCACGCATGGCCACACAAGGTTTTGAAACAAAAAATTAAATTTATATTAGATTAAAACCTGATTATACCCATTCCTTCCCCTAAACACATAAATGCAGTACCGATAGTATCAATAAACAACAGTGAGGGTTTGCTCTCTCAGGAATTTCATCAAACATATGGTGTGCAAACTATAAAGCCTACAGAGTGTTTTCCAGCCATACCTTAAAGGGGGAATGATCCAGCATCCTCAGACGAATCGTATTCTTCCTTGTATTTTCTACGCCCTGTTCCCATTCTCATAACAACAAAACCACCCAAGTAATAATCATAATCAACGTGGACAACTGTTGAGGATTCAAACACAGGCTACCCACATTCCTCACCTCAAAATACTTCACTATTCACGAGATTCTCCTCTTTATCCTTCGCCATCATCATAGCCAGCTCCACTGTCATCAAGTACTACAATACAATACAATGCCATCAACGGTCAAGCCCTCAAATCAATGAAAAATCTATACCAATACTCAAAAAATGCAGGAACCCATGAATCCCCAAATCTGATTCTGTCTACCATATCTTATACTGTGAACTCCATCGTTTCTGTAAGTATTTTGTTATGGTATAGCTTACCGATATTTGTGTTGAGTCAAACTGTAATGATAGTATGAACTTCTTCTACGCGTTCCAGGTGCGACAAACGTGCAAGCCCAGAGGCTCGGATTATTATTCATTCTATATGGTTTTATTTGTTTTTGTAGGGAGATCATGCGAGCCTAGACACCTAACGTGCCGTCGCTTAAGAGACGGGGATTATTATTCATTCTATTTGTTTTATTATGTGAGCCTAGACACCTAACGCGTCGTCGCTTAAGCGACGGTTATGCGACGGTTATGGAAATATCCGTCGCATAACCGACGCTTGTGGCACATTTACAAAAAAAAAAAGTATCCTTGTGATTTTTGGTAAGTTTAAAAGGAGAAATTCACGCACCGTCGGATTTTAGATCGAAATGTAGTAGTGAATTAGGCCTTGGTTGGCTAGTTTCAGGTATATACCTGACTCATAAAGTCGAGGTTTGCCCATTTGTTCCCAAGTGTCATGATTCATGATGTTTACTTGTGAGCCGAAGTCGAGCACTACTTGTTGGACATGGTATCCTTCAATTTCCAGGTCGACAAGTGGGTCGGCATCACCTTTGTCTTTTTTATTTAAGCTGCATATGTTCTTTGTTTGTTTTTCAGAGTTGGTACCTTTTATTTCATACAGCAAATCGATAAACTGGGATACTGAATTGTCTGTTTGAACGAGCTGGATTAATTCATTTATTGTGTTAGGTCTACTATTATGAGCATTTTCTTGTCATGAAATTTATTTGAATACATTAGTTGCTTCTTTGTATATTTGTTTTTCCTTTAGTGGGTCAGGATAGACATTTTTCTCTTTTATTCTACTGATTTTGGGGTTATCAACTCCTGTTTTTGTTCCTTGTCAAGTTACAATATGTAAATTTTTGGTGGTTATTACATCATTTTTTTGCACACAGGACAAGACATTAACATTTTTATTCGTATTAATTTTTTCTAACATGGTAGGGAAATCCTCTAGTGAGTGATCCCCTACCCCATAGTGAGTACAGAATTTGAGATCAGTTCTGTCCTTGTATGGACAGTCTGCATACCGATGACCCTATTTATAATAGGTGAAGCACTGAATGGGTCGATGCGTTCGTTTGTCACGATTCCCAGGGAATCGACCTCTTCCTCCATAGCCTGGGCATCGATTGTCGTATCGGTGCTCATATTGTCGACCATCGTATCTTTGACCATTCGGATCATTTGCTAGATTATTTTGCTCATTATGCTATGCCACTGCATTCGTTTGGTAGACCGCCTGATAGTTATGTCGGCTCTTCAGGTTCAACTGATAGTCGGTCGTGTTATGACTTTCGGTCTCGCAGATGGCACACCAGGAGGCCTTACCATTCTTCATGTTGAACGGGCAATCTTTAGTCGAGTGATATCCGTGCTACTGGAAAATGTCACAAAATGACTTGGTCTGTATGAATCGAATGTCTTGTCGACTATATTCTTGTCGACAGTTATCTTTCAAATGGTTGGCCGTCGAGCATTTGGTGCACCAGATCTCCTAATTCTTGAGGCTTAAATATTTTAGAGACTTCTGTACGTTCTCGAGCTGTTCTTCCAATCTGTGGTCCGTGGGGTAAGTGGGTATGTCTTCATCCATCTCCACCTGAAGAGATTTTGTTAGTGCATCTTCGTAAGTTTTGAATGTTTCCAGACTAATGTGTCGGTGCACTTTCTAAGATAGCCCTACAAGGAACCACTGGATTAGTAACTGTTCATTTATAACATAATCTAGATAGCTCAGTAGGTCTTTCCAATGCTTATCGTAGTCACAGACAGTCTCCCTTGGATTTTGTGATGTGGTTTTGAGTTTTTTCGTGGCCAGGTGCTTAGCATCTGGGATTTTGAAAAATGACAAGAATTGTGCCTTAATCTCAGCTTTTGTAGCTCTGGGTTGTCTTTCTGAAAAGGTCATATACCACATCAATTCCCTTTTCCTTAAGGCACCTGTGAACTGTGCCATTTGTCTATCTTCGTCTGTAACTTGGTTGGCCTCCCAAGTAGACTCACAGATGAACCACTGTCGTCTGGGGTCCTCATCCCCTTCATATGGAGGAATGTGAGCCGATCCGTGACCCATGTCTGAATCACTGTCACTGTTCTTAGGAGGTGGTAGCGGTGGAGGTCGGGGTGGTGATGAGGGTGGTGGGGTTATTGGTGTGTTCGTCTCTGCAGAACTCTGGTCGACGGAACTTCTGTTCCCATCGGTTTTCAATTCTTCATCGAATTGCAGTCATTCAATGTCGAATTCTACTGTCGATTGTCCACTGCAACTATTTTTCTATAGTTTTGAATGTTTTGTTTCTTCTAAAGCTGTATTTGGTGGGGGGGGTGCTCCTTCATGTGTCAGTAAGAGCAAGTGGATACTTTGGTTGGAGGGTGCCACTAGAAAGGTCACCCAATTCCCTTCCTCTAGTCAACGTATAATGAGGTGTTGTCCAGTATACGTGTCGTCGCCTAGTCAACTCCATATACTAAAGTCACTAGCTTGTAGTCATAGGTCATCTTCGACAATAGTCTGTATTCGAGTACGCGAATTCAATGGAGAGAGGTTTGTTCCTTCATTGGGAGCTCTTAATTGGAGACCTTCTGGCTGCTCTATCCACAATTCTTCCTCCTTAGGGGATGCTTCTTATTCCACACCTTCTTCATGTCAGTCATGACTCGACTCTGGCGGACTCTCTTCTTGGTCGTTCTCCCTAGGACTTCTTCTTCTGTGCAGCTCTAAGGCTCTTTCTTGTCTTGCTTCCCTTCTCTAGTGTCTCTCTTCCCTTTCTATTTTATGAATCTCCGACATACCTTCATATGATATTATTCTCTTAGGTTCCCTTTTAGTCGACTTCTCATTACTGGTGACTGATATCTGGTTGTAGTCGACTAGAATACACTATACTCTATCTCGACATATGACCAGCTACCCCCCCATAGCTTACCCGATGCTTTTTAGAAAGCCTAGATAGTTCGGTCTATTTGCTTAGGAAGTATTCCCACTCCCTTTCTGCAATGAACTTTTCCCACTTCCTTTGCTTCTCCACCCAGTTAGAGGTTGATGGCAGTTCATGAAGTGATGGATGAGGTTCGACAATATGTGTTGCTCCTTTCTCGATCAAGAATTTGAACAACAAGGTTGGTAGGGAACACATAAATTATTCGGTGAGATCTGTGTAAAATTTCTCCTTGACTGTTTCGACTGAAGTTCTATCTTTGACTGCTTGCTCCTCACAGAAGTCATCGACGATTTTCTCAAACCACTCCAACAAGTTTGTTCTACCTCCATGGATCATTTTTTCTAGCAACTATTGTTCTTTAATCTTGTCCGACTTTCTCATCCAGGAATTTCTTCAAAATTTGGGGTACTGATTCAACAAACTTTTCATGCGTCTCTGTGAAAAATCTTTCTTTTGCTTGTGCGAGCGTTAATCTGTTCCTTCACGTGTAATTCTACAAATAGTTTGCAACTTTATGTTCCCACCAGTCCTTAATCTCTTGCTATGGTATCATCTATTTGCATACATTCCAGTCGTGTACTACTGGCAACGGAACCAATGTTGTAATCTCACAGATCACATAAGGTTACCAATAATACACACTAAAACATATATAAATATAAAATAGAGACAAGAGATAAGAACAGATAGGTGAATAAATATATTATATTATATAAATGATTCCATACAACACAAAGAACTGAACTGAGTTCTCATCTATCTCAACAGCCTAATATATATGATTACAGAACGGTTACAAAATAACTACCTGTTAGTTCGGTGAACCGACACGACCTTAGGTGGTCGACCTAATCTCTAGCTTTTATTCGGTTGACCGACTTAGTCCGCTGATCGACTAAGTAGGCCCATCAACTTAGTTGATTGATCGACTAAGTCAACTATCGTTCAATTTGACTAATCGACTTTCTCCTTCTACACTCCTGTTTCGACATTCAATCCTCCAATATCTAAATCAATGGTATCAGAGCAGGTAACCATTCCATGTGAATGAGGGTTTGAGCATAGTTCAGATTCAAATATATGTAGGAATTTCCAACCCCATTTTGGCACTCTCATATTCTATTTGTTGGTCCATACATTGGTTTGTATGTTGCATATGGAGATTATGTGATCTCTACAACAGTTGATGTTGCTCTACAAACCTTTGGAAACCTACACTCATCAATTTATGGAGGATGAACCACTTATGAAAACTTTAGAGATATGTTTTGATCACTGCAATATGTTTCAAGGGGTCTTCCATATCTAATTTGAAATTTTTTGTGTTCATCTAAAATTTGGTATTTCATGGTTTTCCATTTGGATTCTTGGTTTGTGATCTATGCTTGTTTGAAGCAGCACATGTTTGTACACAATGCACCCTCATGTACAATAAATTTAAACAAGTACCAAGGAATACACATAACATATAAAAGGATCTACCATATATATTTAGAAATGTATTTTTGTTAGCTAAAATGGGTGTTTCACGATTTTTCATTTAGATTTCTAGTTTGAGAGATATCATCGCTTGAAGCAACATATGACTACAGAAACAGTGCATGCGCATCCCACGAACTTCATCAAGAATTTTCTCATTCCTTGGGCCACCACAGAGTAAATATTTTATATGTATGGAAAGGTCTCTTTGAGATATCAAATGGGTCTTCAATGAAATTCAATTTCATCATCCTCATCGAAATCCATGAATGGATTTCCAGCAAGACATCAATTGTACCAAAGATCATGAATATTTCAATTTTCGGACTTTTATTAAATCTTATGGTGATCATGGTTATGGGTTAACCATACAAAACCCATGGTTATGGGTCAACAACATAAAACCCCATGATTATGTAATCATAGTTATGGGTCAACCACACAAAACTCTGTTTTGTATTATAACCATTGTTATGGGTCAACCACACAAAACTCACCGTTTTGTATTGTAACCATGGTTGTAGGTCAACCACACAAAATCCATGATTATGGATATAGGTCAACCACATAAAACCCATGGTTAAGTATCAACCCCAAAAAACCCATATTTATGGTTATGGGTCAACCACACAAAACCCATGGTTATGTATTATATTCATGGTTAGGGGTCATCCACACAAAACCCACGGTTATGGGTCAACCACACAAAACTCACGGATATGGGACAACCACAAAAAACCCACTATCATCGTCATGGTTATGGTTCAACCACACAGAACTCACGTTTATTGGTTAACCTCACAAAACCCTTATGTTCATTGGCAATTGGCACATTGTAATCATGGGTCTCTTTTTAGGATGAAATGATGGGGACCATCATTTTCTAATGGGGGGGGGGGGGGGAATTATTTGAATTTCAAGGGGCATATAGTCTAAATTCAAATGTATAAGTCATAAAAGCATTAAATGGAGAGGCCACCCTCTCCCATCCATGGCATTTGAAAACCCATGGTTTTGTTCCATGGTATGGCTTCAAGGCACATTGTACCTCTCCCATCCATGGTATTTGACAATCCATGGTTTTGGCCCATGGTATGTACCTAAGGAACTTTGTAATAATGTTATAAAAATGCTCTATGCCTTCTCAATAAAGAATTCAAGGATTTTTGGAATCCAACATTTCTGTTATTATATTAAGTTATTTTTTAGTTATTGGTTCTAAGTGTCTTTCTTAGTATAGTTTGAGAGGTGAGGCTCAAAGAACCCTCTTTGAGCCTCACCCATCCATGTGTCCTATTTACTCTATGTTTCTATATGTTACTCTATGGAACAATTGTTAACAATTTTCATCTTTAATATCCTACTCTTTTGGCATTCAAGCCTCCTAGGTCTAAGCCCCCAAGATCCATGGAAGATCGAGATCAAAAGATTATCCCCAAATGACCCAACAAATATCTTCCTAGGCCACACTGCTTCTCAACATGTAGTAATAGCCCAAAATATACTTTTCTTCTGTAGTACTAGTTGAAATACACTTTGATTTTGTAGTATTAACCACAATACACTTTGCTTCTATGGTACTAGCCACAATATACTTTTGTTTATGTATTACTAGCCTCAATACACTTTTATTCATTATTACTAGTTTCAATACACTTTTTCTTTTGTAGTCATTAGAGGAATTTTTAGGTCTAAAATGCCCCCCTAAGGAAAATAATAAAATAATAGTTAAAATAATAAAATAATATTTATTAATTTTGGAGGAAAAAAGAAAAAAACTACTTTTTGTGTTCGTATTTTCGACNATTTCAATTGGGAGAGATTTTTGGATGTAGAATTTGATTTTTCATCCAACGAGTACCCACAATGCATACTTTTGACAGACCTCGCGACCCCAAAAACAAGAAATACCTGAAAACGTCATCATCATGTTTTTTCAGGTATTTATTGTTTTTGGGGTTGTAGGGTCCATCAAAAGTATACAGTGTGGGTATTCATTGGATTCGGAATCAAATTCTGCATCCAACGAGATCTCTTGGTCAAAATTTGAGTAAAAACAAAGGGAGTTATGTCAAAAATACGAACAAAAAAAGTAGTTTTTTTTATGACAAATATGTCAATTCAACCATTATGGTTGCCTCATTTTATTGGAATTCTGTTGGTTCTTGAATTCCAACTCACAAGAAATTATTGTTGGAACATTTTCTTATAAGGCCTATTTTAGACCCCAAATTTCCTCTAATGAGTAGCCACAATACTACATCCTAATTGGAGTTGGGATAACCAAGTAACTTACCTCACTGCTAGACACATGTCTAAGTCCATAAGAAAATGTACCTAGAAGGTACCTAAGCACATTCTTAGTAGAAATCCAATGACTATAATCACATCATATCATATAACATGTATGCTATGTATCAAGTACATTAAGGGACCAATGTGATCACTATGCTTGGTAGGATCCACTAGATATGATCCAAAATATGACTCATGTAGTTTCCTCAAACTAGAAACTAATGATGAGGTCCTAGATTTTCAATCCATCATACCAAACCTTCACAACACATCAATTGTGTGCTTCCTTTTCAAAAGGAAAATATCATATTTCCTTTTCCAAACTTCAAGACCAAGAACGTAGTGCATAAGATTCAAGCATTCGAACTCAAAAGTGAGATCCCTCTTGCACCAAGATATCAGACATTCCACTCCAGTAAGGAACAATTCATCAACATAGAGAACCAATATCAGAGGTTTTTTCTTCACAATATTGAATTACAAGTTTGGATCAGCTTCACTCTTAGATAAGCCCAGTCTCCGAATATAGATGGAAATACTCAAATACCAATCCCTTAATGCATGATTAATCCCATACAAGGATTTCATTAGTTTGCATACATGAGAATATTCCACTAAACTACAAACCTCTAAGTTTGTTGTATGTAAACCTCTTCCTCAACCTCACTATTGAGGAAGGAAGTATTCACATCAATCTGGTGAAGCTTCCATCCTAGAATAGATGCAAGTGAGATCATAGCTCAAATAGTGGTGTACTTGACCACATGAGTGAATCTATCCTCATAGTTTGTGCCTTGTTTCTGAGATAAAACATGGGCTACAAAATTGGCTTTATAATTTTCAATACTTCCATCAGAAACATGCTTGATCATATAAATCTATCTAGAAGTTACTATTGACTTCACTTTAGGTTTAGGAACAACTTCCCAAACATCATTCTTCACAACATATTTATATTTCTCTACCATTGCATATTTCCATACTTGCTTATTAGAAATTTCTTCATAGGTCGAAGGATTCTGAATGACTGATGTGACTCATCTGTGCCCCATACCCTAAATATATATCGAGTTTCTTTCACTCTTTGGATGATCCTAATGATGCCCCATTCCTTTCTACATCTTGTGGAATGTATCAGCACCATGCATATCTCCTCTTAGCCGGAGGTTCATCAAGTGATCTTTCAACCGTTCTACTGGTTCTTCAAGAGATAGAAAATGTGAGGACTCTTATGGATTCTCCCTCTCAACATATGAATGAGGAAAACCAGAATTTGGGTCCTCTATATGGGAGTCTCATGAGGAAAACTAGAATCTAGGTCCTCCATCATGGGAGTCTCATTCTCCTCCATGTCTAAATCACATTGAATCTCTTTACAATTCTTGAATGCAGCCTCTTCATGGAATGTCACATATCTGTTAACTTCAATGTGTTTTTCTCTTGGTACATAAATTATGTAGGATTTCGATGATTCACTATAACCAACAAAGCCCCTATCTTTTCAGATGGCTCCATATTTGTCCTTTTCTCTTTCTTCAAATGAATGTAAACATGATAACAAAATATATTTAGGGGTATTCTCTTCCAGAATATCATTAGGGATTCTATTTTGGAAATATTCAACAACATAGGAACCCCAATATGCTCCTAGAAGCTTCCCGCATTAGAGCATCTTCCTTTATTTCAGGGTCTTCTATCTAAATGAATTCAGATTCAATAGATGCCATTCTTTTCTTGTAGGTCATAGAATATGGTCTTTCCCTACTATCCAAATTTATTCCATTGGTTAGCACATTGCATAATCATGAAATTCAATCATATGAATATTTCAATGCAATGATTCACATGATTATGTAAATATTTTATCCAA
The DNA here is from genome assembly GCA_001517045.1 of Pseudotsuga menziesii. Taxonomy (NCBI): domain Eukaryota; kingdom Viridiplantae; phylum Streptophyta; class Pinopsida; order Pinales; family Pinaceae; genus Pseudotsuga; species Pseudotsuga menziesii. Next base: position 425,265 of record LPNX010764374.1, read on the forward strand.
TGCTTCAACATAACATCCATCCATATATCATGGAATGTTATGCAACACTATAAGTTAATCACTCAAACATAACATGTACTAGATGAATCTACCGTTAACCGATAAAAGAAAAATATATAGCATGTGCTCATCATGTTATACTATACCATACTTCCTTATTATAGGAATACAGATCTCTATACAATTGTAATGAAGAATATATTAAAAAACATTCAGACCTAATTTACAAGATCAGTTTATAATCCAATAACAAATACTTAGCTTTTATTGTTTTATGTGGTCTCCCTTTTGATCTCTGACTCCTTGCAAAGATGACTGGAGTCTTTAGATATTCATCTTTATCTCACTGCAACCCGGATCTTCATATATCATCAATGACAATATCCGTATCTAGATATTAAGCAATCATTTGTGCACTACAGTAAATACTCCTTTCAATGGTCATCATCTTCTTCATCGGATGAGTTCTTCTGAGTAGTTTCATATTCTATAGCAGTAGAAGCATGAAATATTTCTTTTCCACTTTTATTTTCTTGGAACTCCCTTGCATAATGGCCCTTATTGTTGCAATTATAGCACTTGATGTTTGACTTATGTAAGTCCTTGTTGTATACCTTCTCCTTTGAATGCAAAAACTTCTTCAAATAGAAGTGTTTCTTTCCTTTCTTCATCTTTACCATAAGAGAAAGGTTTTCTTCTTTGGAGGAATCAGACTTTCTTTGCATTCCCCCTTTCTCTTGGAGGTCGTCATGCCACAAACTCTCAAATTTAGGTTACACCTCTTGACCATTCATAGAAACCAAGAATCTCTCCTGTATGGATGGGAAACCATAAACAACGGTTTGAATGATATCATCTTCATTTACCACTACTCCAATTCTAGGAAATTGATCTCTTACATGGGAGATCTTTGTGAAGAAAGAAGCCACTATCTTGTCCTTCTCCATCTTCAGGTTTTGAAGTTTGTTCTTCAATGCCCTATTTTGACTCAAATCCATCTTCTCATAGACATTTGTCAAAGTATTAAAACATTCATTTGCAGTCTTCAAAGGAGTAATCGTGGGCATCAAGTTATCCTTCACCGAATTATAGATGATCAACTTGGCTTTGGATTGGTTCTTCTTGTAATTAATGCACCCTACATTAGTATTGGTCTCTTCCACCACATTAGATGTGTAGCCATCTAAGTCATGTTATTCCAATATGTTTAGAAACTTGGCCTTCCTGTTACCACCTAAGTTGTACTTAGTGGTTTTTTATCAAGTGATCATGGTGAACCGGACAAAGATGATTTGTTCAGACTTCAAAAGACATTCCAAATTGCTTCTTGGGAGTGCTTGTTATACTATATCACATGTTCATACCCCGTGGTGGATTTGTAATAAAATGTTCTAGAATTATAATGTCTGTAAAAGAATTGGTCTCTTAGACTTTATTTTTCAATCCGATCAACCCAGGGTGTTTTTTCCCTTGGTTATTATTGGTTGTTGAATAAATGACTGATAATTTCTGAGTTTTTCACTCAATACCTCCAAAGTTGGGGTGGTCGACTTGGAATTTAGGCCTATTGAGGTTATTAGAGTCTATGTGTCAATGTATAAACATGCTAGGAAATATGGTCGAGTCATATTAACATGCCTAAGTCCCCCTAGGTTTTTAATTTTTAAAATTTCTTAAGTTTTTTTAATTTTAAATTTTCCACAAAACTTAGCCTATTTTTTAATAGTCTAATTGGAAAAATTGGTTTTGTAATAAAAGTGGGCTCGGAAATCAGTTTCAGTCATGGGGGTGCTCATTTTCAAGCTTAGAGCACCATGTAAACCCATAGACCCACTTTTTGTAAGTTTTTAGTGATTTTTCCATCACTCAGGTAAAAAATCCCTAAAAATCAAATATTGATTATTTAATTGATGAATTAATTAAATAATGGAGAAAACCCCAAATCCTAAATCATTGGGATTTGCTCCGATTTGACTGAAATTAATCTCATCAGCTTGGGATTGACTGGATCTGACAATTCATTGACTGAAGGAGGTGATCTGGGCTGGTCTAGGAGTGCACCACAGCATGCAATCTTGGGAATTGTGCCCTCTCTCTCTCCTCCACATGTGTGGGCCCATCTGATTGAGTTTTGGTGGATGCTTCAGTCAGCAAGTTGAGGTGTCAGATAGATCAGCTCTCTAAGTTATAGTTGCACTCAGTGAGACACAGATTAGGCTTAGTTAGACACAAATCAGGCCCATATTCACTCCACATGCAGCTGCAGTTTCTCTCTCCTTGGGATTTGCGCCCCCCTGGGCTAGATCTCATGTTTTTGCTATAAATAAAGCACAACTTACGTCTTCCAAGCTAGTTATAATTGGATTGAGGTGCTGTTTCTATTGTATGATTGTTATTGTTTACTATTCTAGAATAAAGAAGCTTTGGAGGCAATATCTATGGTGTAATGCTCTTCATGTGTGGATGGTGATTGTCAAATGCTTATGAGGTATAATCTGTGTTATTTATCTTTTCTTTTGCTGGTTAATTTTTGGCCTTGAAGGAGAGAGATCCCTCCTGTTAGGGTAAGAGTTTATTTTGGTTTGATTTATGCTCTTACTGTTTTATTGTTTCAGATCTATTGGAGTTGCATGTATTTTAAGTTTAATTGCATGATTTCCATTTATCTTTTCCAGCAACACCTATGTTTTAACCATGTGTTTGTGCAAGGATTTCTAAGTTGTAGGTGATATCACTTGTAGAAGGGGTTGAGATTGGTTGCATATACCTCATATTCAAGATCTTCTAGAGGACATAGTTTCTTGGTGTTCCACCAAAGCAGACTCCAAAGCCCAACATTCCCAGGCTTCCAACACTCTTTCTCTCTCTTTCTCCTTCAAAAAATCATTTTTCTTACCTGGTTACTGTGCTCAAAATATTTGATAACATTTAGATCTGTCATATTAAATTAAAACTTACATAGATCTATTATTTCAAATCTCATAATCTAGATCTCATTTCTAAAAGGTCTCATTAAGCATTCTAGATCTAGTTTAGGGAAATCGTCCGTTTTGCATGGCAAATTAAAGAAAATCCATAGGTTGCATGCATTAGATTTCTGTTTCTATTTTAAAAAGATCAAATCCAAAAATCAGTGCATATCTCATTGTCTTCCCAAACAGAAATCCAAGATCCCAAGGAAAGCTTGCTTTCCTTGGTTCCTTTTTCACCGTTTTAGCTAGTTTTAACTCAGTTTTGTTTTGTTTAAAGTAGGCTGATCCAAAGGTACTTTCAAAGTGATTTTGGTAATATTTCATTCTAAAATTATAATTGTATTTTATCAGGAATAACAGAAAGAAGAGAAGCTACTGTTCGAAAGTGGCTTTGGGATCGTTCAAATCCCCCCAGGGGGCTCCCCTTTGACTATAAATTTTAAATTTTGGGAAAGTTGTAAGATATTGATTTCATACTATATAAGAAACAAGAGGATTTGGATCATTTTACTGATATTTTAACAGCAGATAATAAAAAATTTCTTCGAATAGTCTCTTTCAATCCCATTCCCCATCCCCCCTGGGGGGATTCACACCTTTTTTGTTATTTTTCGCATTGTCTTATTTATATTCACTTTAGATTTGTTTCATTCATGTATAACAACATTATTTTATTACTTTATCATATATTCCACATTTCAATATCAAAGTAACTTGAATACTTACCCCACAACTTCCCGATTGACCCGCAAGGGGAAAGAGATGAGTGGTAGGAATAATTAGAAAACTTGTGATTTGTTTCAGCTTGCTTCTTATCATTAATTTCTGTAAGTAATTTTTCTAAAATAAAACCCCTCCTTGATTACCATATTGAGGTCCACTTGGACCGAAAGAGGTTCCTGGAGGGTTTTTCTTTCTAAGAAAACACATCCTTTAAAACTCACTAAAATTGACAAGACTCCGGTGTGTATGATCTATACTTGGATTCAGTTCATTTGATCAGTCAATATGCATCAAAATAAACATGAGTGACTACTTTAATTAGTCTTCACCTTCCCCAATCAACCACCATCAGGCAAAAATCCAACGCCTCGATCAAGCCGTAAGCGGTGGAAAAATACCCAAAGGAAGTGAGAACTCCTGAAAAGTGACCTCCAGGAACCAATCTCTGTTACACCTTTGCGTGCATTATGAACAACAGTCTCAGAGACTCCATTCATCCCACATATTCCTTGCGGGTAGCCATGAAGGTTTACTTTTAGACATACTCCAAGTACTCTTGGGTATATCTGGAGTCCCCCCCTCGCCTAATTTTAATCAACTCATATTTCACATTAACTTAAAACGTACCAAGAGGCAATCACAAAACATTCACTCCAAGCACATGAAAGTTACATTGATTATTTTATGACTCCATTTTAAGGCACTCGCTATTTTCTTTCTATATATATATATATATATATATATATATATATATTGTGTCTCATCATTGTGCTTCTGTGTGCTCATTTTTTATCTTGTCATCTATGGTTGTTTATGGTTAAATTTCAAACTCCTAAGTGACTCATTCAGTTTAACATCACCATACTAAATAATTTTTCCTTGGTAAGTTAATAGGGTCTACCCCTCTTGGCTTCATTAGGAGTTGAGCCTAAATGGAGGAGTCAAGAACAAGGTGACATCCTTGACTCGAGACTTTCCCCCAAGGACACACGGAGTGGCTTGAATATTTCTACCACATTCCCCCTAGGTGTGTGAAAGGTGGAAACACTTCCAAGTGTTGAATTTTTAGGTTCCTTCAAGTCATTATTTTGGTCTTATTGAGATCAAGTATCATGTTAAACTTCTCAGGATATAGGTAGGCTCAAGTTTACTTGCCAAAAATTAGCTCCTTCATGCCTTGAGCTCTGATACCATGTTCAATTTTGGAGAAGTATGTTGATATTTTGATCTTTAGTTCTTTAAGTGCATAAATACTGAATACTTGAAATCAATGAACCATTGATACACATAACATTCAACCATAACACAAGATGTAACCCCGAGAAAGCCCTCAAAACAATGAGGATGAAAAACCCCACAAAATCTTCTCAGTATAATCATGATAGATAAAAGAGAATGTCTTTTACAATAGAAGATTGCTTTTGGAACCCTAGGTGCAAGTTAACAGAGAACAAAAACCCCAAGTTTAGATACTGAGAAATAAAGAATAGAGATCAACCAGATGAACTTTTCAATTTGTCAAGCACATTAATAATTTGCAAAAGTCAGTCTCATGGAAGAAGTAGTGAATCACCGCATGGTGTTTTAGTCTCCCATGAAAAATATAGTGAATTCTCTTCTTGGAGAATTGTTTTGCACCTCGATTTCTTCAACCTTGCATACACAATGTGCAATTCCTTTCATCTTTGACATTGAATCATGATCTACTAATTTCAGGATGAACTCGCCTTCTAACAGGATGTAGGATCACTTAGTTAGGATGCTAATTCAAGTGACATCATGCAAGCATTGTAACTCAAGTGTCGTATCTTAAGTTTTGTCTTCTAGTTTAACTAAAGTGTCATCATGCAAAACACTTTAGCTAACTATTTCCTCTTATTAACACTTTAGTTAACTATTCTTAACTAAAATCATGCTTATTGATTTACTGAAGTGACCATTGTGAGTTCTCATTTAATTAACTGAGGCATACATTATTAATTGAATTGAAGCTTAACAAATCAATTTCTCCTTAATCAATTGAAGTTTTATGATCATGAGAAATCTGAATTCTCTTTGTTCTCTATGAATTTTATCTTTATATCTTATCGTATCTGCATGGTCAATTTATGTGCTAAATTTAATTTATCTAACGTATCATATTATACTAATAATATTTATCAAATTATGTGATTCTATTAAATTACTCTTGGACCAAGTGATCGTATGCTAAAGTAATTCACCCTAGACGTGGCCAATATTTAAAGGAGACTTAAAATCCCTATGACCAAGGTTAGTAATACATCAGACAACATTAATTATTTGACATGCAAAGCATCACCTCTACACTAAAATTCCACCTCAACACACGAGGATCCAAGTTGACACACAAGTCCTTAGTTTGTCCAACAATATTGTACAACATCATCACTTTGACATATCAAAGTATTCAACTCAACACATGAAGAATATCCATTTATAGTGAAGGCTTAGTCATTCTTGAGTCCAACCCAAGAATTTACTCCAAGTTCCTGAGTCGAACTCAGGATCCCTACCTCAACACATGAGGCCCAATCTAGACAAAAGATGGGCTTGGAGAATGACTCATGATTCTATAACTTTAACATAGTTTACAGGTGGGCATTGGAACCTATGGCATGCTAGTACCCTCACCTTGTCGACTTATGTCCACTTTGGATTTTAGATCCACTTTTTATGGACAATATGGTCCCATGGTTGTTGGTTTGGGACCCTATCCAAACGTATTTATAGGTTATCCCTTAGATTGGTCTATCATCACAATTGGATCATGGTTCTTTGTCCTTACATGAAAACGGTGTTTTAGACACCACCATTGTTCATTGTAAATCTTTTATCTTTTGTTGTCTTATCTCCTGTCCCAACATAATTTAGGTTATTATTATTCTCATCTACAAATTACATCACCATAGTATTTCAACCATATATTTCAATTCACCTCTCTATTTTCCATCTTCTTGAGCTCATTTTCAAAGCTAATCGAAAACTCTATGACTTTTTATTTCACTGAAATCCTAGTCCTTTTGAAACTTTTCCAAGTTGATAATCTACATGCTCACAATTCCAAAGTAGGATAAAAATTTGAAAGATAGCCATATATCATTCACATGGTTATTGTTAATGTGGCTAAAACATGTCACTCATCTATTAGTGTTGGGTAATCTATCACCTATCTACTTCCTTCCTTTGGGGTTTAGGTAGAAGTTGTCAATAATAAATCATGGAAGGTTTTTCCTTTGAGTAACCATGGAAAATATCTTAGTCAACAAACACTTTAATCAATTTCATGCCCATCAATGTCTTATTTATCAACAAAATCCTAATCACTAACTACTATTATATCTCAAAATGACACATCTCTACCTGTGACCACTTTCCCATGATCCTGTCGCATGTCGACACTTCCATGACGACACTTCATGAAAGTTACTAAAAAAACACCTAACTTGGAGGAACCATATATAGATTTTTGTAACTCTATTTGACCTCTTCTTTACACTGTTGGAAATGTATTTCAGTTATCTAAAACTTTCCAGAAGACACCAAAGTCTGAAAATTCCCAAAAGTACCCTAAAAATGATATTTTTTGTGTACACATGAGTTGTCGTAAGAAAACCTGCATGTTGCACGCGACTTGTCTACATAATACTCGCGTGTTCCTTAAATAGGAAACTATTTTCATTGAAAATCATGTGCCATGCGCGACTATTTGCATTGCAACCCGTGTGTATCCCCTGAACATGCAACTGATGTCTCTGCAACCCACGTGTTCATCCTGTAGATGTCAAAAAAATACATTTTTTGAAATTCGAGTAGTTTGGGTGGTTATGCAACTGAATCCTTCAGTTGTAACTAATTTATCTTCGACCCTATATCTTCAGAAGCATATAAATATAGGTAGGGAGGTCCATGAGAGGGGACTTGAATCTTTGCATTGTTATGTTGGAGGAATTGGGACTCTCTTTTCCCACACCTTTGCCCTAGAAGTTATTTCCTTATGTTGTAGAGCTTGGAGGCCAAGTTCCTTAGAGAAGAGAAGTAGCATAACCAAATCAAGGTTTCATGAGGTGCCCAACTTGAAGAGAATGTATATTTGTACTTCATTTCATGATCAATAAAGATGTGATGTCCTTCTTCTTCCCAAATCATTGTTCAATGTGTGATTGAATCTTTGTCTATGATTAGATTTTTTTGTTAATTAGATTATTATTTCATATTTCTTTGATTATCATTGCTTTATATGTGGTAATATTGGTTTGAGGAAGGTATAATTCATTTTGCAAGTCTCTTCGAGCAAGAGGAGGAAGAGGAGGAAGAGGAAGATTGAAGGGCTTCTTGGATCAACCTTCATTTGTCAAGGTATGAACCATTCTAATCTATGAATCTTTTTTATATTAGCTTGTACAACCATTTTCATATCTCTTTCAACCCCAATACATTGATGGCCTCTTAAACGCTATGGCATAGGAAACTTTCCTCTACAATAAAACTAATGACTCCGTTGGGGAGAGCCTTGTTTGTTTGGGGTTTCTTTGTATTTATTTCAGTTTTTTGTAAGGTTTCAGTTCCTTATTTCCACTTAGAAACACCTTTTTAGTATGTTAGTACACCTCCCCTACCTTCCTAAGGCATTTTTTGGCCGTTTTTGGGCATTTTTTCCACCCACACGTGAGTTGTGGACTACACAGTTGCATGTCTGGTTTTGTACACGCAAGTTGTGGACTACACAGCCGTGTGTCTAGTTTTGTACACGCGACCTGGTATACTATAAACCTGCATGTGACACACGACCTGGTATACTGTCAACCCATGTGTGACATGCGACCTGTCAGTAGTACAACCTGTGTGTGCCCCTAAAACAATGTTTTTTCCTCATATTTGTGGTTTTTTCTGTTGTTGTGGGCTGTTTGGTAGGTCTTTTGGAGTCCTCTATAGGTGCATGACTCTATGGAGTTAGTGTCATCCATTTTGGGTGTTTTTTTATCTATGTGGTAATTCCTTTTGTAGCATTAGGTTTTGGTCTTTTCTCATTCCCCCCACCCCCGTTGCTTGGCATGATTTTTGGCTTATGTTTCTGGTCAGCCTCTGTTAGTGATCTTTGTCTGAACTTAGAATCTTATTGGTCTTTGTTTCCTTCTTCTTTTTTTGGTTCACTTCACCATGCCAAAGTAGTTAACTTGTCTCTTATGCAAGCCTTCCTTCCAAGCACGATTTATATTGATTTTAGGGCTTTCTAGAGTTTGTTTGGTGGTTGTATAGCAAAGTTTCTTTTGCTTTGTTCTTGTCATCTGCATACTTTAGTTTATAGATAGTTTTTTTATTTTGCATTTATAAAAGAAAAAGAAAAAGAAAACACATGTCTTCTTTATATGCATGTAGATTAGGTTTTTTAGCCTAGATTGCATGGCATATCATTGTTTTTGAAAAAAATAAAAAGAATTTGTTATTTTGTGGCTTTCAAGTTTCTATTTGAAAAAAGAAAAAGAGAATAGTTTTTTCTTTTTGCATATCATTTCTCTTTTCTTAGTCATTTTTTTAAAACTTTCAGTCAAAACACCACATAAGTTTCACGCCATTTTCCTCTGACTAAAAACAACCTATTAAAAAGAATGGTATAATTTAAAAATTATTAGTAAGTTTTCTTTTTTAGGCTCTTACACCAACTAGCTTAGGTTATACTTGTGGATTAGGGAGTTTCAACTCTCCACAACTATTTGATTTTAGATGTAGTTGGGAAATCACTAGGTAAATCCTCTTCTATGTTGATTGTATTTGGGAAGCTCCTCTCAAACGGGAGTTAAGCATGAGGTCGTGTGAGGACCTGGACTGAGGAGATAACCCTTTGATTCCTTATTCCAGTGTAGACCAAGATTTTTATGCATCTAGGAACTTCTGTCAATACTACCACTTAGGCCCCGTGCGGTTCCAGTGTTGACAGGGTTTTAGGATTTGCTACCCTTCCCATGCGTATGAATCAGGCTTGTGACTATCCCCTAGAATGTCAGTATAGTTGCAGTAGCCTTTAGTCTCTTTGACATCTAGGGTTCATACACAGGTATACCGGAAGGCTATTTTTGGTCTACCTTGGACGGGCTTGGAAGGTAACCCCGGTAGAAGGTGTGGGAGTGCGGTTGGGTGATTCCTCCGCTTGTACCTAAGAACATCTACATGGATGCCAAGTAACTGCCTATCAAATTTCTTCTAGAAGGCATATCTTACACCTGTTTGTTTGTTTGGCTTTAGGAATTTTTGAGTGAGTAAAGTGTGGTTTGTCTATACTTCCTTTTCCTTCAGGTGTGTGCTTTGTACTTTTGGTTGCATGTCAACCTCAGAAGTTGTCTCCTTGTTTGAATATATGGATAACACCCCTTTGAACACCAACCAAGAGATCCCCATGCTAGGAGCTCCTTGCTCTATTCCTCTCACAGGGAATGTTGGTGTTCCTTTGATGGCCACCCTGAATCTTCCTGGATTCACCCTAGGGATACCGGTGTGGTTGTTTTCCACTCCAACTATCCTAAATTCCCCTAATGCTTATCAAGTAAGCTCCTTATATCAAGGGAATCAAAACATTGCTTCCCCTTCACCTGTAGTTGATTTTCCTCCTCCTTATAATTCATGCAGTGAAAGTATTGATACTAGTAATCGACAGTCTAAAAGGAGTAAAAGAAGGAGGAATAGGAAGAAGACACATAAGTAAGGGGGAACTCGTTCAACCTTTGCAAGTCAAGTTGAACCTCACTACCCAGCCTCTGCAGTTCATGCTAGGGGCACATATCCAACCTCTACAGGTCATGTTGGATCTAAGCACTCAACCTCTGCAATTCAAGTTGATATTCACCATCCAGCCTCTATTGATCATGCTGGTGGGATCCTGCCAACCTTTAGAGGTCACGTTGGATCCAGTCACTCAGCCTATGTAGTTCATGTTGAGGGAACCCATTCAAACTCTGATGTTCAATTTGAACCTCCCCATCCAACCTCTACAAGTCATGTTGGATCCATCCACCCAACCTCTGAATTTCATGCTAGGGGCACACACTCAACTGTTGCAAAGCATGTTTATCCTAACCATTCAGCCTCTGTTGTTCATGCTGGTGGTGCCCATCCAACCTCTACAAGTCATGTTGTACCCAATCTCTCAGCCTCTATAGGTCATGTTGGGGGCAGTCTCTCAGCCTCTATGATTCATGCTGAAGACAATCAGTGAACCACTGCGAGTCATGTTGACACTGTTGAAAATACTACCCATTCAAAACACAAGCCCAAGTTTCCTTGTAATATTTTTGAGGGAGACCACCTTAGTTATAAATTCCCTTATCGTGGAGGTGTCGAGAGTTTGGTTTCATGGTCATCCCATTTTTGAACATCCTAAAGTTTTTCAACAACCAACCTCTCTTAGTTAAGTTGGACCCAATCACCCATCCTCTAATGTTCATGCTGGGGGGGAACTCTTAGACTCTATAGGTCATGCTGAGCGTAAATAGTCATCCACTACTAGTCATGTTGACACCATTGAAAAAAATGGTTGTTCGAAGTGCAAACTTAAGCTCCCTTGTAACCTATGCAAGGGAGATCATCTTACTCACTAGTGCCCTACTATCGCAGAGGTGCGAAGAGTGTGGTCCGAGACTCAATAATTTCCTTCTCCTAAACAACCTATAGTTTCTCAACAACCTACTCAACCTTAGGTTGATCTAGTTTTCAAACCTTCTTAGTCTTTGGTTCACCCCACTCTTCTTTCGGAGAGTGATCCTAATGTGATTGAACCAATGTCATCTTTGGTCAATCCCACTCTCCCTTTGGAGAGTGACTTTCATGAAGCGGTTGAATCGATTCCATTTTTTATCAATCCCAATCTTCCTTTCGAGAGTGAAGTGTCTATTAGTCACATTTTCTTCACTACCAGTTCAGAATTGATTGAACAAGGGGGCACTGAACTCACTTCGGATAAACCCCCACCAAGCTCTCGGATTTCTTCCTTTGATTGAGATAGCCTAGTTGAGCCACGCCTTCCTTCTGACACACCTTTCCAGATAAAGGTCAAAGTTGGACAGTACACGATTTCTCATTGTATTGTTGATGAAGAAGCCTCAATTAGTATCTTGTCTGCTCGTGCTTGGCGAGGCATGGGATCTCCCAGACTTGTGTCAACAACTAGTGAGTTACTGGTATTTGATAGAAGAACTAGTATAGCCTTCGTAATCATTTCTCTAACACCTATTACTTTGGGTGGGAAGACCACCTTAGTTGACTTCATGGTGATAGAAGAACCCTTGGACTTCAATATGCTCCTCAGACATGATTACGTCTATGCCAGTCAAAATTCTTATATGGGATGTATTTTAATCATGGCAAAGAAATTGTCACTATCGATCAGTTGGATTTTCTTGATCTGTCTCCTGACCCAACTCGAGACTAGGTATTTCCTTTATTGATTCCCAATGTTTCTATAGACACTACCCCGCCACGGGTGAGCTATGTGGCCTCATGTCCTTTTCGTTCAATTGCTACTGATAAGAAGCCTCTGTTTTCATGATTACCTTCTCAGGATTTCGTCCCAGCAGTTGACCAGGTGAGTCATCCTATATAGACTATGGAGCCTTCTCTCCACTCTGTCGATCCATTTAAAAGTTTAGACATGTTTCCTATCTCGGATGATCTCCTTCCTTTGGATGAAGTATTACTAGAGTCTTTGATATAGTTTGACCTTCTTTTGGATGTTGGTTTATTTGTGACTAAGTCTAACCTTGATTTGCTTAGTAAGCCTGATCTTCCCATGGATCGGTCTTCTTATGTTGGTATTTTTGAGTTTTTGGACTCTCCCTTTGAATAGCAAGTCAGTGATCCTGATGAGTTTGATTTTTCTTATGAATTTTTCAACTCCTGTGACACTAAGTTTGTTCTTGCAAACTCTATCTCCCTTGTCTATTTTTTCTCTCCTTCTGAAGTTGATCTTAATGATTATAAACCCTCGATCCTTCATGCTATAGAATCTTCTTCGGTCAATTCTGCCTTGAATTTCCCTTTAAATTGTAGAAGATATCAAAGTCGCATGTGTTTCTGCCAAAGTGACCTGCATCAGGTATTTTATTTTGAATGAGATTATGCTGTTGTTGTTTCTTGGAGACATGATTTTTAGTTGGATCCACAACTATTTACTGAACTCACCTTGTTGTTCAAGCTATAACTGCATTTTCATGTACCCCGTTTGTGATTATGAGCTTGATGCTGACTTCCACGCTTTTAGCTCGTTGTATAAGCCCTCATCTTTGTTCTCATCGTCACTCAGCCTTGTATCATATTTCCTTTGCAACTTGAAACATTTTACCTTGAGGAGATGTTCTTCAAGTGTCCTTATCTTGCTCGCTTTCCTTGCATTATGCATAGGTTTATTCCTTGCACTTGAAACTAGTTCTTCCTGCCTATGACACTCGTCTCCTCGCATTTAGAGCATTCTTTCTGCTCTCCTTCGAGCTCGTTAAAAATAGTAAGGAGGCCGTGAGTTGACTTTTTCAGACTTGTTAAAACTTCATGGGAAATATATGGAGTTTCTTTAGGCCCAGGTCTGACTCCTCAAAATATAATTGACTACCGAGTAAACTTGTCCATTTAGGCTCGTTAAGAATATGTGAATGGGAATCCATATTGGTGGTAGTTTATCACTTTTTCAGACCATGTGGAATAATACAAAAAATGAGCACTCTCTTTTCTTTGGAATTGAGAAGAGTATTCTCAGGTATAGGTTTATCACTTTTTCGAACCTGAGAGACTAAACTCATGGAAAAGAACACCCTATATGAGCTTAGTTTTCTCTTTTTCGTGCTCTGGACCTAAACATGAAAAAGATTTCGAGTGTACTTTATGTCTTTGTCATGCTCACTAAATCGAGGGTTTTTCCACGTATAGGGCTGGATATATGTGAAAACTTCCCTCACAGTCACGTACATACACGGCTGTTTGGCAAACAGTTGTGTATGCAGCCACGCATGAGATTTTTTGAGTATTCTAATGGGAAAAATTGCAATTTTTTGTGCAGGATGGTCCTAGAATGGAGAGAACATGAACATGGTGATGTAGAGGAGGTAGTAAGGGCTGATCTAATGGATCAACAAGCACTACGTGCACATTGGCTCTACAAATTTTGGCATCTTGGTGGCTTGAGGGCCAAACCAAGACTATTGCAGATGCTAGTGGATTACTGGGATCCAGACTCTGAGTCCTTCCAGATAGATGGGATGTTTCTCACCATAGAGGTGGAGGACATATACTTTATTACTAGACTTTCCCGATGGGGGGAACTAGTGAACCTTCGTTCTCGCGGGCCCGGAGGTGGCCTGAATATAGATGAGTACACTGCAGTGTACTGCTATCCGGACACGGAGAAGGTGTGGAGTCAGATCCCAACCAACTCTATACAGGTGCTGGGCCTAAAGGCCATCCTACTAACATTGGGCAGGATAGCAGGCTTGGCTTCATTCCACCAAGCCTCGCGGCCTCTGATGTTCTATGTAGTGGAGTGCATGAGACCCATGGTCTATGACTGGAGCACTACACTATTGAGAAACATGAAACATTAGTTCAGTGAGTGTAAGATGGGCAGAGTGCAAAATTTCAGTTTCAGCAGCATATTGAGCATGTTTTTCTTCGAGCGTGTTCCAGGATTGAGCCCCAGAGTTGACGTTCCTCTACACGGGGTTCAAGATTCGGCCCAACGGCGTTGGGTGGATGCAATGTGCAGACTGGGGGGAGGTAGGGTGTCCAACCCCTATCTAGTTGAGTTCTTCCTGTGGTGGCGATGACAGATAGTTGCCATTGATTACTACCCCTATGTGGGTATTGATTTTCGGGGGGACCCGGACATGCTGCTACCACCAGGATCGACATGTGGTGACATAGGTAACGAATCTCAACCCTCTCTTTAAATTTTTGAGTTATTTAATTTTTTTTGTGTTTTCTAATTATATGGAATCAAAAGACATATTTTTTGGTGACAATACATTGTGACATCTACTATATGCATGTAGATGTGGGACCATGGTGGCCTGAAGGCTTCCCTCTTCACAGATGGAGGGGAAGAGGAGATGATATCATGGGTGTGGATGTGGAGCGGATGCTCCAGAGTATTCTTACCAACTTTGTGAGGTTGACACACAGAGTTCCCATGGTGCAAGTCGAGGACTTGCTTGAGGCTATGTAGCGCCAGGTGGTGGGTGTACCATGAGCATGGGTGCGATTATTCCGACGACTATCTAGAGCCATAGTGACCCTCCATGATCACAACCCCCCTCCTCCTCCATAGGCTTAGATACCTGGGAGTTATACATTTTTTATTACCGTGTATTATATTTTGGTGGCTCGAGAGCCCCATTTTTGTATCATGACACTATGTATTACCACATTTTGGATGTTATATAAAAAATTTATGATGATCGGTTTATTTATTTACATGCGTAAAAAATTTTGTTTGTGATGAATTTATTGTGTATGAAACAAATGCCAATCTAACACATAGTTAGCATATGAGTTAGCAACTTGATTATTAATTCTTGGAATATGTATGTATGTTATATTTTCAAATTGTCATTCTAATAATCTCACATGTAAGAATATTATTACTAACGTCGGATCTCTAACATGGTACAAACCATTAAGCTGTGACACTACTAACTCTGAATCAAGACGTACCTCAAGAGAGAGAATGCCATGTGAAATGGCATCCCATAGAAGCTCAATAACGACACTATATTCAGCAACATTGTTTGAAGATGGCCGTAAACATACACCTCCTAAAGACAGTACCTGACCTATACGAGTATAAATCACCCAAGTAGTAGAGGTTGAGTGTTGAGTGTGACGGCTCGCACCATTCGTGAATCCTATGTAGGTGGAAGATTCCATTAACATCTTCCAAAAAAAACAGAAAATAATCACAAAACTGATCACTATAAGAAAAAGATCTAACTATGCCAAACTATAGAATAATATACAATACCAGCCTTGGCTGAAAATCATGAATAGTACTTCTTGAGATAGAGCCCATTTCTAGGCTCCACCAAGGCCGTTCCCTCATAATCCATTAACTCATAAACACCCTTCTCTAACACACATTTGACGACGTAAGGACCATGCCACATGGGGTTAAACTTTCCTACCCCCAAGCATTCTTTTGGTTGATCCCACAAAAGGACCAAGTTTTCCTCACTAAAGAGTATAGTATAGTATCCTCCAAATGGATCTACAAGATAAATCATGCAGCTGACGGAAGTATGGAGAAGTATAAACAAGATTTGTGGCTAGAGGTTTCTCTCAGAAAGAGGGTATTGACTATGAAGAGACATTTTCCCCAGTAGCACGGTATACTTCGATTAGAGCTATCATGGAACTTGCATCCATGATGAAGTGGGACTTACACCAGATGGATGTGAAAACAACTTTTCTGAATGGTGTGATTGAAGAAGAAGTATACATAGAACACGACAAGAATTTGAAGTTGAATATAGACATACTCACATATGCAAGTTGAAAAAGGTCATGTATGGCCTAAAACAAGCTCCTCAAGCTTGGTATGAAAGGATAGATAGTTTCTTGATGAGCATGGGATTTACCAAGATTAAAGTTGATCTTAACCTTTACCTCAAGGTTTTATAAGATGAACATGTCATCGTACTACTATATGTGGATGACTTATTCTTGACAGGAAATGAGAAACAGATTATGAAAAGAAAGAAGAAACTTGTAAAATAATTTGAGATGAAAGACCTTGGGTTAATGCATTATTTCCTAGGTCTGGAAGTATGGCAAAGTTCAGAAGGAATATTTCTCAACCAGGGAAAGTATGCAGTAGAGATATTGAAAAGATTCAATATGCTGGAATGCAAATCCATGGCCACACCCATGGATCCCAACCTGAAGTTGTTAGCTGATGACTCATCAGAGTTAGTAGATGTGACTCAATATAGACATATCATTGGGTCATTAATGTACTTAACAAAAACCAGACCTGAAATTTGTTTTGTTGTGAACACTTTGAGTCAATATCTAGTTCAACCTAGATGGGTTCACTTGGTAGCTGCAAAACATGTGATGATATATCTGAAAGGGACTATAGACTTTGGTCTATACTATGATAGTAGCTATGAGTATAGATTGTATGGCTTTATAGATGCAGATTGGTCCGAAAGTATCTCAGATAGAAAAAGCACATCAAGTGGATGTTATAGTCTGGAATCTACTATGATTTCATGGTTTAGCAAAAAATAGTCTAGTGTTGCTCTAAGCATAGCTGAAGCAGAATATATAGTAGCTTGCTCTGCTAGTTGTGAAGCCATATGGATTCGAAAGATGATGTTAGGGTTATTCAACCTAGAGTTGGACACTACCATGGTTCTATGTGACAACCAAAGTTGTATAAAGATGACAAAGAACCCAGTGTTCCATGACAGATAGAAACACATAGAAATCAAATATTTCTACATTCGAGATATTGTGCGGAAGGGAACCATGAAGATCCAGTATGTGAGTACTGATGAAGAAGTTGCTGATGTGTTGATGAAGCCTCTGTCTCAGTTAAATTTTGAACACTTTCGAGACAAGCTTGGTGTTATTCAAAAAGACCTTCCTCAAAAGGGGGAGTAGTGGTGTTGCAGTGGGATTGTATCATCCCTGGGCACTTGACCTAAAGTGATTCGGTGACCTTAGTCCTTGAGAATGAAGAGGGATTGTATCATCCCAGGACATATGTCCACAATAGATCCGATGAATTTGGTCTTTGATAATGTGGTAGTATTGTATCATCCTTGAACTTCGGTTCAGAATGGATCCGGTGACTTCGGTCCTCGAGAATGTGGTAGGATTGTATCATCCTTGAACTTTGGTTCAGAATGGATCCAGTGACTTCGGTCCTCGAGAATGTGGTAGGATTGTATCATCCTTAAACTTCGGTTCTGAATGGATCCAGTGACTTTGGTACTCGAGAACATGGTAGGATTGTATCATCCTTGAAATTCGGTTCAGAATGGATCTGGTGACTTTGGTACTCGAGAACGTGGTAGGATTGTATCATCCTTGAAATTCAGTTCAGAATGGATCTGGTGAATTTGGTACTCGAGAACGTGGTAGGATTGTATCATCCTTGAAATTCAGTTTAGAATGGATCTGACGACTTTGGTACTCGAGAATGTGGTAGGATTGCATCATCCTTGGACTTAGTCCTAAAGTGATAGGGACTGATTATCCTGTAATCAATCCGGTGACTTTGGTTGTCGAGAATGTGGTGGGATTGCATCATCCCTGGACTTTAAGTCCAAAAGTGATCCAAAGACTTTTTTGTCTTTGTACTGTGGATTGCAGGTTGTTGCTACTGATGATGATGTTCCTGATAGAAAGATTAGAGTGTGATGATGATGATGTTTCTGATCGAAAGATCAGAGTGTGATGATGATGATGTTTTTGATCGAAATATTAGAGTGTGATGATGATGATGTTCCTAATCGAAAGGTCAAAGTGCTGATGTTGATGTTGCTGGTAGAAAGGTCAAAGTGCTGATGTTCATGTTA
The DNA here is from genome assembly GCA_001517045.1 of Pseudotsuga menziesii. NCBI lineage: Eukaryota > Viridiplantae > Streptophyta > Pinopsida > Pinales > Pinaceae > Pseudotsuga > Pseudotsuga menziesii. The sequence goes on from LPNX010764374.1 coordinate 443,536, forward strand.
CTGATCGAAAGGTCAAAGTGCTAATGATGATGTTGTTGATCGAAAGGTCAAAGTACTGATTATGATGTTATCAATTGAGTAGTCAAAGCATTGTTGCTACTGAATATTGAAAATGAAGACTAAAGATGATGTTGTTGGTCAAAGTGTCGCTGTCATTGAAGACGAAGATGAAGACTATATGATGTTGAAAAGCTTCCAATGATTTATAGATGTGTTACCCTGATGATGTTGATGATGTCCTCTCTCTATCTCCTACTATTGTTGTTGTTGATGTTGTTGTAGAATACCCTTCTCATTAAGGGGGAGTGTTAAAATATTGTAACTTCGAAGAATATTCTATATGTATCTTTTGTGGTCCCCGATGGTCCTACCGGGAGAACAAATTGTATTTCTTTATACTCTGATGCTTCTAATCAGAATAACTAATAAGAGTCATGAGGTAGTCCCCTCAATTGTAAAGGTGGGTCAATAGCACCCCAGTGTGGTTACTCGAGCCTACATGATTAACTCGATCCTACATGATTATCTCAATCCTACATGTCTGAATTAATTATTAAAGTGAACAGATGAATATAAATAGAGGTGTGGCGCTCCTCATTTGGAACACACACACTCACTTGTGTAGCGCATTAGTGAAGGAGAGAGAATTAGTTGGAGAAGGAGGAGGACCAGTCTTTGAACAGTCGTTTGGTTTTACCTTTTATCTTTTGGGGCATATATATTGAGGAAGCTTTTGGTGGATTTTTCCCTTTAGTTTTTCCCACGATAAATATGTGTTGTTCTTGTGATACTGTTTATTTCAGTGATCTTGTTTATATGCTTTTGTTATGAAATTGAAATGAAATATTGATGATCTAGGTAAGCATATGGATTTTAACATAAGTAAGAAGGGAGTATATTGTTTTCCCAACCATAGCTCTGATGTATATCTCTTTAGGATAGCTTGATTTTTATATATATATAATTTGATCATTAGCATGGCTTACAAAACAAAGTAAACATTTCCCCTAACTGCACAGTGTTTGGTGTGCCAAGGAATACCCAAGTTTTAAATAGATAATATACTTGCTTGTAATGAACACTACAAATGAAAATAATGTTTCCTTATAACAAATATGTAATTCAACCAGTCTCAATGGAATTCCTTTAATGGATTATATATTTCTCTTCTTTCACTTCAATCCACTTGTTTTCTAATGGTAACATAGAAGGCATTGCATTAATTTTGTTGTGAATCTGATTGCGTTGTTTAAGGATTTCAAATCAGTTTACACTCAAATTATATGGTTAGCCTATGAATCCCATTGAGTATGTATTCTATAGCAACTCATTTTTGTTTGTATGAATTCACACAGTACAATGGGAGGAAAATACATCATGTGTCCCCACACTATGATCTATACCTATGACTAGAATAGTAAGAAAGTTGGATCATGACTTTTGTAAAATTAGGTACCCTTCAAACTCACCTTTAAGGTACACAAATAGTCAGTTTGGTGATCAAAATTACATTTCCATATGAGAGGGTTGAACATTGATTTAAGAGAGACAAAAGTGCTCGTCTTCTTTTGCACACAATGTTGGTTGGGAAAACCTCCAACAATGTCTTTAGATATTCTATGGGACTATTGTTGGTTATCCTCGTTGGAAACACCACACATGTTGATGTTTTTCTACATTTGTTGAAGGAGAGGATCAACATAGTTTAAATATGCTCAATCCAGTCCTAGATACATCCATAGGATCATTGGACAAGATATTTTATTGTTGTCAATAATTTGTTGGTATATGTGACTTTTGTCATAGGAATATTGAGTGAGATGTCCTTTTTTCCCCTTGAAAGACAATGTTAGGTAACTGCACATCAAATATCGTACAAATATCTTTCCAAAATATGCCCTAACTCATAGTTCATGATAAATACTTGTGTCTCAAGAATTAGAGCTTCAAGAATTCAATGAAAGCCTTAAGGCTTGGTCAACTCTAAGGTCATCTCCAACAACTAGACTTTATTGCCCTTCCTTTAGCTTGAGATCCTTCCTCTGCTTCTTTTGTTGGTATTTTGGTTGATAGCAGGGGAAAATGATATAATATAAGGAACTAGGAAAATAGGTGATTGTTCTAAATGTATATGGCCCCTATGTTGATAGATTTTTTTATTAGATGAATTTTTTTAAAGGGGATTGGATGAGTAGGGGGGATATTTTCCTTGGAGTGAATCTTAGCTTTTCTCTAAGGATATCAAAGGTTTATGGCCTTGTTACAAATGGATCCACTGTCTTAATTCCTTTTTAGGAAGTTATAAGAGGTTCATCAATAGTCATTTACTAGTATTTATTAATAAATAATGCTCTCATTTTAAATTATAAGCCTTGTTTCAAAGATGATTTTTTGTGCTAAATGGTATATGACTACCATTAGAGTTATGGATGAGAACTTAAAATATAGGACCCTTGAGTATTTATGTAACTTATTTGATGCTGCATTATGTCATTCATTCGTATATGCATGGATACATGTTTTGCATTTTCACCACCAACAGAGGTAAAGCACAAAAAAATTGATTTTGATTTTCTTTTTGAGTTATACACACACATATAATGTCTCTCAATAATCCATCCAAATTAGTTTTGATTGATTATTTTCAATAATTGTATGCACTCACTTATGTTTAACAAAGAAGGATATTGATTCCAATGGTTGTAATATATGCAGTATATGGATACATATATCCATAATATAATTTTATAGAAATAAGTTAAATATATGATTGGTGTTTTTAAGAAACTTTTGCTTGTTTGATCCAAGTCCCCATGTATGTTGTTTTGGTATAAAATGCTTCTTTACCTATGAAATATAACCAATATAGTGCATGCCGAACATTATTTAAGAAAAAAGGTCGAGCTTCCACAAAGCCACCATGAGCCAAATAAAGAGACCTAGACTAAATCCCCATAGCTTAATATCTTAGTGAAAAATCATAGAGATTACCAAAATCACCACTTTGATGTGCAACAAATCCATAAAGTTGAAAAACCATAAAGAAATTCACTTTGCATATAGCCATAAAGTCCATAATGACTTATCATAAAGACATAGAATACAAAAATGACTTATAACAAGATTCATAAATTAATAAACAACTATAGTAAAGTCGGGTTCATCGTTTTCCTTAAGGGTGGGACCAATCCTTCATTGGTTGGATCAGAGTTAGGTACCATGAACCCCCATATATCATTAGCTTGATATACCCCCTAATTTGGCCTCTCATTCTTAGAAATGGTCATGAAAAGCACTAAGAACTTGTCATTCTAGGGTCTTAATGAAGGATTCCCAAGGTAGTGGTTAAAGTGATCTCACCTCTCCCATCAATGTGACCCTCCCTATGTCTCAAATTTCCCTTGGAGCATTGAGATTACCTACAGTGAGTTGAAGGAGCAAGTGATGAGGTAGGAGACTTGATTCTCCTGGTGAAATTGCTCCACCTCAGTTTTCTAGCAACTAGCATAGATGTGCCACATTATGCACTTATTTCTATATCAGTATGATGTTTTGCATGTGAATGTTGGCATATATCAACAAACTATCAAATCATGAAAACCACTTTGCAAGATTAACTTGCTTAAATATGGCTTCATTTATTTTTTCCTCATAAATATCATTTCAATTTTGATTAGTTGTCATGGGTGCTTGAAACTCAATGACCAAAGCTTCACCTAGAAGGGGAAATTTTTGGGAAATGGAAGTGATAAGGAGCCAACAAAAACAATAAGTGACCAAGAACCAAGTAAACTTAGCATATGTATAGAATCAAAATAGATGTTTGACATTATTTGTTGACCACACAAAGGACTTTTAGGTTGTGGGATTCCATGGTGAACTAGTTGATGGCTAACAAGAAGGCCCTCAAGGATAATGGACCAAACATATAAATCCTTCTTAGGATCAACAAGAGGCATCCATACATATTTAAATAAAAAGAGCCAAGTGAATTGTTTTAAATTCTAGCGCGAAGGAACCCAATATTGAGATCCTCTAGAAAAGATGTCAAAGAAAATTTTGATGCCTCTTCTATAAATATCAAGGTTGAGGACCATGTTTTCTTAGCTAGAACTTTTATTCCATGCAAAATAATGAGGGATCACTATAAACTTGCATTTGTTGAATGAAATCCTAAACCTAGAACCATTGCATTTCTAATTCAAAAATAGATTTACAATGTCCCAAACCTTCCTAATCCTTCTACATGATTTGGGAAACAAATTAAAGGACCCTTTCACCTTGAATAACAATAAGTGTTTGTAGATTCATTCCCAATAGTGATTTATCACATATGGGGCTCCTTCGCAAATGAAATTTCACAAAAGCATAATTTAGGCTTGGTTATCATTTAGTACTTGAATAATCCACTTAGAACCCTAGGATTGAGCTTGGGTGCATGCTATTATGATTCACATTCCCCCATTGACAAGTATGTGATGAGCTTTGTTTTGCACTTGCTAACCATGTTGGATTTTGGCTCATTAGGAACATCATTTACCATGTAAATTGATATTGTTTATGACCAAGTTTTGAAAAAATAATATTAAAGGTAGTTCATAGAGGAATAAGGCCACAAACCAAAGGAAGACAACAATTCACTAAAGAGGAAAAACATGAATATTGAGGTTTGAAAACAATTGTAGAACCTAAATTAGATTAATTATGGACCAAAACTTGCATGGTTGGGCCCTTTAAATATGGGTTTCACACACTCTAAATTGCATGAAATGGTCAATAAGGAATTACCAAGCCCAAAATGTATCCTAAATAAGAAAAAGGTAGAGAGAAATAGGGAAAAAATGAGAGAAAAAAGAGAATATAACGGTATTTTTGCGATAAATTTTGATCCTGAAGTCGTAGTGGGGCTCTTGGTACCATTGTAAATGTGTCGTCGATGGATATAAATTTCATGTTTTGATATTTACAATATTCCTCATGGTTTGGCGGAGGAGTGCATTTTTGTAAATATGGGCATGAGGAATCTCAAAAAGCATATTTTCAAAGATGATTTGTGAAAAACATATTTTAAAGCATCGTTGATAAGATTATTTTCATAAAGCATATTTGAAAAGATGCTTTTCATAAAGCATCTTTGAAAATATTCTTTTCGAGATTCCTCATGCCCGGATTTACAAACAATGCATGCCCCGGCCAATATGCTAGGAATATCATGAATATCAAAATACAAAAGTTGTAACCCTCAACCAAACCGTTCCATCGGTATGACGAGCACCCCAATCCGACTTCGGGATCAAACGTTATCACAAAAATACCATAATATTCTCTTTTTCTCTCTCATTTTTTCCTATCTCTCTCTACCTTTTTCTTATTTAGGATACATTATAGAAGAGGGTAATTCCTTATGTCCCATAGATCACTTATTGAAACTATATTTTCTTTGTAGGAAAAAAGGGTCCTATAAAACTAATCTACCAATGCTCAAATGTTAACGTTAGAGGAGTTAGGTGAAGTTCATCGCAATCCCTTATCCACTGGTTTATTTTTGTTTTCTTCATTATTCACACTTTTCAACCCATATGAATCAAACTTTAAGTAAGGTTTTCCACCACATTCTCAAATAAAGGATTTTTTGTTGTCCTTGTATAGGTACTTAGATATAAGAGAGCTTGGAATGCCAAAAATCATGTTTTTATTTGCACTTAGCACATTGCATATATGCTTGAGATAAGAATGGCGGTATGGTTTGGAGATAGCTTTGGACATTTTCCCATTATAAATTTAGTCATCATGTTCTATATTAGTGTTTCCTTCTTTTCTTTAACAAATTGAAGATGATATACTAACGCTTATCAACAAATCCATTCTTTATATATTAGTCAGCTAATGATATATTTTGTGATGACATATTTTAGTAGATTGAAGATATAAATATACTTCTTGTAATATCTATGTAGTTTGATTGTTAAACTAGAGGTTCAAATTACCCATATTAGTTACAAATGAATCACAGTAAGTAATCATTCCCTTGAAAAAAATAACAATCAACATATTGTTTCAATATTTCTGATTTCTTGCAACATGACTGCTCAATATTGATGCTAAAATATCATGAAGTATCAATTCAAGATAATATTACAATATGATATCATATTTACTAGGTACAATTATGACTATTTCTAAGGAGCATATCAAGTTGTCTCATCATCCTGATAGTGGGAAATTAAAGGAAATTTCTGCAAATAGGGTTGTTTTGGAAAAATAGTTTGCATTAATGAATGTGATATTTTTTTGGGTTGCGCAAAATACTAATTTCATTCTTGTAAGTTATTGCATCTTTCCTCTTGCTATGCTATTATTTTATGGTTCCACTGAAAAATAAAGTTGATGGATTATTGGTAAGTCTTATTGAATCTTCAACCTATTGTCATGCAGAAAAAGTGATGGTACTCTAAGTTGAGTGATAGTGTCTAGACATTTAATAATAAGAAAATATAACTACAATCATACACATATTTGTATATTACACATTAGATCTCAATATCCACAAAACTTGTAGAAACTGAAGGAGATTGGAAACATTATACAAGATAATGTAGGTACATAACAAAATCAACATTAAAAGAGACAAATTCATGAGTATAATTTATATGTACCTTTGAGTACAATTGATGTAGTCTATCCACATAGGCTACTAATGAATTTAAATTCCTAGTGAGAATCCCAACATAAAATAAAAATCCATGAAATGTTTGATTATGAGAAAAAAGTAAGAACTAGACATGCATTTCAAATTTTACATGACTCTATACTACATAATAATAAAGTGCAATAACTAATTGATCATCTCTTTATTTCAAGAATAGTTTAATATTCCCCATCGAACAAGGCTAATCGTGTGAAGGTGGAAAATCTTATGTCCCCTCCTCCCCCCTCACATCACTATCAATTCCCCATACCAAAAAGGATTAAATATTTTATCCTAAATATGAAGTGGGTTTATAATATCCCAACACCCCCCATTTAGTCCAACTTTATGATGATATGTATAAAATAATCAGATGCATATAGGTGCATATAGGGCCCAATAACAAGGCTATGGTCACCCTTTACAACTATTCATGTCCAGAAAAGTGAGGAAAGAGGAAAAAACACATGGGGAAAATCCTCCCTAAAAAAGGACATATTGAAAGGAAAACCAAAAATGTTGAACTGCTACTGATGCTTCTCTAAAATAAATGTTGATTCCTAGAGGAATCTTCTTCTTGGGAAGAGGATAAATCTTCTCACCTGGATCAAGAAGAACTATAGGATGAAAACTGGGACCATGTAGAACAATTGAGATCCAATGTTGTGTAAGCAAGACTAAAATATATTGAGAGTTGTAATTAGCTTCAAGATGATGTGATGACTTGAAATTCGAACCAATAGAGATGAGATCAGCTCTAGATAGGTTAAATAAGTGTCCAAGTGAATGCACAAGGTCTCCAACTTCATTTACACTGAGAGGATGAGTGCAAGTGATCATGTAGGAAAAAGGAGAAGACTTAGGATCAAGGAGTGTGAATGGAGAGTCTCTATAGGTTGATATAGATTCCAAAGTATCCAAAAGAATGCATACTAGCACATCATTAGACTCTTATAAATCATAAACCGGTAAAGCTAGTCAACTAGGAAATTATGTCTTTATCCTGCTTTATTCCATATTTTCATTGGAGAAGGTAAAGCTAGTCAACTAGGAAATTGCTATATTTTGTTGCCAACCCATCCTCCATGATTTTCTCTCCATATTCTAGGATTAGCATGCTTGTGAGAATTATCTTGTAGCTATATCCACATCTTGTGTTTCTTCTTAGCATTAAGGCTCTATTTCTTCATAGCATTAGAGCTGTTATTTCTACATGGTATCAGAGCTGTAATTTCTACAAATGCATGTACTTTAAAATAAATGAATTATGTGCAAACGTGCGGTTACTATCGTAAAGAAACATTTAACACTAATTAATTAACATATAACATTCATTAATTCACTTATTTATTTAGTATGCAAAAGATATTGCATGACATTATATTTTCAAAAATAAGTTGTTTTCATAATGTTTTTACAGTCATTTCTTTTTCTATTTTTTTCTTCTGACAAAATTTGTAATCGAATGATCTTCTACAATTTATTATACAATTATTATGGCATATGCATATTGTCTTGATGTCTTCCTGGTCGTGTGCTCATGACATGGAAGTTGTTGCAAGGGGTCGGTATTTGCTGAAAATGAAGAAATGTTAAATTGATATATTTTGTTATTATTATTACAAATTTAATGATAAAAAAATTATAGAGGTGCTCTTTATCCGATGGAGCCACATGATATACTTCATCTTCTTGTATAGCCTCATATTGTATAGGATGACCCTCTACATGATCCAGAGTTTAAACATGAATAATTACAATTAATACACCATTTGCAGTTAAATATTTTAAACTGTAATCCATAATAGGTATTTTGTAGCTTATGAATACATTCATTACCAGGATGTGAAGCTTAACCTTCTTTGGGTTTTTCCCCATCCTCGACATTATGTGGATCGATGCTTCCCTGCTTAAAACATACTCAATATTTTATGGAAAAAAATTATAACCAATAGATTGCATAAGTAATCAATCTTAAAAAAACTATCTACAAATCAAACTCTACATAATTATCATAAAAGGTCAACAGTTCATCCTGGTTATAATACTATTATATCACTTGTCATTTTTATCCAAAATGATAAATGAAAATGGGTCCATACTATTGGTTTTAGTTCACCACATTGTTGATGATATTTTCAGTGATTATAATTTGAATTTTCACTTCCTAAGTATTTGATAAACAAATTCAAATAATTATTGAGGTGTTCTCATTTTACTAGTTTGATTTCAACTCATTGCTCCCTTTCTTCCTATATCTCACCTTGCTATCCTGTCTGAGGGATAATTTTCTCACTTGGATTTTTCTTAAGTTACTATGGGTATTGCAATTAGTTTTTCTACAAGTGTTATTCTATATTTATCATTTCATAATAGGTTATTTTGTCCATTTGGAAAACATGAATTTTGTTACTCCCTGGATTTCCTTTAGGTCTTTGACAATGTCATCCAATTTTTTTGACTTTCCTATATAGAAAGCTTTGCATTCTATCATGGTTGGTGACAAAATGAGAATTCATGTAAGAGTTCTATTGGGTAATCTTAAGCCTTATCAATGGGATACACCATGATGAATACAAAATGAAAGGCTTGTATACGAGAGAGTGTTCTTGTAGGTTTCATACCTATCCCTAATGGTGTGTGTTCCTATAAAATGGGTTGTATAATTATGCCTTATGTTCCACGTGTCAAGTGAAAGATGATACAACATTTTCCATAGAATTATTTTTTTGGAAATCATTTTAAGAAACATTCTACAAGGTTAGAGTTGCAATGCATAACATAGACTTCATTAGATTAGGTGCTAGGTTGGAGACTATCTATCCAAATTTTTGCAATACTTGCACCCAAGAAAGCATGATAATTTGTATACCTTTAACATGTTATCATAGTATATGGTATTTTCTCTCTTTTCTATTGAAGACTGGATATAGTCAATAATTCTAATGTAAACATAATGAAATAGAAGAAACCCATTTCAATTGGTTAAATGTGAGTGACCTTAACTCTTCCTAGCCTTGAAAACAAGACAAAGGGATCTAATGACTCATACAATAAAATATATTTTTAATTCTAATTCATTCTCTTATAAAAATCATCCCAATATAAATGAAAACATTCTATACTTTTATCATATTGCAAATAGTTCCTTTTATGGGTTGCTTGAAAAGCTTAAAACTTGCAAATAGTTCCTTTTATGGGTTGCTTGAAAAGCTTAAAACAAAACTCTACATAAGTTCCAAACTTATATAGTTATACATATAAATGACACATTTATATGCCATTTAAATGTATATAATGTAACTTTCTTGAATTTTCTCAGGAGATGAATCCAATGAAGGAGATTGCCTGACCATGAGACTAAGAAATTTCACTTTCACTTGTGCCATATTGCTTGTTGAATATTTTTCAAGGAAAATGGTCTCCAAATATTTTGAGGATCTAGGAATTCAAAAATATGTGAAAATAATGATATTTATTTTTAATGAGTGTTCAACAACATCTCATGTCCCCTCCCCTCTCTCTTCATTGGAGAGGGCGCGACTACGCTACTCTAATACCACAATGGCACATTCACATACACTTGACTGATATGCATAATAAAAACTAATTTATTTCTTCTTCTTTAAACATAGTCATGGTTCATTTTCATCATTTAACATTCATTCTGCAGCTTAAAAACCACTGTAACAGTCATTTCATGGATCACAGATACACTCTGTAACCAGAAAAGTCATTTCCACACTAAACCTGACTTTTCCTCCTTCCGCCTTCTGTAATGCGGCTTGCGGCAAGTGGAACTCTGCAAATCGACACTGTTATTTCTCACCCTTCCACTTTCTACCTTCTGCTTTCTTCGGGGGGCTTGGGGTGGTGGAAACACAAAATACAACGGAGTCCTTTGTTCGTTTTCCACTTTCCACTTTCCGCTGTCCATAACAGACTTTGAGTAGCAGAAAACCCAAATTCCCTTGTGGTCGATTGTTCACCTTCCTCTTTCCGCCTTCTTCCTTCTGCAAACAGACTTCGGGTAGCAGAAAACCTGAAATATATTACGTTTATCTTTTAATTTCTTGATTTCTACTTTCCACCTTTCGCATTCTACAGGCCGATTTTGGGGTGCAGAAATCCCAAAATATTTTCCTTTATCATTATTTTTCCATTTCTCTACCTTCCACCTTCTGCATTCCACAACGTATTTCGAGATGTGTAAAAACACATTTTTACCTTATCTCTTTTCTATTTTTCCTCTTTCTACCACCTGCCTTCTGCCTTTTGCAGGCGAAGTCCGGGATGCGGGAACACGCATTTTACTTTGATATTCCTATTCTATTTTTGCTTCCACCTTTCTCCTTCCATGAGAAGATTCTAGGGTGTAGAAAACCAACATTTTTCCTTATTCAACTTCTCTTTTTGTCTCTTACCTTCCACCTTCCACCTTCCGTAGGCAGATCCCGAGGTGCGGAAAGCTTAAGTTAGATGCATTCTAACTCTGTAACTAGGATTTCATCCTCCATGAACTTAAGAAAAATGCATTGGAAACCAAAAAGCATATGCAGATGTAAAACAAAAGAAAGTATAACAGTAGTAAAATCTACTTGAATCTTTAACAAGCATTCAACACATTCATAATAATTCTTAAACAAATACAGTGCATAATTTATAAAAATAATACATATCTTGAAGATGAATTTGTTCTGCAACTAGCTATGTCGCTGCAACATTCCACCCAACCATAGGTCGGTTCTGTTTGTCAATCCCTCAACACAGCTAGCACCCTCGAGTGGGCATGATTTCCACAAGGAACTAGGGAACAATAGGCTCACACATAGCCAGAATACATCAAACACAGCCAACTCAACCTACAGTTGGGTTTATCGGGCTGTCCAGCCAAGCCAATACACAATTGGGTTTATCACATTGTAGTAAGTGACTCACACATAGCCAATATTCATATTAAGGTCCATCCAAGCCAACTAATAGTTGGGTTTATTAGGTTATTCAACCAAGCAAACACACCATTGGGTTTATCAGGCTACTTAGGCACTGATTCACACATGGCCAAATGCACGTCAAGGATCATCCAAGAGAACCTACAGTTGGGATTATCAAGATGTTCATCGAAGCCAATATACAATTGGGTTTATTAGGCTATGAGCTAGGACAATATACAATTGGGTTTATCAGGCTATCATCCAAGCCAATCTACATTTGGGTTTATCAAGCTACTAAGGTAGTGGAAAGGAAGAATTGCTAAGCTGGTGAGCTCATTCACATGGATAGGGACACCTCCACAAGATATGTTTGTCCTGAGATCCATAATACCTACACACCCAACACAAGGAAGTATCCCCTTCTATGCTACACAGTCCCTCAGGCCATACCTTCCCTTCCAGTTCTCTTCAGGATGTGCATATAAGATTAACCAACCACTCTTATATTTTTGTGAGGTTCCTCTCTTAACTAGGTTTATCAGGGCAATTATGGGCCTCTTCCACTCCTAATTCTTGCATACATTTCATACCCAAACCGAGGTACACATAATAACAAACCACAAGGTGACACAACAAAATAGGGTTCCACTCTATAACAAAGACACCAAGGGTTCCCAACCACTCTGTAATACATTAAAAAAGGTTCCATCCAAGGATAGAGGAAGAGATACACTGCAGAATGTGAAACAAATGCCTCTTCTAGCTCTCACTGCATCTATAGGATGATACTCTGTGTGAGGATAGGGATCGAATGAATCAATGCTGGAGTGAGTCCTCCTCTTCCTTGCGTGAATGAGGAAGAACATATAACAATGAATCGTTCTTGGTCAATGAGGAGAATGGAATGGGAATGAATTCTTCTAATTTATTTCCCCATAAGCAAGAATACGGGTTTCCAGATATTGCAAGCTTACCCAGGAACGACATCAACTTCCATGCCTCTCCCTTCCTAAGTCAATAACTACCTAAACCAACTTCTGGAATAATTGAATGATTGAGTGCAGAGGAAAAAAAGGGTAGCTGAGAGCCTGAGGGTTCTCCCATCAACATCTGGATTAACCCTATTGGATCAAGGTTTTGAATAACTCCCCTCCCTATTCCTTGTGAAATCATGCCCCCATCTCTTTCATTGCATTACATAGCTAGTTGTGGGTATTTTATTAAATTGCATATACATGATATCTCAAAATATATTGTTCCTAATTAGCACTATAACAATTGGCATCGATCTTTAATCGTTTATACATAAAACAACAAATTGATGGCATGGCCTTATCCTTGAGATCCTTGCCATGATTTAATAACAATATTTACATCACGTACAATTTTAATACCATGGGGTCAAAACTGAGGTGTTACAATCCCCTCCCCCTACATTAGAATTGTCCTCAGTGCTCTACAAAATTGAACAAAAATGGATGTGCCACTCTCATGGAATCTTCCAGCTCCCACATAGCCTCATCAGAACTGTAGTACTTCCATTGCACGTTTACCTATCCAATGGCTCGGTTCCATAGCATTTTGACCTTCTTTTTGAGGATGCACAATGGATCGGTTTGGAACTGCCCCTCGGGTTCCACCTAGATCACATCCCAATCAATCACATGGTTAGGATCATGTACATATTTCTTAAGCAAATAAACATGAAAAACATTATGATCTCTAGTTCTAGCAGAAAATGCAAGTCTATATGCAACTGGCCCTATTATTTCAAGCACTTCAAATGGACCACAATATCTAGGTGATAGCTTGGCACAACTCCCAATATTCAAGTAACTCTTCCTTGGTCTCACTCTAAGATAAACATGATCCCCAATACTGAACTCCCTGTGCACTCTATGCTTATTTGCATAGTTATTCTATCTATATTGGGTTGATTTCAGGTTCTTCCTGATCTTTGCAACCTATTGTTTCATTTCCTTAAGCAATTCTAGACCAAGTACGATCCTGTTCACTGAATTATCCCAATTCATTGGTGTCCTACACCTTCTTCCATGCAAGGCCTCATATGGACTCATTCCCAATGATGCTTGTTGTCCATTATTATATGAAAATTATACCAAGTGTAAATAATCCTCCCACTTGGTTGGTTTGTCCATTACATACATGTGAAGCATGTCTTCAAGCACCTAATTCAGTCTCTCTTTTTTCCCATCGGTTTGTGGATGGTAGGCAGTGCTAAAGTTCAGCTTTGTACCCAAATCTGCAAATAGACCCTTCCAAAATTGGAAGTAAACTTGTTATCTCTGTCAGAAATTATTGCCTTAGGAAATCCATGCAATCTGAAAATTTCCTTCATGAAATTTTTTGCAATGGCATCGACTTTATATGTGGAATTAACCGGTATAAAATGTGATGCCTTTGTTAATTTTTCCACCACAACCATGATGGAATCATGTTGTCTCATATTCATTGGCAATCCTGTAATAAAATCCATGGAAATGACTTCCCATTTCCATTCTGGGATTGGTAAAGGTTGCAATAAACCTACTGGGTGTTGACGCTCAACCTTCAACTGTTGACATTTCATGCACTTAGAAATATACTCAGCAGTGTCCTTTTTCATTCCTGGCCAAAAATACTGCTTTTTGGTTGTAGCAATGGTTTTATGATATCTTGGGTGACTAGAATATGGAGTTTGATGAATCTCATCCATAACAATTCTCCTCAAGTCTTCCACATTTGGAATATAAATTATGTTCTTATAAGTAATAAGTTCATCTTCTTCTAATTTATATTCCTCGTATTTCCTTTCAAGCCTTTGTTGTTGCAACTTTTCCTTTATCTATTCATACATTTCATCCTCAGCAATATGGTTAATAATATGCTACCTCAAATCTAGTTAGAAAATACTAAGAGATGCCACATGCATTTCATGTACCTTCCTGTTGAGTGCATCATCCACCTTGTTTTCTTTTCCCTTTATGTGTTTGATTTCAAAATCAAATTCACACAAAAATTCCAACCATCTAGCTTGTCTGGCATTTAAAGTTGACTGATCAAACAAGTATTTCAGACCACAATGGTCTTTCTTTAGCTCAAATTTCCTTCCCATTAAGTAATTCCTCCACATCTTGAGAGCATGTACTATGGCTGCAAGTTATAAATCATGAGTAGCATAGTTCTTCTCATGTTCATTCAACTTTCTTGACTCATAGCATACCACGTGGTTGTCTTGCATAAGAAATCCTCCAAGCCCTTGATTGCATGTATTAGTACACACCACAAAGTCTTTTTCTGGGTCTTCAATTTTCAAAATTGGTGCACTTGTGAGAATATTCTTCAATTGTTGGAAGTTCTCCTCACATATTGGTGTCCATACAAACTTTATCCCCTTCCTTTGCAAGGAAGTGATTGAATGTGTGACCTTGGAGAATTCTCCAATGAACCTCCTGTAGTACCCTGCAAGTCCCATAAAAGATCTCACATTTTTCACATTTCTTAGAGTTGGCCAATTCGTAATGGCTTCAATATTCTCAGGGTCCACATATATTCCTTCATTGAGATAATGTGACCCAAATAATGAATTTTATCTTTATAAAAGTCACATTTGCTCAACTTTGCATACAGCTTATGCTCCCTTAGCAATTGCAATGTCATTCTCAGATGTTCTTCATGCTCTTCTTCATTCTTAGAATAAATAAGAATGTCATCTAGGAAGACAAGAACAAACTTGTTTAGATACTTGCTAAAAACACTATTCATCTGACACATGAATGTAGCTGGTGCATTTGTGAGACCAAATGGTACCACCACAAACTCATAGTGTCCATACCTTATTCTAAAGGCTGTCTTATGAATATCTTGCTCTTTTATTCTTACCTAATGGTTACCAGACCTCAAGTCAGTTTTTGAAAATACCTTTTCTACTCTCATTTGATCAAAAAGGTCATCAATTCGAGGTAAAGGGTATTTATTCTTCATAGTGACTTTGTTCAACTTCTTGTAGTCAATACATAACATGAGTGTCCCATATTTATTTTTCACAAGCATAACTGGTGCTCCCCACGGGGACACACTTGTCCTGATATACTTCTTTTCCCACAACTCTTGCAACTACATTTTCAACTCTAGAAATTTCGGTGTGCTCATCCTGTACAGTGTCTTCGACATTGATTATGCTCCAGGAACAAGGCCAATTGTAAAATCAATGTATCTTTTTGGAGGAAGTCCTAGAATCTCATCAGGAAAAACATCCTTGAATTCTTGCAATACATGATAGTCCTCGAACCTAGGAGTTTGATTTTTTGTTTCCTCCAAGACATGGGTTGCATACAATATACAACCTTTCCTACAAAACTTCTTTAGCTGCATTGCTAAAATATTCCTAACAAAAATCACCTTTGGAATGCGTCTTAGAACCCTTGGGTTTCCTTCTTCATCCATGCATTCAAATGTCTTTCCGTAACAATCAAGTGTGACTTTGTGTGCTTATAACAAGTCCATTCCAATGAGAATATCATAGGAACCAAGTGGCATGCTATTTAGGTTTACATAAGTGGATATCCCATCCATGACTAATGGACATTTCTCTACCACCTCACTAACTTTCCTCTTGGTTCCAATGGCTAGTTGAAATAACCATGATTTTCTATGCTTTAATTTCCTAAAAGAAAAAATATCAAAATTTTTAGGAGTGATATAACTATGAGTAGATCCAGGATGAATAAAAAAAGAAACAGATTGCTCAACAATATTACCTTCAAATTCAACCACAGTTGATTGATGATCTACCTGGTGGTCCTCTAGCACTGCATAGATTCTAGGGATGTTCCTTGCCACTTGACCCACAATTTCAGCTCCATGGATGTTGTGAGCTTTCCTTTCATTTCCATTCTCTTGTGGACAGTTCCTATGCATATGGTTTCCTCCACATCACCAACATTGGAGTGGTTCTCTTTGATCCTTTGGATCTCTTGGTCTGTCTCCCATCATTCCAGCTGGATTAATCACATATTGTGATGGCTGCCTTTTCTGACTTCAGAAGTGAGAGGGTTTGAAACCTTTCTTCCTTTGGTCAAACTTCTCTTTCTTCTTTTCTTTCCATGCTTATGGAAATCAGGTTTGCTTTTGTTTTGATCATAGCAATACTTGTCCTTCCTTATTATCTCTTCTAGATTTAGAGGTTCATCAAATTCAGTCCTATATTTATATGACTGAGGCAGCCCACTTAGAAAACGTTGAATTTTCACTTTATCTTCTCCGATATACCTGACATACCTCAACAATTCCAAGAAATTGTTTCCATATTATTCCATGGTCATCTGTCCCAATATTAGCTCATGGAACTCTTTAACGTTATCATCATAGTACCTATAAGAGAGGTACTTCTGCTTGAAATACTTCTTGAACTATTTCCACACAATCTTTCTGTGATTGATATTCTTCACTTCCCTAAGGTGCTCCCACCATATAGATGCTCTCCCATTTAAGTTGAAAATGGCTACCCTTTCCTTCATATTTCCATAGTAGTCTTGGAATTGGAAATACTTTCTCATCCCAAGAAGCCAAGCTTCAAGTTCTTGACTGGAATTTACCTCACCATCAAACATAGGGGGCTTTTCCTTCGTAAAGTCCCCATGTGAAGTGTTCTGGTAATACCTCTTTCTCTTATTCATGTGAGATGAAGAGCTTGAACCCCCAATGGATTCTTCAGATTCAGATGATGCACTAGAAGACCTTTTTCTAAAGATGTTGGACATCTTGCGGGGATTTCTTCTTGAACTATTCCCACTCCCTTTTGTGTTTGTTTTCTGATGCCCAGAGTTTATTTGTCTTTGTATGTCTATCAAACTCTGTAGCATGGCTGCATTCAACTATTTTTCTCTTCCTAAGCTTTAATCATCCTTTCATTTCCTTCTCTCCAACTTTGCAACCCCAACCTTAGGATTCTCATGGTGGTTGCAATATCTAGGGGAGTCTCTTGATTCCTTCTCCCATTGGATTTTGTTTCAGCATTCCCAACGTATATTTTTTCCCCCATGGCATCTTCCTTAGGCCCATAGGTATCTTGTGTATCATCCATGATGATCATCTTGGCCCAACCAAGACCAAAATTTCCAAAATGTACTATCTGGAATGTTTCCTTTTAGGTGACTAGGATTCTACAAAATGCGCTCATAAACACAATTGTTAGCTGTGCAATAATATCATAAATTTATAAATTACTTATCAATTGTTCCACTACATTTTTTTTCTACAAACTATTTATTCCAAACAAATGTTTATGGTTAGCACAAGTTTTCCATAATGTGGGGGAACTAGATGTTCCCAAAAGGAGACAAGGTTGAAACCTGTAGCTCTGATACCACTATGTCACATCCCCTCCCCCCTCTCACCATCATGGAGGGAGTGACTATGCTGCTTTGATACCACAATGTCACGTTCCCATACACCTAACTGATATGCATAATAAAAATTAATTTATTTCTTCTTCTTTAAACAAAGTCATGGGTCATGTTCATCCTTTAACATTCATTCTGCATCTTAAAAAACACTGTAATAGTCATTTTGTGGCTCATAGATCCACTCTGTAATCAGAAAATTCATTTTCACACTGATCCTGACTTTTCCTCATTCTTCCTTCCGCATTTCACAATGTGGCTTGTGACAAGTAGAACTCTGCAAATCGCCACTTTTATTTCTCACCCTTACGCTTTCCTCGACAGGCTCCGGGTAGTGGAAACACAAAATACAATGAATTCCTTTGTCCATTTTCCTCTTTCTGCCTTCCTCCCTTTGCAACGAACTTTGATTAGAGAAAAACCCAAATTTCCTTGTGGTTGATTGTTCACCTTCCTCTTTTCGCCTTACACCTTTCGCCTTCCGCCTTCTGCAAGCAGACTTTGAGTAGCGGAAAAACCAAAATATCTTACCTTTATCTTTTAATTTCCTGATTTTTGCTTTCTTCCTTTCACATTCCGTGGGAAGATTCTAGGGTGTAGAAATCCAAAAATACTTTCCTTTATCGTTCTATTTTCCATTTCTGCACCTTCGTCCTTCCACATTCCACGGCAAATTTCGGGGTGCGGAAAAAAACATTTTTACGTTGTCTCTTTTCTTTTTTTACTCTTTCCTCCTTCCATAGGCAGAGTCTGACATGTAGGAACATGTATTTTAATTTGTTATTCCTGTTCTTTTTCCACTCCCCCTTTCCACCTTCCACGAGTGGATTCTAGGGTGCAGAAAACCAACATTTTTCCTTGTTCAACTTCTCTTTTCGTCTCTTTCCTTCTGTAGGTGGATCCTGGGGTGCGAAAATGCTTAAGTAAGATGTATTATGACTCTGTAACCAGGATTCTAGCCTCCATGAACTTAAGAAAAATGCATTGGAAACCAAAAATCATATGCATATGTAAAATCCAGAAAAGTATAACAGCAGTAAACTCTACTTGAATATTTAGCAAGCATTCAACACATTCATAATAATTCTTAAACAAATACAGTGCATAATTTATATATATAATACTTATCTTGAATATGAATTTGTCCCACAACTAGCTATGTCATTGCAACATTCCACCCAACCATAGGACAGTTTTGTTCGTCAATCTATCAACACAACTGCCACCCCCGAGTTGGGCATGATTTCCATAAGGAACTAGGGAACAACAAGTTCACACATAGCCATGACACATTAAACACAACCAAGACAACCTATAGTTGGGTTTATCAGGTTGTCCAACCAACCTAATACACAATTGGGTTTATCAAGCTGTAGGAAGTGACTCGCACATAGCCAATATTCACATTAAGGTCCAACCAAGCCAACTAACAGTTGGGTTTATCAGGCTACTCAAGAAGTGATTCAAACATGGAAAAATGCACATCAAGACTCAACAAATCCAACCTACAGTTGGGTTTATTAGGATGTTTAGCCAAGCCAATATACAATTGGGTTTGTTATGCTATCAGCCAAGTCAATATACAATTGGGTTTATCAGGTTGTTAGCCAGGCCAATCTACATTTGGGTTTATCAGGATGCTAAGGCAGTGGAAAGGAAGAATTGCTAATCTAGTGAGATCATTCACAACGCTATGGACACCTACACAAGATCTATCTATCCTGGAATCCACAATACCTACACACCCAACACAAGGAAGTATCCCCTTCTCTGCTACACAGTCCCTTAGGCTATAGCTTCCCTTCCTGTGCTCTTCAGGGTGTGCATAGAAGATTAACCAGCCACTCTTTTCTTTTTGTGAGGTTCCTCTCTTTAGTAGGTTCATCAATCCAATTCTGGGCCTCTTCCACTCCTAAGTCTTGCATACAATTGAGACCCAAACCGGGGTGCACATCACAACAAACCCCCAAGGTAACACAACAAAATAGGGTTCCACTCTGTAACACAGACAACCAGTGTTCCCAACCACTTTGTAATACATAAAAACAAGGTTCTGACCAAGGATAGAGGAAGAGATACACTGCATAATGTGAAATGATAGCCTCCTCTAGTTCTCTCTACATCTGTGGGATGAGAATATGCATGAGGATATGGATCAAATCAATCAATGTCAGACTGAGTCTCCTTCTTCCTTGCATGAATGAGGAAGAACGAATAATAATGAATCATTCTCGGTCAATGAGGAGTATGGAATGGGAACGCATTATTCTGATTTCTTGCCCCAGAAGCAAGAATATGGGTTTCCAGAGACTATAGGATTACCTAGGAATGATAAACTGCCATGTCTCTCCCTGCCCAATGCATTAACTGCCTCAACCAACTTCTGCAATAATTGAATGATAGAGTGCATAGGACAAAAGGGGTAGCTAATATATTGAGGGTTCTCCCATCGACATCTAGCTTAACCCTATTGGCTCAAGGGTTTGGATAACTCCCCTCCCTTTTCCTTTTGAAATCATGCCCCCATATCTTTCATTGCAGTGCATATCTAGTTATGGGTATTTTATTAAATTGCATATTTACATGATATCTCAAAATATATTGTTAATGACTAGCACTATAACCATCGGAATCGATCTTTAATCATCGATACATAAAACAACAAATCGATGGAAGGGCCTTGTCCTTGAGCTCCTCGCCATGATTTAATAACAATATTTACATCATGTACAATTTTAATACCATGGGGTCAAAACTAGGGTATTAAACAACGTCTAAAAGGCCTCTAAAAATAAAAATGTTTGCAAGGTAAGGATCACAAAAATGAAGTGTAGGTTGAATCCTATAGCCTGAAAAGCTATTGTTTTACGATGCAACTAGTTTCCTTCAAAAAATGTGTATCACACACATATAGCAAAAAGCTAGGAAAATAAGGTTGATAACACTATCATTTCATGGAAATGAGGAATCTCTAAATGGATAAAGGTAATTGATAGTCCTAAGGAAATTGTGATAAGATAATACAATATATTCCATATCCATTAGTTGTAGTGTGTTACTTCCTAATTTGTAGGGTTATTCCAAATTGTTTCTAGCATTGTTTCTATCTCTTACAAGGAAACAAAAGAGGATCATGATAGCTATGCATAAGGTTCAATTCATGCACTATGTTTTATAGAAATAGTAATTTATGGTTTCCAGATAGAGACATTAGCATTATCTATAATGAATGCTAACAAGCAATTATAAATTCCTTACTCATATGACCAAAAGGAGGCTCTAAATGACATAAAAGTTTTATATTGCCATGAAATAGAGGTATATATGGTGCACTTTCTAAATGTATATGATTCCAGGAATTTACTAAAGGGGTTTTCATCATCAAGGAACAATCAACAATAAGCATTATTTTCATATAGTAGAATCAACAAAGAAAAAAATACTATAATCAGCAGCCTCTGATGACTTTATGGGAAATTTTTAGGAAAGTTTTTAGAATTTTTGCTCATAACAAAACAATGGTTTGAAATACTAATATAAAGGAAATTATGGTAGTACCTTCAAAACACAACAGATCAACCTATATGCTTCTTGAGTCCCGCTTAGGCTAGTGTGTCTCTTTTGGGATTTACCTTACACATTAAACCATTAGAGGAGTAACATAGTACACGTGTCTAATGACTTATAAAAGGTCCCTAGAAAGGTACTGGAAAGTAAAGTTCCCTATGTGTTTGATCTATTTAATAATAATAAAATGTATTACATATGTTTACTAACATTATTGGCCCATTTTTCTTTTCTACATCAGAGTTTCTTAAAATTCATATAGGTTTTGGCTATCTAATATAGTAGTTTTTTCTTTATACATACTGGCCAGTATTTTTAATGACAAAAGAGAAAGAACAACCAAATGTAGAGTGTGATCAACTTAATAGAGTCCTTTGTGAGATTGGAAAAACTTTGCTTAATCAAATCACCATGTAAATTTGTTAGTTATGAAAGGAAGGGCATACAATAGTAACACTTGGAGAAGGGTCTCAAGGTCTGACTATGTCTACTTTTTTTATATTTCCCTATTACAAGTGTTGACATAGAATGTAAATTAACCTGAACAAAGTTTCAAGCCATAAAAATAGGGACAAGTTACCAAACTCAATACACAAAACCAAACTAATGATATGTAGACTAATGCAAACTAATCCTATAGTTTCCATATNGAAAAAAGTTTCAAGCCATAAAAATAGGGACAAGTTACCAAACTCAATACACAAAACCAAACTAATGATATGTAGACTAATGCAAACTAATCCTATAGTTTCCATATTATCTATGTGTTGAGATGGTGTTTCACTTAGATATTTGTATTGCACATAAAGCAGACTCGGATAATAATCAATGTTTGAAGCACAATAACCTAGTCATTGGAAGATACCAACACAAGCCACTATAAGCATACAAGGAGAAGTAACATTGACAAAGCAATTGGCATAGTAAATGGATGTAAAGGGATTCAAGCCCTAGAGGGTTGTCTTAAATATATAGTGGCGACTTATCTAGGATTTTTTTATTTTGACATCGGTAATAATTAACTGGAGGAGAGGGGAACACATAAATGTAGTTTAGCGGTGGATATTTGGGGATTCTCCATTCTTTGATTACAGAATCAAGGAATGATTGTCTCAATGAAGAGTACTTACCAATTTGGGGGAAATTCTTTCCTCTATGTGACCAATAAAATCCCTCTACATCCTCCATGGCCTCACAGTCCCTTTGTGTCCTCTCATCTATGTTCTCTCCTCTCATCTCCTATGTATTCTCTCCTCTCCTCTGTGTTCTCTAGATTAGAAACCCCTATGCACCCTCTCATCTACATTTTACTTCACCAATGTCCTCTGCGTCACCAGCGTGCTCTGTGTGCTCCTTCACCAGTGTCCTCTCCTCTTGCGTGATCCTCCTCATTTTTGTTTATGTCTTTAGGCGTAATAGACTCTTTCATTGATGCACTCATGTATATGTAGGGAATGAAAAAAATGTGTATGAAAATTATATATGTTACATACTAATACCATGGGCCATGAGAACTTCCTAGGATAACACACACACACTAAATAGGGAATATTTTTTCCACTAGGTCCTTGCGTTGGATATTTCAAGGTTTGGAACACAATGGATTATTCGTAGGGATATGTTTATGTTTGGGGACAATAAAGGGGAAATATGTAGGCCATAACATTTTTCTTCATTTATTTCCATAATTTCAATTAAATCTAGAAAAATTGACATATTTATTTTATATCCATTCCATGCAATTAGGTTTTGGGTTCATCATTTTGACAATGGCATATGATATGTAATATATGTAGCTAGGTATAGGGACTATGGGGTTTGGGGTTAGGGTGAGCATATATGGAACTTGTGGTAAAATTAAGGGGTAATGATTAGTGTCTAATGGTTCATAGTTAGGTTGTATGGGTAGAGGTTAATGGTTCATAGTTAGGGGGTATGGGTAGAATTTTGGTGGTTCATAATTAAGGAGCATGGGTAGATGTTAGGGGTTCATAATTAGGGTTAGTACTTAACCTTGTAACCCCTAAATAATTAGGAGACCATAAGAATGGATCCTAAGAGAATATGACACAATATAGTAAAAAAAGACATCTTTATTTTCTATACATTCCATATTGTAATTATGTCAAGGGTTCTTCGGTCTGAGGTAGGGGTTTAAAATGATATATAATATATGTAAATAGATATAGATTATACATGGGTTTTAGAATGGGTTTATGGGGTAGGGAATTTGGGATAAGGGTTAATGGGATTATGGGTAGAGATTAGGTATTCATAGTCATGGTTTTTCTGTAGAATCCTCCAACCCCTAACCACCTATGATCTTAAAAGAGAAGTTTGTGTAGGGACTTATCTAGGGCTAAGGTTAGGGATAAGGGGTTAAGGGGTATGTATTTAGGGATAATGGGATAAAGGGTATGTTTTTCACTTATATGCATGGGTTAGGCCCATCCATGAGACCCATGGACAATGTGAAGAACCCCAATTTATAATACATTCCCAACATAAGGAATCATTGGCCCATAAGTGGGATATGGTAATCGTGTTAAGTTATAGAACACCATGGATTATTGTTTGGATCTATTCCATTGAAAAAAAATTGAGATTTAACATCGAATATCTGATCACTTTTAGATATAACATCGGATATCTGATCAACGTATCCTATGGCTAGGGTTTAAGAGGCCATAAACGTACCGAGGTTGAAAGGTGGATGAAAATGGTTCTGCAAGAAAATATAAACAAGATTCAAAGATTAGAATGGTTCATACCTTAGCCAAATGAAGGTTGATCCAAGCAGCCCTTCAATCCTCTTCTTGCTCCTCTCGTTCCTCTTGCTCCAAGACACCTGGAAAATGAATTATACCTT
Source organism: Pseudotsuga menziesii (assembly GCA_001517045.1). Classification (NCBI taxonomy): domain Eukaryota; kingdom Viridiplantae; phylum Streptophyta; class Pinopsida; order Pinales; family Pinaceae; genus Pseudotsuga; species Pseudotsuga menziesii. The sequence goes on from LPNX010764374.1 coordinate 467,998, forward strand.
CCTCAAACCAACATGACCACATATAAATTAATGATAATCAAAGAAACATGAAATAATAATTTGATTAACATCAAAATCTGATCATAAACAGAGATTCAATCACACATTGAACAATGATTTAGGAAGAATAAGGAAATCACATCTTTATTAATCTTGAAAACAAGTAAAATTATACCTTCTCTTCAATTTCGACACCTCACAAAACCTTGATCTGGTTCTGCTGCTTCTCTTCTCCAAGGAACTCAGCCTCCAAGCTCTACAACACAAGGGGATGATCGCCATGGCAAAGGTGTCTACAAAGAGAGCTCCAATTCCTCCATCATAATGATGCAAATATTCAAGTCTCCTCTCATGGACCTCCCTACCTCTATTTATATGCTTTATGAAGAGTTAGGGTTGAAGACAAAGTAGTTACAACTGAAGGAGTCAGTTGCATAACTACCCAAACTACCCGAATTTCAAAATATGTATTTTTTTGACATTTTCAGGAGGAGTACGTGGGTTGCAGAAACAACAGTCGCATACACGAGGAGGTATACACGGGTTGCAATGTAGAAGGTCATGTATTTAAGGCATACATGACTATTATATATTTAAGGTGTACATGACTATTATATATGTTGGGCTAAGGGCAGACCCGAGTTCTTATGCTTTTATCTTTGCACCAACAAACAGACCCACAGTGTTGGCCCTTTCGGCAAAAACCTGCGAATAGGTTGCAGTCTCACCCGAAACAGCTATGGGGTGCCACAGAATCAGGTTTCTGCAAGCAAAATAGGGATATTACTGTACCTTTATCCTTAACAAAGAATAATTATGCAATACAGAGCTTCGACATTCACTTAAATAGCTTCACAGTTTAGATAAACAGACAATTTCTTGCTTAACCCTTAACTGGGAATTCAAAGCGAAGTTAGTACTTAGAAATATATCTTACTTATCATTCACCTACTTATCAAATGCATAAAAACATAACAGGAACAAAAGTAAAAGGAACCACCACAACACAAGATGTACGTGGTTCACCCCCAGTGTAGGGGCTACGTCCACAAAACTGCGTTTATATTCAACACTTTACAAAACAACAGTTCTGATCTACGCACTCAGCTATAGATCTTCTCAATAACCCAAACTGTGCACTTAGCTGTAGAACCTTTCTTCCAAAACCCTCTGTGCACTCAGTTGTAGAGGTCATCCACACACTCAGCTGGGACTTAACCTTAAACCCAAAAATAGACCTTAGCTTCTTCGCATCAAATTATCATCATACACAAAAACCTACTTGACTCCTTTGCATAAGTGCCTATTTATACAAGTGCACTATTACAATACCATGGGCTTAAACCATGGGTACCCAAAAACCATAGGACATTTATAAAAAGAGGGCTTTGACCCAACCCTGAAACCCCTAAGACTATTTTGGACCGCAACTCCGCTTACAAGCTTCACACCAAAACCATGGAGTTTCCAAAATTAAGGACCTTCAAGGTCCGCACCCCAACAGGCCCCTAAGACTCACCAGTGTCCCATCCTAGGACACTCTGGTGCTTTTCTGGTGGAAGAATATTGTTGACGAAGATAGTAAATTGCTTGTTGAGGCTGCGCCTGATATCTTCGGCTGCTTGCTCCTTCTCCACTATCTCCTGTAATATTGCTGCAAATGCTTCATTAGCCTTTTCCTATGCAAACGCATCATACTCCTTTAAGACTTTGAGCTGGTTGTCCACAGAAGTGCTCAAATCCAAGGCCTCATTAATAAGGGGCTGCACAGAGTTCACCAATAGTGTTACTTTCCTTCTACAAGACTCAATTTCTCACTGGAGCTCATTGCTATGCTTCATCTTAAGCATCTTCTGCATAGGAGGCAATGTCTTGATTTCTGCTTTGACTGCATCCAGCTCTGTCTGTTGCTGCTTGATGGTTCCTTGCAACTTTTCGACTTCTGTGTTGTCCTGCAAGTTTCCCCAGGCCTCGACACTTTCGTCCAGTAGCTTTGATGCACTACTTACAAGATCTAAGATCTTCATTGCTGAGGCCTAAATATCTCTACGACGTTGTTCCCTAACCTCTGGTGGACTCTTAGGAATGAGGCAAAGTTGAAGCTCCGCAATCTGAGCCTCATGTTCTTCTTTCATCTTCTCTATCAGGCTTCGAGACTATTATGCCTAGTCTTTCAGCTTGACAATTATTTGCTCTGGTTCTTCTTCATCCTGCATGTCAAAGTCAGGGAGACTTCGACACACCTCATCCAACACTCGCGCTAGTGTAGCCTGCTTGTTTTCTGCCTCCCTCTTCTTTTGTTCAGCTTCTTCCAACTACACTGTGAGGCTCTCACTCTGCTTCATTGTATTCTCTAACTGCATGTGTGAGTAGCTGTCTCATTCTTGAATCTCCTTCATGAGTGCCAATTGACACAGATGCATCTCTGGCATAGACAACTTGGTGTAATCTATCTCAACTGTCATGCTCATCTGCGATCGAGAGGCTGCATCAGTTATTATAAGGGATGCACTTGGTACTTGCCCTCTGTTGTTTCTGGCTAGCCATTGCCTCATATTTGGCTGCGTGCCTACTGGGGCACTGCTTGTTGCAGCACTAGTCGTTGATCTTTCTACTAACGCCTTAAGTTCTTCAATTTGCTGCGCTACGCCAGTGAGCGCATCAAGGTGTGTAGCTGCAAACTCTGACCATTTGTTGGTTAATAATTCTACGGACTTCGTCAAAGCCTAATCAAGCTCATCAATCATCAAAGCGGGCTCTTCGACGATATTCTTTCCCTTCAACGCCTTAGCTTTCTTTCTGGGCGAAGGCTTCGTAACTTCCTCCACTTCTGGAGACTTGCGCTTATCTGGGCGATTAGGGTAAGAAATTGTCTTGACTGATTCTTCTTCTTCTTCATCAGCTCTATCATTGCTACCATGGTCATATTCGCTCTTCTGTGACTCATCTTTTTCTTTGATTTCTTCTTGTGGGTCACTCTGCAGTGGCTGACTAGGACCTGTGCCCACATCTGTCACTAGGGGGACTGGTATGTTGGGCCTTGTTCCCGCATCCTTCATCCATTCAGCCGGACATTGCTGGACTACTACGATGATGTCTTCCTGGTTCACCACGTATGGCAACTTCCAGCATGTATGCTTGTTATCTGTGCGGGCCTGGATGAAGACATTGTGCATGTCAGCCTTGAAGTTGGCCACTCCATCATACTGAGAGAATAGCTCATTATTGAGCCATGGTGTTTTCAGGATCTCATATGAAATGTTCATCGCATAGAAGGTGAACACATAGTTTGTCATCTGATGTAAGGCTTTATCCTATGAAACCCAAAGAGATGCATACCTTGTTGCGCCAGGCATCTCCGAAGGCACATCGAAAAACTGCGCCTCGGTAGGTTCTCTCCATCCTACCAGTGAAATAAGCACTAATAACCATGAGTAATGAAAGTGTCTACCTTTCTCCTGCACATTGCAGACATCTTCAAGGAATTCCCTAGCAATGTACTCTGCCCATTTGTAACTGTAGCCTTCGGCACAGTTCGTAGCAATACTGACAATCGGGGCAGGTACTTCATTCGGTCTGCACTTCCGCATTAATTTTCATTCTAGGAGTTCTATAGCGAAGCGAATATTTTGGTGCCAAATTGTCGAGGTTTGATACCCTCGCTTTCCTTTCATCAGGCCAAAGCGGTCCTTCATGTGCTGTGCCAGCTTTGTATCCTTGTGTTTTTTGACAAACTCAATCCTAGGATCAGGCCCTTCCTTCGGTAAGCCTGTAATCCTATGAATCAGTTCTCCATCAATAGCTATTTTCTGGCTTCCTATCCATAGGTGCCCATCATGCACCAACGCCAATAGCTGCTTGACCACCACGGTAACCTGCGTGCTGCAACCAAAGTGGGGGACATTTAGCATCTTCAACAAGCCAGCTTGCTCCAAGCTAGCAACCCACTGTTTGACTTCCAGTAACATCGTTCCGGCCTCCGGATAATGGACATAGGGCAAGTATTTCCCCGGTGTGAACTGTGAAAACTTCCCGTGATCATTCGTATCCTGATCTGTGTACTTGAGCCGGTCTAATTTTCCTATCATCGTTCCGACCAACTGCACACCCTGTGGCAGTGAAGGGGTGCATAATGTGAACTTGGTTGTTCGCCGAGGTGTCTAAACTCCTAATCGAATAGGTGGAAGATATGGTGGACCCTGTGATGCAATGTTCTCATCTTCACTGAAGTCTTCAAAACCTTCAGGTGGGAGCTCTATCGAACTAGGAGGTTTCATATTGGGATCCTCTGGTGTCTTTCCCGATGGCTTATGCCTTTCTTTGTTCCACTTAGAATGAACTTCTGCCTTAAAATTTATTTCTGGTTGATCGTGTCTGCATTGGTTGACTCAGCGCTAGGGGAGTCTCTTCACAAGGTGTGGATGTAGGTGGGTTGCTCATAAGGTTCTGTAGACCCCTCTCTCTAAATTCTCTCAACAGTTGTTGTACTTCACGATTAGCTGACATGGACTCAACTGTGAACTCAAGAAAACACGTAATGCAGAATCCGCAAGCCTGGATGGCTTCTTATGGAATCCAACGATGAAATCTACCATAACTTTGCATTAAAGACACCAAATCTGATAGAGAGGCAGTAGATCTTGTCCAAACGGTGCTAGATTTCCCGAAATCTCATCATTACAGGTAGTTAATACAGTTAACATACCGGTGCCACAAAATCTGACTTTTTTCCAACGGTCGCATTTTAAGCTTTGACACACCTTTCTTCTTCGGCACAACCACTAACTTCAGCTTCGCCACAATAAGGACCTCCGACACAATATAGACCTTCGACACATCCTGACACAAGCTTTGACACTTCGTAAGTTTTTCCACAATCTACCCAAGCTCTCTGAGAACAACTTCATTATAGTCTAGTACCCAATTTCAACTATTCTTGGTACTTAGACTCTTCTTCTTCTATTACTTTGGGTCAGGGGGGTACATGCTCGTCCATGTACTTCTTTAATCTACTCCCATTCACCATGGAGGGCAAAATTTCTCCATTTAATTTAGCTAACTGAACTGCTCCACCATCGGTAACTTTATGAACTATGTAAGGTCCTTTCCAATGTGTCTTGAACTTACCTGGGAACTTCATGAATTTACTGTCGTACAAGAGCACAAGATGACCATTCTGAACATGCTTCTTCTTAATGTGTCTATCATGCCATACTTTTTCTCTAGCTTTCTGTACTTGCTGCTAGAAACCTGCAATGAATCTGTCTTCTTCTAGTTCCAGTATCTTCACCAGCCTTCCATTCAACACGGCTGGATCATCCATCCCTATGAAGGCAGATATTCTGAGGCTAGGAACAATGTACTCCATGGGCATAACTACTTCCTGTCCATATACCAGCCTAAAAGGTGTGTGGCCTGTCAATTTCTTGCAAGTGGTTCTATAAGCCCATAATACTACTGGAATTCTAAGATCCCAATCATTTCTGTTAACATTGCAAACCTTCGTCAGAGCGTGCTCAAGGATCTTGTTAAAGGCTTTGATAGTTCCATTTTCTTGAGGATGGTAGGCAGTACTCTTCTAATGATATACTTGAAATTCTTTGGCCAATGTGTCAATAGTCTTATTCAGAAAATGTGATTCTTGATCACTCATGAGAATTGTATGACATCCAAACCTTGACAAGATATTATCAAATATGAACTTCGTAGCTGTAGCAGTGCTACAGTCCTTGACTGGGTGAGCTTCGGCCCAACGAGTAAGGTAATTAGTTGCTGTAATAATGTATCTTGCTCCATATTTCTTTGCAGGGGGATTGATTGGTCCAACAAAATCAATAGCCCACTTGTCAAATGCTTGTAAAGTTACTTGTGGAACCAGAGGCATCTCATCCATCTTGGATGGTTTTCCTGTCCTCTGACAGATATCGCAGCTGTGGCAATACTCTCTTGCATCCTTATGAATCGTAGGCCACCACAATCCAGCTATCAGAATCTTTTATGCCATAGCTTTTCCTGAATAATGACCTCCTGCTGATCCAAAATGTGCCTCAGCCAAAATCAATGGATTTTCATGCTCCAAGACACATCTGCGTAGTATTTCATCTGGTCCCATCTTATATAGTTGTCCTGCTATCAAGGTAAAGTCAGCTGCTCTAACCACCAGCTGCTTCTTCTGTTGTGTTGTCATCTCAAAGGGTGCAAACCCTGTAGACAAGTACTGAACAATATCCTGAAAATAGTCATCAACCATCTGGATAGAAAACAACTGAGCATCAGGAAGACCTTCGTCCAAACTAGTGGGTTCTTCTCCTGACTTGAGCCTCGACAAGTGGTCAGGCCCCAGGTTAAGTCTTCTTGGCTTAACTATGATCTCAAAGTCATACTCCTGAAACAAAATCAGCCATATGCATATCCTTCCACCTAACACAGGCTTGTTAACCAAATACTTCAAATCAAAATGGTCAGTGAACATCTTAAAATGAGATCCTAACAAATAATGTCAAAATTTCTGCAAAGCATAAACCATAGCTAGACCTTCTCGTTCTGTCATAGTATAATTCTTTTCTGCTGTGAACAATTTTCTACTTGCAAAAGAAATAGGGTGATCAATATTACCTTCACCTGACTGAGCCAATATTATACCTAAAGCAATGGAATACATGAACATGAAACTCCTTACTCCAGTCAAGGAATACTAAGATAGGGGCAGTTACCATCTTGTCTTTCAAAATTTCCAAGCTTTCCTGACATTCAGGTGTCCATTCAAACTTAATATCTTTCTTCAATTTCTTTTCCATAGGGGCTGTAATCTGAGCATATCCTTTAATGAATTTCCTGTAATATCCAGTATGACCAGGCGTAGTGTGAAGTTTCTTAACAGACTTCGGAGGTGGTAATTTCACAATAATGGCTATCTTTGCAGGATCCACCATCAATCCTTGCTTGCATACAATGTGACCTAGCAGAATTCCAAAAGGTGCACAAAAGATACACTTCTTCAGGTTCAATGAAATCTGATGATGTCTACACTTGTCCAGCATAAGTCTTAAACTGGCTATATGATCTTTCAATAAACCAAAGATAGTCCAACCATCAAAGTAAACTTCCAAGAACTTATGAATAAATTCCTTAAATGCAGATATGACTACTCTGGAAAACATAGCAGGTGCATTCTTCAATCCAAAGGGAATAATAGTATACTGAAAAGATCCCATTTTTGTAGCGAAGGTTGTTTTATGTCGATCCTCTGGAGCAATTCTGATCTGATGGTAACCTGAAAATCCATCAGTGAAAGAATACACTTCTTGACCTCCGACATTGTCTAAAACTTCATCTGTAAAGGGACTAGGAAAAGGATCATGTAAATAGGCATCATTCAGCTTCCTCAGATCAACACAGATTCTGATTTCTCCCTTGGATTTCTTTTCTTGTACCACCATAGGGCTGACCCATTCGGACTCTTCGACAGGCTCAATAATTCCTATAGCAAGCATCTTATCTAGCTCCATCCTAACTTTTTATTTATACCTAGGATTCAACCTATAAGGGCGTTTCTTCACAGGCTTCGCATCAGCTTTCAAAGGGATTTTTATCACTCCTATATCACCAAGGATACCTTTCATTTCTGAGAACTTTGTCGGAAATAAGTCATGATACTCATGGAGGAGTTCAGTCACTTTGCTCACCATTTCTTTGTCCCAATAATCTCCAATGGTAATGTACTTAGGCATTTCTTCTGATCCAATGTTTACTTTCCTTGTTTTCAAGGGTTGAGTTACTTCAGGTGATTTGACTGCTGGTCCATGTACTTTGCAATGTCCTTCTGACTCAGGAATATTAATGTTGCGAGGGTCATCGTCTTCATCAATGGTGAGGTTATAACATTCTACTGCATTAGCTTCTTGTTCCTTCCAATCAAGTTGGTGCTCGGCTATTTCTTTATCATCAAACACCTTAGTATGGATCACCCTAATAGCTGCGTCCAAAGTAGGGAAAACCTCATTAATAGAAAATGTGAATACAAAACTATCGATAAGGCTAACCCAACTTACAGTACCATGATGAAGCTCCACCTCCACATACCAAATCTTTGCTACAGGTTCCAGAGTGTGTACAAACCTATGTACCCATTCTTCACAAGGTACATGCTTCCATGCTTCATAACACTGCTCCAAATGTTCCTGAGGGCTAGTCTTACCATTAAATCTGCTTCGTACCTCCTGAGGTTGATCCATGAATCTCAAGTGAAGAAACTTTTGGCAAGCTCTCCAACTATGAATGTACTTTTTATGACCATTCCACCATCTGGCAGTTATGGCTCTGAATACTGAGTCTAGAGTCTCCATTTTCTATGAATCTGGTACTTGTTCTGAGAATTGTACAATAAAATCTTCTGGTTCTGTCAAGCCATCAAAAGTACGTAAGATTCTTGGCTGTGATCCAACCCATCTGATATACTTGGTAATTCTTGCACATCGATGTCCATGTAGCTCATAAAGTCGATTCTGCCAATTCTCTAGGCCTTCGTCTGAATCAGTCATGCAAAAACTGTCACACTGCCAATCCATTATACCTTCAGTAGTAGGGTTAACACAGTCTTCTTCTTTAGCTGTGATGTTGTAAATATGATCCAAAACATCCTGATCTTCATCTCTGACTGGCTCTGTATACCTTTCTCCTTGAGAAGGGTCCAACGGTACTATGACTCTCAAGCCTTTTCCTTCAAAATTCATCTGTCTATTCTTAAGGTTGATTACTACATAATTGTATATTGCCCATTAAATTCCTAGCAATGCTGGATAGGGGTTGCTATCATAAATTATTTCAATGACTTCAAAATCTGCTAAGGTACTGACTCCATCAATATCCACTGGTACACTAGGGAATCTTCCGAAGGGCACAGTCTTCTGCTAATTGGCTAATCTCAACTGTATAGGGGACCATTCAAGTGTAGGTTTTCCCATTTGTTCCCATGTTTGCGTAGTTAAGACATTCACTTCTGATCCTAGGTATAAAATGATATAAGTCATGTCATAATCTCCTATATGAGCATGCAATCTCATTTCTCTTCCAGTCCTTCTAACTCTATTAACAATTTTTCCTTTATCAGAGCTTCGCTGAGGTTCACAAGACTGAATAAATTTCTGTAACTCATTCAAAGCATTCTGATTTCTTAATAGCTTCATACAACTCTGCAAAAATGATGTCAGTGTACTTACTTGATCCGGCGAAGCTTCTTGAAACTGTAACTGTTGTTGATGATGTTGCGTAGTTGCTACTGATGTTCTCGGATCAGCAAAGTATTTTTTAGCTTCCATAAATGTTCATTTTTTCTCTTCCAACATCGAAGGCTGGGATTTTTTCTGGGGTCTTGCGGACCCAAGCCTCGTCAGGCTGTTTCTCCTTATTCTGCACCTGCATCATAGTTTGACTCCTTGTAACAACGTTAATGGAAAGGACAGGTCTTTTCTCTGCAGCAATCATCTGAAGATTCTGAGTAGGAGTGCCATTTCTTTCTTGTATCTTGGCTATCAACTGTGGACATTGCTCAATCACATGATCGACTGCTCTGTAATATCGACATGTCGTAGTTGGGTTCTAGCAGTCTCTAGCTACATGTCCTTCCTGATTACAGTTATAGAAAATAACCTGGCCTCGACCTCTTCCAGGCATACCACCACGACCACGACCTCTGAAATTACCTCGACGTGGTGTACTACCACAGTAACCATATCCATCATTGCCTTGTGCATCGAGTTGTACCCTATAAGCATCATAGGTTCGCTCTCTCATGAGGTCAAAGCTACGACATTCGTCTTCATTGTGTCCAATTGACTTACATAACTTGCAGTATGGATTCTTAGGTACTTGAACATATATTTGCAGCAGATAGCAATCTTCAGGTCGATGCTGGCTAGTTGTTCTACAGATCTCACAATATAGGACATTAGGGTTAAACGAGTTTGGTGCACCAGTATTCAAATAATTTCTTAATGCAGGACACTGTTCTTTGTCATGAACTTCTATCTTACATCGTGTACACCAAACCTCTTCTCAAATATATTTCCCTTTTTTCATGTCGCGAAGCTCCAAAGCCATTTCTGCTAACTGTGCCTGTATCTGGGCTATTCCAGAATTATCTCCAATAGGAGTTGTTTCAAGTTTCATAGCAATTTCCAACACCTCTTGCTGATCAGCAACCTTCTGTTGCATAAGTGGAGTCCTAATATGAGGCAATAGTGCTGCAATGAACCATTCTTTATGTTGTTCTGTTCCAATAGTGAAACTAACTTGATCCAACAGAACCTTGAACCTCTGATCAAAGTCCCATACTGATTCACCTTGCTTCTGCTGAATTTCTTTCAGTTCAACTATACACTGTGACTCCGATTTAGGCTTCTTGAATTCTTTGATCATTGATTTTTTAATATCATCCAAGATATAGTTCTGAGTACTGAAAAAATTCATAAACTAGGTCAAATCTCGGTCTCTAAAAGAGGTGACCAGCTGCGCTCTTCTTGTATTTTGATCCATAATATTCTTAGCAGTCCAAACAACTTCGCATAAGAACCAAAACTTCTCTAGATCCTCTGATCCAGTTCCTTTAAAGACTGGGAGCTTGATATCATCATTCACATGGGCCATATTGAATCAAGGGGGGCGGGGGGGCAAGGGGGAGGGGGAGGAGGAGGAGGAAGACTGGTAACAGGAGGAAGGGAACTTACTAAGGTATACTGACCTGTGACAGGACTACTTGGGCTAGGGTTACTTTCAGACTGCGAAGGGTTCTCAGGGATAACAGATCTGCGCTGTGGAGTTATAGGAGGGTTTCTTAAAAAAGGGGCTTCTTTAGATTCAAATTCTTCTGGGCTTAATGAGGTATAATCGGTATTCTGGCCTAGGGTATAGGATCCAAGAGTTCTCTTGTATCTTTTACCATTGCGAAGCAAACCACTTTGCTCGTCGAAGTCACTTTCGCTTCCAAACATAGCTTAGTAGCACTAAATCTAGCAATCTAATTGGATAAGCAATATGCCTTTCTCAGCCAACAGCATTTTAATTTTCAGACTTAATGAATTCAGGTACTTATCCCTTGGTCCTTTGAAAAATTGTCTTTCTGCTTCACTGAAAGAGGTATGTGTGTCGACGGCAAACTCCGTCGCAAATGCTTCAAGGGTTCACGTTGTCCAAAAGTCAACAGCTCTTGATACAACGTTGCTCGTACTTTTCAACAGCTTAATTCTTTCTGGGGTCCAGTCAGGAGACTGATATTCTTTGAAGTTTGTCTTTCTTTCTGTCAACCTGGATAACCATTGGTGCAATTCTATGTGGATACTAGCAAAGAAAATTTCATAAATATCAGTAAAAATGTACCTTTGCAAGAAGTCATCTGAGCTATGACGAGGGTCCTTATTCTCTTATTCAGCAAATTTCAGATAAGTATCTCCAACCCAGTCACTGATTTCTTTTACTGAGGGCCTCCAAATCATATCCCTCCAGGTATGACGTAGATCCCTCTTGAAGCAAATACTAGTTCAACTGGAAATGGAACCAATTTGTTGGGCTAAGGGCAGACTCGGGTTCTTATGCTTTTATCTTCGCACCAACAAACATACCCACAGTGTTGGCCCTTTTGGCAACAACCTGCGAATAGGTTGCAGTCTCATCCGAAACAGCTATGGGGTGCTGCAGAATCAGGTTTCTGCAGGCGAAAGAGGGATATTACTGTACCTTTATCCTTAATAAAGAATAATTATGTAATACATAGCTTCGACATTCACTTAAATAGCTTCGCAGTTTAGATAAAAAGACAGTTTCTTGCTTAACCGTTAACTGGGAATTCACAACGAAGTTAGTACTTAGCAATATATCTTACTTATCATTCACCTACTTATCAAATGCATAAAAACATAACAGGAACAAAAGTAAAAAGAACCACCACAACACAAGATGTACGTGGTTCACCCCCAGTGTAGGGGCTACATCCACAGAACTACGTTTATATTCAACACTTTACAAAACAACAGTTCTGATCTGCACACTCAGCTGCAGATCTTCTCAACAACCCAAACTGTGCACTTAGCTGCAGAACCTTTCTTCCAAAACCCACTGTGCACTCAGCTGCAGAGGTTGTCCACAAACTCCACTGGGACTTAACCTTAAAGCCAAAAATAGACCTCAGTTTCTTCGCATCAAATTATCATCATACCCAAAAACCTACTTGACTCCTTTGCATAAGTGCCTATTTATACAAGTGCACTATTACAATACCATGGGCTTAAACCATGGGTACCCAAAAACCATAGGACATTTATAAAAAGAGGGGCTTCAACCCAACCTCGAAACCCCTAAGACTATTTTGGACCGCAACTCCGCTTACAAGCTTCGCACCAAAACCGTGGAGTTTCCAAAATTAAGGACCTTCAAGGTCCATGCCCCAACAAATATGGAGGAAACCGTTTGATTACCGGTCAATAATGAGAACCGTTAACAAACGCGAGGGAAACCACCATTAATGAAAATGGTCCCCAAGGTACCTAGTACATTCTAACAAGTGTGAATACAAGGACTTGAAGTCGAACACTTGAAGAATCCATTGAGTAGGAGACATTAAGGTATTCCCACTACCCAATAGCAAGGGAAATTGCCACTGATGGCTACAATCCCCAAGGTACTGTCATAAAAATCTAAATCTCATTCCTAGAGCAAGATGTGTTGCAGTCAATAGGAAGAGATCCTTTGAAAAGAAGGAATTAAGGCATCCTTCATCATCCAACACAAGGTAAATCAAAGACTAATTGGATCTGGAATTGGTACTGAATTTCATGACAAAGACCGCCGAAGACATGATGTAATGAACTGATACCAGGGAATGGCCGACACAAAAGGTCAAGGCAACTGTAAAATGGCCGACAAAGGTTCAATCCTTGAACAATGAGCATGACAAAAAAGTGACTTATGCAGCTTTTGACACAAAAGGACCAACGACACAAATCTACAATGTAGGAGACATTGACAGATTCCCCATATAATTGGAATGGAAACCAACTGGAGGAGTAAGAAACTCTGAATCAAGATAAGGTCAAAGTAATAGGACCCAATTGTTGATAAACTCAAAACTGTTGCTTTGTTCAAGGAAACAAGACTTGCTTCCATGATGTAAAAAACATGTGAATGAACTTTCCTTCCCCTCTTTCTTGTAAAGGTTTAACGAGTTGTTGTAGCTGTAACAAATTTCCCAAAATTCCAAAAAAATTTAGGACCCTCCTTTTGCTTGAATTAGTTTGATTGTCTTCTTGGATTTGGTTTGAGAACGTTTCAGAAAGACTTGCTTATGCTTGGATTGATCTATAGCTTTTTTTCAATTTTTGATTAAGAATTTCAATGATTGATCAAACCTTCATCATTTTCCTTTAATTGCGTTTGAAGCCTGTCTGAATCGGAAGGTATTTTGTTTTGATCTTCTGCCTTTGTGGGTGAGTCTTTGTTTTCGTCTTCCACCATTGCGGAAGGAAATGTGTTTTCGTCTTCCGATCCGTCGGTCTTTCACGTCGGCGGATTTTTTTGGTTTAGATCGGAAAGACTTGTCATTTCTTTCTCCGCCGTTGCGGATGGAATTTTAGTTTTAACTTCGACTTTGCTCTCGATTTGGTTGGCGAAATCGGTTGGGTTTTGGTTTTGCATCGGAACCATTGTCACTTCTGCTTCCGCCATTGCGGATAGATTTTCGGTTTGACTTCGATTAATTTTTCCGATTTTTTTGTTTTCACGTCGGATGCTTTGTGGTTTTGCATCGAAAGTTTTTCTGATCATTTCTTCCGCCGTTGCGGCTCCCAAAGAAGTTTAACGCCCGATGTATAAAGCGATCCGCCAGCCGACGCGTCAGCCTTTAGTCGCTTGCCCGAAGTCTTCTCTTTTCCGCCATTGCGGCTGCCAGAGCTCTAAACATTCCGAGCCTTTAAGTATCGTTGCTTCCGGTTTAAGTCCCGTTGCAGACGTTGGAATGCTTGACGGTTCCACCGTTACGGATGAAGGAAGCGACGATCTTGTCGATGTGTTAATCGTTTTCTTCCGATTCAGGCTTGACTCATAGTTATCCCTACCGTTGCGGAAGGATTTTTGGTTCCGCCTTCCGCCTTTGCGGAGCAAAATAAGCTTTCAGCCTCTGATTCAAAACTCTCCACCATCCAATGCTTTCTTCACCATGTTATCCCCACCGTCCCGGATGATGTTATGTTTTGGTCTATCACCATTACGGAAGGAGTTATACTTTCAACCTCCGATTAGAAAACTCTCCGACGTCTGATTTTTAATTTTTCCCACCATGCTTATTTCCACGGATGGATTAACGCTCTGGCCATTCACCATTGTGGAAGGAAGTTGGCTTTCAACTTCCGACCCAAAGCCAGTCCGCCATCCGATTTTTTACCCACCGCTGAAGTTTGGCCGTGTGTATATAAACGGAGTCGAGTTGTTGGATTATTCTATTGTTGTTTTTCAACTGTTGAGCATTGTCTTTGTCGCCCTGTCATGTTCTCAAGCTAGTGAAGGACCCCTCGGTCGGTGTACTTGCATCCAAGTGGAAATTGTGGAATCCTGACCGTCGTTGACCTACCATACTCACCGTATTTCCAGGTAGGCTCTTCATTTTTCCCTTTCGGTTTAAACTGTTGGTGGTTTTCTATGATTGTTTGCTTCCTCGGCCATATTCCTCGTCCCATTCAATTAGACGCCTATAAAGGTGGAGTTTTTATCCTTTTGACCATGGGGTGGGGCGTTTTAACCCCGAAGCAGTATTTTTCCCACGGCTTTCCGTTTGCAACCTCGCGCGTAGTGGATGGGGGTTTGGTGCAAACGACCGTTACGCCGTCTGCACCAAGCCATCCTGTGTGTAATGATAGGTTTGCAAGGGGAGGGTTTTTTGGTTTTCTGTAGAATTTGGGGTTTTCCCTTTTACCCGTATTCCCGAACCCTAGCAATTTTTGCCTACGCAATCCCACGCAACCCAATTCTTGCTCAGTTTCAAACCCAGGCCAGGGAAGAGGGTGTACCGCGATGCATAATTCTGCACCATAGTTTGCACTGGGGGTTTTTCTTTGATCAAATGTGCCCTAGAAACCTGCATCCTCGAATAGCCAGCATTTAGCTGCACTGTTCCGCGCGTAGTTATTTTGTGGAGGGGATACGTCACGGCGTTCAGTTTGTTATCCAGAAGTCGCAAGGGTAGTGGTGTTGTTAAAAGCTTCATTTGAGGGCTTGCATAATATTCCCCTATTTGTCCCACACAGTGTTTTGATAATGACACCCGCAGAGGGCAGGAGTTTTCTTCGCGATAATGTAGATGTTTTTCCATCCGATTGCATTGTGAGAAATGTTTGGTATTGGCAAACAGTGGTACCTTGCATAATCTTACTGCATATAACTCTTTTCAATCATGCTAGACATAGACTAATTCACTAAACAATGCACATCATGTTTCAATAGCTCTGTTAGTAAGGTCATACACATATGTTAGCTTTGTTAACTAATTGCTATCATGATACACATAAAAGAAGTAAAACGCTGCACATTGTCATATAAGTGTCTACAGCTGGAATTGCTTAATGTTACGATGTTATATATGGCAGGAAGAATTCAAGCTCACAATGTCAAAGAGACAAAAGAAGAAGGCCCCTGTGGTCGAAGAAGAGCCAGAAGTAGAAGTGGTCACCAAGACAGAATACGTATATGAAGACACTAAATGCATTTCTGGAATGGAACCTGAATACCAGTTGGGGGAAATCTATAGACTGATTACCCGAAGAGAAGTTCCCGACATGGGCTTAGAAGAAGAGTCCATATATGCAAATATTGAAAGATATTCCCTTATGAAGGTCGCCACCAGACCAGAGCTGTTCCCATGCTCTGAGGTAATTGGCTGGATTTTGCCTCGGGCAGATGTAACCATAATGATTCTGGAAAATGTTGAAAGACAGGGCTATGCTGCATTTAGCCCTAGATATGTGGCATTGGCTTATCACCTGCTAGAAGCCCAAGTATTATTATCTGATGACTGGCTGAGTAGCATTAGAATGAACCTGGTAGAGACTCTTAAGAGAATGTTGTTGCAGGGAAAACATTACCGATACAGGCCGACGAGTGAGTATGATACAGCGAGCTTGAGGGCTCCCTACAGATTTATAGCTCTGATGCTTAATAGGGTCTTTGGGAGAGCTCATGGTAGATTCTTCAAGCTAGAGTGGATACCCATCATTTTTCATATGGCAACCCAAGGGACAATCTTCAACTGGGCCAGCCTTGTATCAAGCAGTCTTTCTTCTTGCTTGGCCTCAGCCTTGGGAGGAGAGTCCCAGAAAAGATCTGAATTCTATATGAGTTGAATACTGACAAGGGATTATGACCTGGTAGAGTTCGCCATCAACACCGCTAAATATTTCAAGAAGGCAGTTAAAAAGACAAAGGGATTATGCATCGAGTTTTTTAGAAGACTTCTCATTACCTAAAACCGGTGCCAAATAGAGGCTGAGTAGAGGCTCGAGGCTTTCCCGGACCATGACTCATTTTTGGAGTTTTTGCAGAAGAAATATCAGGATGAAGAAGCAAGAATGAAGCACATTAAGGCCATTGATGACCAGATTCTGAGAAGCGAAGTAGGCCATTCAGCAGTTAGTGTGTAGATCTTTGAAGACCAGCTTCGGTTAAGCGCAGCCAGAGTGGAAGCTATAAAGAACTAGGCCGAAAAATTTGAAATCAACATTCAGTTTTTGGAACCCTGCGCATTTGAGGGAATTGCTTCTAATGCTGTAGCTTGGAAGAAGTTTCTAGAAATCCAAGTGGGGCCCTCCTTGTGAGGGATTGGTCACCTTTTGTATTTTGTAACTATTTTGTAAAACATTTAAGAAAAGTAGAACATTGGGAAACGATGGGTTGGGAAGCCCAAAGGTCACTTTGGGAAACCCAACCATCTCACCTTTTTGTATAAATGTAATAGACTAAGAGGGAAGAGTGGAATTTTTCCCAGTTAGATTGGTGAAGACATATTGTAAGAAGAACTATTTCCTTTTGTAATAGATAATTACAGTTTGCCTGTTGGAGAAAGCTTGGTGGAATATTCAAATGTTGTGCTATGGATTTGTTGAAGAGGAACTATTTCATTTTCAACTTTGTATCCATTAACTGTGAGACCATTCTAACTCTTTGAACCTATGTTCCTGTATGAATGTTCTCCGGTTTATTTTATGAAGATTTCCACCATGAGTAATGAATGTCGTTCATAAACAATTGGCTATCTGGTTGTTGAAATATCTTTAATTGTTCATGCACTGTGGGAAGAGATATCAGCTAACTATAGTTTCTCTCTATTGTTGCATGCACACTTTACATTACTCATAATTAAATTTCAGTTTGCTCCCCGGGTATAGATAGATAGATAGATAGTTAGTTAGTTCATTTCATTACTGCATATGTGATATAGATGCATGTGAGCCTTAAGACGAGAGGTAAGAACCTGTGCATCACATTGTGACTGCTCCCTGCATCCTCATCACCCTGCATGGTTAATTAGGTATATGTATCTCATACATTAAGTCAAAAAATACAAAAACTCGGTGGACCAGGCCGCAATCGATGAAACCTTTGTTTTGTTACTTTGACCTACGGTAGCCGGACCGCAAACCAGATGGATTCCCTATACCAAACAGTCAACAGGCTAGTTGGGAACATTGATTGGGGAGAATCCCTTTCTGTTGTTGCCTGCGAATTTCCAGGCCTCAACAATTTTGGCACTAGAAGGAGGGTTGCCAATGAATGGCTGGCCGTGGAAACTTATTTTTTCCCAAGGTTACCTTACCAGCAGATATTTTGAAGCTTTCAGCCTAACCCAAGTACTTACAGGTTTCAGTTATACCTTTAAAGTAAGAAAGCCTATTCTCACCCTACGTTGCTCTTTGCTCATGTTTTTGTTCTTTTGCATGTACTCATGGCTGGTGTGATTGTGAACCATCCCAACCCATCACCTGCTTGGAGAGCTAGATCACCTTTGATTCTTACGCCTCCATTGCATAACTTACCTCAGGGTTTTGATAAGCTGCTGCCTAAGTTTGACCCTGAGGAAAAGACTGTTGTAGATGATCACTTGCAGAGTTTTTATTTAGCAGTAGAAGGGTTAAGGGATGGGGAATATGAAGATGTTGTCTGTAGATTATTCCCTCATACCTTGAAAGGGGCAGCTGCTTCATGGTAATTTGCCCTGCCCACAAACTCGATCCCAGACTGGAACACTTTCGAAAGGGTTTTCAGGAGTAAATACACAGCCCAAAAAATGCATGCCTCATTGATGAAAGGTCTTGGTTTGTTAAGAAAAGAGAATAATGAAAAGGTACATAAGTTCACTTAAAGATTCTCATTATACCTAAAGAATTTTTCTAAAGCTGACAGACCCTCAGACAAGGTCTTAATTGAATATTATACATCTGCCCTAGGACCTGAGTTAGCTATGTTCGCTAAAATGAAAGCCAAGCCTACATTGGTAGAGACTTATGAAGAGGCAAGAAGGGTAGAAGCTGAAATGGAAAGTGTAGAATATTACCTTGACTTACCTGAAGAGAAGACTACCGAGAGAAGAGCTTTACTGCTATCTAAACCTAAAGAGGATCACTCACATGATTATCAGGGAATGCTAAAAATGATGCAGAATCTATCCAATAGAATAATAGACCTGGAGAAAGGGAGGGAAGCTCAGAAAACTCACAAACCCTATTATCCAAAAAGAGAGGATAAAAACCAATGGCAAGTCCCTTCCCCACATCTACCATCAGTAAACATAATAGAAGTAGGGGGTGATAATTTCTGCACTTTTCACCAACAACCTCATTCGGAAAAGAAGTGTCCGTAATGGTTGAATTCGATAACACTGGTTATGAATCAGCTGCTAGATTCTAAAGTAACCAAGAACATTGGCAAGGAGGAGGAGAAAAACCAAGCTATGGAGAAACAAGATAATGACACTATGCTTTCATGGAATGGTATCTCGTTGTTTGACACTGAAGAGAGCGCTCTCAAAACTGAATGCACACCTACATCATTTAACAATTTCGAAGATCAAAAGACTGCAAAAGAATGTCAAGAGACAAGTAGAGGTGAAGGTTGAGGACAAAACACCTAGAGCCAATACCATCAACCAAGAGGCAGAGCCAATCACTGAGACTATCGAACCTGTAGAAGAACTGATAGGTGTTAGTGAGGAAAACACTAATAAAATTGGAGAGCATGAAGAGGATTTGCCTACTCAAAACCAACCAGGAGAAGAAGACATAGAACCAGGTTGGGAAGATAAAGCTGATACCCCCCCTTTTCTTTTGACCCTAGAAATGCTGAATCATAATGTGCATAATTGCTTGGTAGATTTTGGATCAGCGGTGAATGTTATGCCTCTGGAGATTTGCAAAAAGATTAAGGGAAAGCCAGAGTCCACATTTTGTGAAGTAACACAATTAGACAGCTCAGGTGTCAAAGTAGTGGGAGAAATGAAAAATGTCCTCATTCACTTGTCTGTAGACAACAAGATTTGTCAATTTATTGACATCACTGTGGCTGACATACCTAGTGGATATGGGCTTATTCTCAATAGAGATTGGTCTGCCAGGTTAAAAGGCTATTTTGCTTCAGATTGGTCTCATTTATTGTTTCCTCTCACAGGTACCCCAAATAAGATTAAGATTTTGAGAGAGCCTTACATGAAGTATACTGTCACTAAGCTAGGGGAAGGAAATGAATCTGCTGATTCTGTCCTGGGAAACTATCTGATTGAGTGTAAGCTAAGACATCATACCTCAAGCAAGGCCAGTTCTATGACTGACGCTCAGCCTGAGCTCCTTCAACTTCTTCAGGCTGTAAGAGATGATTGTAGGATAGTAAACATGTGTTCAGTTTCAAAACTAGCCCAGCTAGACCATGGTTAGATATCTCATGTCTATGATCCAACCCACCGTTTAGCTCTCTAGATTTAAATTTTTTCAGGAGTGGGTGAAATTTTTCTTTATTTTTGCTTTGTACATAAATAAATTGTTTTGTGTTCTTTAATGCTTTGATGATTTTTCTTTTGATTATTCGATTTGATGCCGTTTTCTTTTATTGCTTTGCTAGCATTGCTTTTGGTTTTGAATAAAGAGGCAAACTTTTGGTTGCAATGGAAACATTAGGGTTCTTTATTAACTGAAATATTGAGCAAAAGACTGCGCTTTAAAGTATAGAATGTCTTCTAGTAGCAGTGTTCCTAACTGGCAATGCATTCATTGAAGTCTTACTTAACCCCTGCAAATAACTCAGAAGTAAAAGAGGTCTGGAATGGTATTTCAAGGCTCCATCCATTTCACATCTTAAATATCCAAGGGGGTGACAGCAAAAGACCCATGGAAAGGAAGCAGAGTAAACAGTATATCATATATAAATGATTGTTGGGATGTGCACCCTAACAACCCTTAAGATGGATAAATCCGTGAGTGTGGACTCAAAATAGTCTTAGGGGTGTCGGGGTTAAGTCAAAATATTCTGTAATAAACCCATGGTTTAAGTCCAGGGTTTAGGGTTTTGGGTGCCCATGGTTTAAGACCATGGTTTTGTAAAAATGCGCAGTATAAATAAGCGCTTGTGTAAAGAAGATAGGTTAGGTTTTATGATGTAAGAAAGATTAAGGCGAAGCTAAGGTTGATTTTGTAAGGAAAGGTTAAGTCCCAGCTGTGTGCGTGGATGACCTCTGCAGCTGTGTGTGCAGATGGTTTTTGGTAAAGAAGATTGAGGAAAGACCTGCAGTTGTGTGCGCAGGGGTCTGCTACTGTGTGCGCGGCTTTTTAAGGATTGAAGGGATCTGCAGCTGAGTGCGCAGATCAAACTGTGGTTTTGTAGCAAGTTGAATAAAACACAATTTGTGGACGTAGCCCCTACACTGGGGGTGAACCACGTTATATCCGGTGTTGTGGTTTCTTGTGCTGTTTCTGTTTCTATTGTCTTTTATGCATTAATAATTGTATACATCTGATAAGTTAGATCACTGCTAATATTTAGCTTCGTTGTGAATTCCCTGTAGTGGGTTGAGCAAGTCACGACTGTTTATTTATCTGCGAATTTGTATGTGAATGAATGGTAAAGCTTTATAATTATTAATTAATAAGGTTATTAAAGGCTAAGGTACAGTAATTCCCCTCTCTGCTTGCAGAAACCTGATTCTGCAGCACCCCATAGCTGTTTCGGGTGAGACTGCAACCTGCACGCAGGTTGTTGCCAAAAGGGCCAACACTGTGGGTCTTTTGTTGGTGCGACATTTAAGGATTAAACCTGGTTCTGCCCTATTGCCCAACAAATTGGTTCCGTTTCCGGTTGAACTCAGTACCTACTCAAGAGGGGTTTACATTGTACCTCAAGGGCTATGTTCTGGAGGCCCTCTGTGAAGGAAATCAGTGATTGGTTTGCTGAGATCTGTTTGAAATTTGTGCAGCAAGAGAACACCAATCCGCGGTGTAGTGCAAGTGACTTTTTACAAAGGTATGTTTTTTGTGATGTTTATGAAATTTTCTTTGGAAGTATCCACATAGAGTTGCACCAGTGGTTGTCTAGGTTAACAGAGAGAAGGACGAACTTCCAAGCTCGATGGGTTCCCGCGTGGACCCCGGCGAAGGTCAATCTTGTGCAACATGTGAACAACGAGGTATCTCGCGCTGTTGATTTTTGGACGACGCGAACGTTGGAAGCTTTTGTGACAGAGTTTGCCCTTGACGCAAGTAGCTCCTTCAGCGAAGCTGAATGACAGTTCTTCAAAGGGCCCCGCGGTAAGTTTTTGAATTTATTAATCTTAAGGATTAAAATACTATTGGCCGAAAAGGGTATATTGCTGTTTGAATCGGACTATTAGTTTAGTCGTACTAACATATGTTTGCAAGTGACACTCCCTTCGACGAGCAAAGTGGGTTGCTGAGAAACAGAAAAAGGTATAAGAGAGATTTTGACCCCTTTTCCTTAGGTCAGGCTACCGCGTCCACCCCTGTAAACACTGAAGAGTCAGATTCTGAAGAAAACCCTTCAGTTGGAAACCCTCCGGTCACCCCGCAACGCCGCTCCGCTACCCCTGAAATTCCATCGCAGTCTAAGAGTTAACCAGGCCCGAGTATTCCAGCCACAGGCCAGTCTGCCCCCGTAAATCCCCCCCATCGACGTCCTGTCCCCCTCCCAACCCCCCCAGAAACTCCATGGCCCACCTCATTGATGACATTAAACTCCCCATCTTTAAAGGTACGGGATCAGAGGACCAAGAACAGTTCTGGTTTCTCTGCGAAGCAGTATGGAACATGAAGAAAATTATAGATCTAGATGTGCGAGCCGCGCAGCTCATTAATTCCTTTCGGGACCGGGCTTTGACATGGTTCATGAAATTTTCCAGCACTCAGAGCCCTACTTTAGGCGAGATCAAGGCGGCCATAATCAAAGAATTTAAGAAGCCTAAATCAGAGTCGCAGAGCATCACTGAACTCAAGGAGATTCAACAACGATGCGGCAAATCAGTGTGGGACTTTGATCAGAGATTCAAAGTTCCACTGGACCAAGTCAGCTTTACCATTAGTCTTGCGCAGCACAAGGAATGGTTTATTGCAGCATTGTTACCACATATCAG
The DNA here is from genome assembly GCA_001517045.1 of Pseudotsuga menziesii. Classification (NCBI taxonomy): domain Eukaryota; kingdom Viridiplantae; phylum Streptophyta; class Pinopsida; order Pinales; family Pinaceae; genus Pseudotsuga; species Pseudotsuga menziesii. The sequence goes on from LPNX010764374.1 coordinate 490,658, forward strand.
AACTCCACTCATGCAACAGAAGGTTGCTAACCAGGAAGAGGCTTTGGAAATCTCAATGAAACTAGAGACTGCCCCTGTCGGAGATGACTCTGGTATTGCTCAAATCCAAGCGCAGCTAGCCGCGATGGCCCTAGAACTTCGCGAGATGAAAAAGGGAAAACCTGATCGCGAAGAGGTTTGGTGTACGCAATGTCGGACTGAAGGTCACGACAAGGAATGGTGCCCTCTAGTAAACAAGTACTTGCAGACAGGTGCGCCGAACCCCTTTCCACCACAAGTTCTCTATTGTGAGCTCTGCAGAATGACAGGTCAGCACCGACCTGAGAACTGTTACCTGCTGCAAAGGTATGGACAGGGACCTAAGAACCCCTACTGTAATTTTTGCAAATCTGTAGGTCATAATGAGGATGAGTGCCACACCTATGATGCTTACCGGGTGCACACTGAAGGCCCAAGTAACGATAGTTATGGTTACCAGGGGGGTGCCTTTGGACGAGGTACTTCTGGAGGCCATGGTGGCATGGCCGGGCGAGGCCGAAGCCAATTCATGTGTTACAATTGTAACCAAGCTGGGCATTTGGCTCGCAACTGTCGGAACCCCACTACGACGTGTAGGTATTGCCGCGCAGTAGATCATGTGATTGAGAAGTGTCCCCCAGTTGATAGCTAAGATTCCGGCATGACAGGCTACCCCTACTCAGAACCTCCAGATGATTTCTATGGAGCCCCGCCCTGCTGTGGCCATCAATGTCGTTACAAGAAGTGGAGTTACGACACACATCCAAAATACACCAAACCGACCTGTCGAAGCTCTAGTTCGTAAGGCTCCTGAGAAAATCCCTGCATTTGATATCATCAGAGAGAAAGAGACATTCATGGAGGCCAAGAAAGATTTTGCTGGCCCTAGCCCACCCAGCGCGCCGGCGCAGCCTCAGTCGCCGCCCCGCGAAGCTTCGCTGGATAAAGTAAGTATATTGTCTACCTTTTTACAAAGTTGCCTCAAACTTTTAAGAAATCAAGATGCTCTGAATGAGCTGCAGAACGTCATCGCTTCCTGCGAATCTCTGGAAAGCTGTGGTTGGGACAAAAATTTTCATCGAGTCAGCAGGACCGGCAGGGAAATGCACTTGAATGCTCAAATAGGGGCATATGATATGACCGATGTTATTCTAGACTTAGGGTCCGATGTAAATGTTTTAACCAAACAAACGTGGGAACAAATGGGGAAACCTACCCTTGCCTGGTCCCCTATACAGTTGAGGCTAGCCAACCAGCAAAATATTGTACCTTTAGGAAGATTCCTGGATCTCCAAATAGATATTGATGGAGTCAGCACCTTCACGGACTTCGAAGTAATTGAGATCATTGATGACAGCAACCCTTACCCGGCCCTGTTAGGAATTGAATGGGCAATGGCAAATTCCATAGTCATCAACCTAAAGAAGAGACAGATGGTCTTCGAAGGGAAAGACTTCAGGGTCATCCTACCCCTGGATCCTTCACAAGGGGAACGGTACATAGAACCACTCCGACATGAGGATCAAGCTGATGCGGAACCCATCTCTACTATCACTGCATAGGAAGAAGGTTATGAGGATCCTCCGGCCGCAGGGTGGGAGTCTGGTAGCTCTTGTATGACGGACTCTGAAGATGAATTAGAAAGCTGGCAACACCGATTATCTGAGCACCATAGGGGCAGCAATGTCTGCCCTACCAAGTCTCTCAGATGGGTCGACTCACAACTCAGAACTATACCTGTGTATGATGGTTCGACAGATCCTGAACCGTTTATTGTACAATTCTCGGATCAGATACCTGACCTACAGAAAATGGAGGCCCTGGAGTCAGCATTCAGAGCCACAGCAGTCAGATGGTGGATGAGCCATAAGAAGCAGATCCCTACCTGGGAAGCATGTCAGAAGCTCCTTCGCCTGAGGTTCTCAGACCAGTTGGCAAAGGCGCGAAGCAAGTTTGATGGAAAAACTTGCCCCCAGGACCACTTAAGCAAATGCTACGAGGCATGGAAGTATGTACCTCAAGATGAATGGGTACATAGATTTGTGCACACGCTGGGACCACTAGCGAAGAACTAGTACGCGGAGGCTGAACTTCGCCAAGATACTGTAAGTTGGGACTGTCTTGTTCATAGCTTTATCAATACTTTCTCTACTAATGATGTCTGTCCATCCCTAGACGCAGCTATCAGGATCATCCATACTAAGGTATTTAACGAACAAGAAGTGACAGAAAATCGCCCTGATTGGGCCACACAAGAATCCCTCGCAGTCGAATGTTATAACTTCACAGTTGACGAGGAGGAGGACCCGCGCCGTCTTGATATCCCTGAGTCAGAAGGATACTGCGACGTGCATGGACCGACAGTCGAAGTTCCAGAAGTGACGCAGCCCTTGAAGACGCGCACAGTTAACATTGGATCCGATGCACAGCCTAAGTTTGCTACCATTGGCGACTATTGGGATGACGAGATGGTAAGCAAGGTAACTCAACTTCTCCACGAATACCAAGATCTTTTTTCGACAAAGTTCTCTAAAATGAAAGGTATCCTGGGAGATATCGGTGTAATGAAGATCCCCCTGAAGCCTAATGCAAAGCCTGTGAAGCAGTGCCCTTATAGATTGAATCCAAAATACAAGGAAAAGGTTAAGCTAGAGTTGGATAAGATGCTTGCTGCAGGAATAATCGAATCTGTGCCGATCTAAGGAAACTCAATGATGCCTGTCTGCACAACCCTTTTCCCACTCCCTTTACAGATGAAGTGCTCAACAATGTCGGAGGTCAAGAAGTATACTCTTTTACCGATGGTTTTTCTGGCTACCATCAGATCCGAATTGCTCCAGAGGACCGACACAAGACAATCTTTGCTACCGAAATGGGATCCTTCCAGTATACTGTCATGCCCTTCGGGTTGAAGAATGCACCTGCCATATTTTCTCGCGTAGTCATCTCCGCGTTTAAGGAATACATACATAAATTCTTAGAAGTTTACTTTGATGATTGGACTATTTTTGGGCTAGTAAAAGACCATATAACTAGTTTGAGACTTATGTTGGACAAATGCAGACAGCACCAAATCTCCTTGAACTTAAAAAAGTGCATTTTCTGTGCACCCTTTGGCATTCTACTTGGTCATGTGGTATGTAAGCAGGGATTGATGATGGACCCTGTGAAGATCGCTATTATTGTGAACCTGCCACCTCCGAATTCCGTCAAACAAATTCGCACAACGCTTGGTCACACCGGTTACTACAGGAAATTTATCCAAGGATATGCCAAGATTACCGCCCCAATGGAAAGGCAGCTAAAGAAAGATATTAAGTTCGAATGGACACCAGAATGCCAAGCGAGCCTCGACATTCTGAAATAAAAAATGGTCACTGCCCCTATCCTAGTATTCCCTGACTGGAACAAGGAGTTTCATGTACATGTTGATGCATCCTCTATTGCTTTAGGTACTGTGCTCGCTCAGCCAGGAGCAGGTAATATTGATCACCCTATCTCTTTTGCCAGCAGAAAGTTGTCTGCAGTAGAGAAAAATTATACTACGACAGAACGCGAAGGTCTTTCTATGGTATATGCATTACAATAATTTCGACATTATCTGCTAGGATCTCATTTTAAGATGTTTACTGACCACTCTGCTTTGAAATACTTGGTTAACAAACCTGTGCTAGGTGGAAGAATATGCAGATGGTTAATTCTATTTCAAGAATATGATTTTGAGATCATTGTTAAGCCTGGAAGACTTAACCTAGGACCTGACCACTTGTCGAGGCTCGAGTCAGGCGAAGAACCTACCAATTTGGATGAAGGCCTCCCCGATGCCCAATTATTTGCTATCCAGATAGTTGATGAATATTTCCAGGATATTGCTCAGTATTTGTCTACCGGGTATCCCCCCTCCAGAGATGACCACACAGCAGAAGAAGCAGTTGGTGGTTCGAGCCGCGGACTTCACTTTAATAGCAGGACAGCTGTATAAAATGGGACCAGATGAGATACTACGCAGATGTGTTTTGGAACACGAAAAACCTCTAATATTGGCTGAAGCACACTCTAGTGCAGCAGGAGGTCACTATGCAGGCAAAGCCACAGCGTAGAAGATTTTGACAGCCGGCTTATGGTGGCCCACACTTCACAAAGATGCAAGAGAATATTGCCACAGTTGGGACATCTGTCAGAGGACAGGTAAACCATCTAGGAGGGATGAAATGCCCCTAGCTCCGCAAGTAACATTACAGGCCTTTGAAAAATGGGCCATTGACTTTGTTGGTCCTATCAACCCCCCTGCGAAAAAGTCAGGAGCCAGATACATCATTACAGCAACTGATTATCTTACCCGTTGGGCCGAAGCTCAACCAGTCAAGACCTGTAGCGCTGCAACTGCTACGGAGTTCATCTTCGACAACATCTTATCCAGATTTGGGTGTCCCAAAGTTCTTATGAGTGATCAGGGGTCACATTTACTGAATAAGACTATTGAAGTATTGACTGAAGAATTTCAGGTGTATCATCAAAAGAGTATCGCATATCACCCACAAGCAAACGGGACTGTCAAAGATTTTAACAAAATCCTTGAGCATGCCTTGACAAAGGTTTGTAATGCTAATAGGAATGATTGGGATCTTCGAATTCCAGCAGTGCTATGGTCTTACAGAACTACTTGCAAAAAGTTGACAGGCCATACACCCTTTCGACTAGTTTATGGGTAAGAAGCTGTCATGCCCATGGAATACATTGTTCCCAGCCTCCGGATATCTTCTTTCACCGAGATGGATGACCCAGCCATAATCACAGAGAGACTAAAACAGATATTAGAACTTGAAGAGGATAGATTTGTCGCAGGCTTCCAACAACAGGTGCAGAAAGCTCGAGAAAAAGCATGGCATGACAGACACATCAAGAAGAAACATTTTCAGCAGGGTGATCTTGTGCTCCTTTATGACAGCAAATTCATGAAGTTCCCAGGAAAGTTTAAGACACATTGGAAAGGACCGTATGTAGTACAGAAAGTTACTAACGGGGACGCAGTCCAGCTAGCTAAGTTAAATGGTGAGCTTTTTCCCTCTATGATAAATGGGAGCCGCTTAAAAAAGTACACGGACAGACCAGGTACTCAGAATAGGAGGTAGCACCAAGAAAATAAGCGAAGATGCTCGTAGAATTATGGGTTATTGTAGTCTGTTTTTTCTAAAGGATGCAAAGCTACAGGTTGGTCGTAGGTCGTAGGGTCAGACTGTGTCGAAGTCGAAGGTTGTTAAGGTGTGTCGCAGCCCAAAATGTGACGGATGGGACATACTGCATTCGGCGGAGCTGGCACGAGAGCTGCTCTCATTACTTGTCATAATGATATTTTGGGAAAATCCAGTGCTGTGTGGAGAATATTTCCAGAACTTCATCAGATTTGGCGTCATTACTGCACCATGATGACAAATTCCACCTCGGGATTCTATAAGAAGCCATCTCGACCTGTGTTTTTTGTCTTAAGCACATCTGTGAGATATTCAGCCCGAACCATGTTGAACGACTGTAAAGTTCAGGAGCTAGTACGCGAAGTAAGGGACAGAGGTCTGCAGCACCTTCTGAGTACTCCGCCAGTACATCCCTACTTGGCTAAGTACATCGACAGGCAGGAGTTTGCTCTAAATTTGCAAAGACGGACAGGAGTTTGCTCTAACGTAGAGAAACAAAGGGCATGAGGCCTCGCAGAAAGACTCTGGGGAATCCCGCCATGCAATCTTTCGGCGTAGCAGAAACATGGCAGCTATATTCCTTCTGCAGTGTGACACGCAATCCCAGGGGACCCCAAAGTTGTGGATGGTCAGGCATCGACAATTGGAGTGAAGGATGGTGTTGCAGGTGGATCGCGATGGATTTAATCAGCAAAACTTCTGCAAAGGACAGAAGTAGGCAGCCGACAGCAGCATGGAGAGCTTCAGCAAGCATTACACTATGCTTCGTCAGTGGAATTCTACCACTAGAGAAACCGAAGAGTGCCCCGGGACGGGCCACTAGTGAGTCTTAGGGGCCTGTTGGGACATGCACCCTAACGACCCTTAATATGGATAACTCTGTGAGTGTCGACTCAAAATAGTCTTAGGGGTGTCGGGGTTAAGTCAAAATCTTCTGTAATAAACCCATGGTTTAAGTCCAGGGTTTAGGGTTTTGGGTGCCCATGGTTTAAGACCATGGTTTTGTAAAAATGCGCAGTATAAATAAGCGCTTGTGTAAAGAAGATAGGTTAGGTTTTATGATGTAAGAAAGATTAAGGAGAAGCTAAGGTTGATTTTGTAAGGAAAGGTTAAGTCCCAGCTGTGTGCGTGGATGACCTCTGCAGCTGTGTGCGCAGAGGGTTTTTGGTAAAGAAGATTGAGGAAAGACCTGCAGCTGTGTGCGCAGGGGCTTGCTGCTGTGTGCGCGGCTTTTTAAGGATTGAAGGGATCTGCAGCTGAGTGCGCAGATCAAACTGTGGTTTTGTAGCAAGTTGAATAAAACACAGTTTATGGACGTAGCCCCTACACTGGGGGTGAACCACGTTATATCCAGTGTTGTGGTTTCTTGTGTTGTTTCTGTTTCTGTTGTCTTTTATGCATTAATAACTGTATACATCTGATAAGTTAGATCGCTGCTAATATTTAGCTTCGCTGTGAATTCCCTATAGTGGGTTGAGCAAGTCATGACTATTTATTTATCTGCGAAGTTGTATGTGAATGAATGGTAAAGCTTTATAATTATTGATTAATAAGGTTATTAAAGGCTAAGGTACAGTAATTCCCCTCTCTGCTTGCAGAAACCTGATTCTGCGGCACCCCATAACTGTTCCGGGTGAGACTACAACCTGCGCGCAGGTTGTTGCCGAAAGGGCCAACACTGTGCATCCTTTGTTGGTGCGATATTTAAGGATTAAACTCGGGTCTGCCCTATTGCCCAACAATGATCCCGTGCTATAATTTCAGAAAAGATAAAATCTATCAAGAGTCAAAACTCCTTAAATAAAAACAATACATATCAATGCAAAGTATCAAAGCATGAAGTACTAAATTGCCACAAGATCCTCTCCGTTCATGAACTGAAATATGAAATACACTGTTCACACAAAAGGACACTATGGGATAGAGGATCCTGAATTAAAATTTAGTAAGAAAGGAAAGCATGAGGACTCATATCAAAAGAAATAAGGTTCAAAAGGCACAAAAGTGCAGTTGGCATGGGAATGAGGAACAAAAGGATAATATTTTTTACTATCTATTAGAATCCTGTGGTGTCCAAGCTGGAAACTACCTAAGGACAGGAAAAATAAACCTCACTTATTTGGCCTCAAAAGAGTTATTTAGACTTGCAATATTTCTGATGTTACCATTTCCCAAAGAATAGACTACTTCTCAACGGTTTAAATGCTTAAGTTGCCCAGCCCAGGGATACAAACATCTAGAAGATTTCAACTTTTATTTAGACGGTCTTGCACTGGGAAGGAGTTAATTCAGAAATTTGGGGTTCACCAGGTAGTTGCCAATTGTTGCAGCTGCAACAAATTTCCCAAAATTCCAAAAAAAATTAGGACCCTCCTTTTGCTTGAATTAGTTTGATTGTCTTCTTAGATTTGATTTGAGAATGTTTCATAAAGACTTGCTTATGCTTGGATTGATCTACAACTATTTTTCAATTTTTGATTAAGAATTTCAATGATTGATCAAACCTTGATCATTTGCCTTTAATTGCGTTTGAATCCTATCTGAATCGGAAGGTATTTTGTTTTGATCTTCCGCCGTTGCAGGTGAGTCTTTGTTTTCGTCTTCCGCCGTTGCGAAAGGAAATGCGTTTTCGTCTTTCGATCCGTTAGTCTTTCACGTCGGCGGATTTTTTTGGTTTAGATCGGAAAGACTTGTCGTTTCTTTCTCCGCTGTTGCGGATGGATTTTTAGTTTTAACTTCGACTTTGCTCTCAATTCAGTTGGTGAAATCGGCTGGGTTTTGGTTATGCATCAGAACCATTGTCACTTCTGCTTCCGCCGTTGTGAATAGATTTTCGGTTTGACTTCGATTAATTTTTCCGATTTTTTTGACTTTCACTTCGAATTCTTTGTGGTTTTGCATCGGAAGTTTTTCTGATCATTTCTTCTGCCGTTGCGGCTCCCAAATAGGTTTAATGCCCGATGTATAAAGCGATCCGCCAACCGACGCATCAGCCTTTAGTCGCTTGCCTGAAGTATTCTCTTTTCCGCCGTTACGGCTGCTAGAGCTCTAAACTTTTCGAGCCTTTAAGTATTGTTGCTTCCAGTTTAAGTCCCGTTGCGGACGTTGGAATGCTTGATGGTTCCGCCGTTGTGGATGAAGGAAGCGTCGATCTTGCCGACGTGTTAATCGTTTTCTTCCGATTCAGGCTTGACTCCCGGTTATCCCTACTGTTGCGGAAGGATTTTTGGTTCGTCCTTCTGCCGTTGTAGAGCAAAATAAGGTTTCAGCCTCTGATTCAAAAATCTCCGCCGTCCGATGTTTTCTTCGCCATGTTATCCCCACCGTCGCGGATGATGTTATGTTTTGGTCTATCACCGTTGTGGAAGGAGTTATACTTTCAACCTCCGATTAGAAAACTCTCCGACGTCTGATTTTTAGTTTTTCCCGCCATGCATATTTCCGCGGATGGATTAATGCTCTGGTCGTCCGCCGTTGCGGAAGGAAGTTGGCTTTCAACTTCTGACCCAAAGGCAGTCCGCCATCCGATCTTTTACCCGCTGCTGAAGTTTGGCCGTGTGTATATAAACAGAGTCGAGTTGTTGGATTATTCTATTGTTGTTTTTCGACTGTCGAGCATTGTCTTTGTCACGCTGTCATGTTCTCAAGCTAGTGAAGGACCCCTCGGTCAGTGTACTTGCATCTAGGTGGAAATTGTGGAATCCTGACCATCGTCAACCCGCCATACTCACCGTATTGCCAGGTAGGCTCTTCGCTTTTCCCTTTCCGTTTAAACTGTTGGTGGTTTTCTATGATGGTTTGCTTCCCTGGCCGTCTTCCTCGTCCCATTCAATTAGACGCCTATAAAGGTGGATTTTTTATCCTTTTGACCATGAGGTGGCGCATTTTAACCCTGAAGCAGTATTTTTCCCACGACTTTCCATTTGCAACCTCGCGCGTAGCAGATGGGGGTTTGGTGCAGACGGCCGTTACACCGTCTGCGCTAAGAAACCATGTGTGTAATGATAGGTTTGTAGGGGGAGGGTTTTGTGGTTTTCTGTAGCATTTGGGGGTTTCCCGTTTACCCGTATCCCCGAACCCTAGCCATTTTTTCCTACGTGGTCCCGCGCAACCCAATTCTTGCTCAATTTCGAACCCGGGCCAGGGAAGAGGGTGTACCGCGATGCATAATTCTGCACCATAGTTTGCATTGGGGGTTTTTCTTTGATCAAACGCACCCTAGAAACCCGCATCCTCGAATATCCAGCATTTAGCCGCATTGTTCCGCGTGTAGTTATTTTGTGGAGGGGATACGTCACGACGTTCAGTTTGTTAACTAGAAGTCGGAAGGGTAGTGGTGTTGTTAAAAGCTTCATTTGAGGGCTTGCGTAATTTTCCCCTATCTGTCCCGTGCAGTGTTTTTATAATGGCACCCGCAGAGAGCGGAAATTTTCTTCACGATAATGTAGATGTTTTCCCATCCGATTGCATTGTGAGAAATGTTTGGTATTGGAAAATAGTGGTAGCTTGCATAATCTTACTGCATATAACTCTTTTCAATCATGCTAGACATAGACTAATTCACTGAACAATGCGCATCATGTTTCAATAGCTTTATTAGTAAGGTCATACACATATGTTAGCTTCGTTAACTAATTGCTGTCATGATACACATAAAAGAAGTAAAACACTGCACATTGTCATATAAGTGTCTACAGCTGGAATTGCTTAATGTTACAATGTTATATATGGCAGGAAGAATTCGATCTCACAATTTCAAAGAGACAAAAGAAGAAGGCCCCTGTGGTCGAAGAAGAGCCAGAAGTAGAAGTGGTCACCAAGACAGAATACGTATATGAAGACACTAAATGCATTTCTGGCGTGGAACCTGAATACCAGTGGGGGGAAATCTATAGACTGATACCAGAAGAGAAGTTCCTGACATGGGCTTAGAAGAAGAGTCCATATATGCAAATATTTAAACATCTTCCCTTATGAAGGTAGCCACCAGACAAGAGTTGTTCCCATGCTCTAAGGTAATTGGCTAGATTCTGCCCCGAGCAGATGTAACCACAATGATTCTGGAAAATGTTGAAAGATAGGGCTATGCTGCATTTAGCCCTGGATATGTGGCATTGGCTTATCACCTACCAGAAGCCCAAGTATTCTTATCTGATGACTGGCTGAGTAGCATTAGAATGGACCTAGTAGAGACTCTTAAGAGAATGTTGTTGCAGGGAAAACATTACCGATACAGGACGATGGGTGAGTATGATACAACGAGCTTGAGGGATCCCTACAGATTTATAAATCTGATGCTTAATAGGGTCTTTGGGAGAGCTCATGGAAGATTCTTCAAGCTAGAGTGGATACCCATCATTTTTCATGTGGCATCCCAAGGGACAATCTTCAACTGGGCCAGCCTTGTATCAAGCAGTCTTTCTTCTTGCTTGGCCTCAGCCTTGGGAGGAGAGTCCCAGAAAAGATCTGAATTCTATATGAGTTCAATACTGACAAGGGATTATGACCTGGTAGAGTTCACCATCAACACCGCTGAATATTTCAAGAAGGCAGTTAAAAAGACAAAGGGATTATGCACTGAGTTTTTCATAAGACTTCTCATTACCTAAAACCGGTGCCAAATAGAGGCTGAGCAGAGGCTCGAGGCTTTCCCAGACCATGACTCATTTTTGGAGTTTTTGCAGAAGAAATATCAGGATGAAGAAGCAAGAATGAAGCACATTAAGGCCATTGATGACCAGATTCTGAGAAGTGAAGTAGGCCATTCAGTAGTTAGTGTGCAGATCTTGGAAGACCAGCTTTGGTTAAGCGTAGCCAGAGTGGAAGCTATAAAGAACAAGGCCAAAAAATTTGAAATCAACATTCAGTTTTTGGAACCCTGCGCATTTGAGGGCATTTCCTTTGATGCTGCGGCTTGGAAGAAGTTTCTAGACAGCCAAGTGGGGCCCTCCTCGTGAGGGATTGGTCACCTTTTGTATTTTGTAACTATTTTGTAAAACATTTAAGAAAAGTAGAACATTGGGAAACGAGGGGTTGGGAATCCCAAAGGTCACTTTGGGAAACCCAACCATCTCACCTTTTTGTATAAATGTAATAGACTAAGAGGGAAGAGTGGACTTTTTCCCAGTTAGATTGGTGAAGACATATTGTAAGAAGAACTATTTCCTTTTGCAATAGATAATTACAGTTTTCCTGTTGGAGAAAGCTTGGTGGAATATTCAAATGTTGTGCTATGGATTTGTTGAAGAGGAACTATTTCATTTTCAACTTTGTATCCATTAACTGTGAGACCGTTCTAACTCTTTGAACCTATGTTCCTGTATGAATGTTCTCCAGTTTATTTTATGAAGATTTCCACCATGAGTAATGAATGTCGTTCACAAACAATTGGCTATCTGATTGTTGAAATATCTTTAATTGTTCATGCACTGTGGGAAGAGATATTAGCTAACTGTAGTTTCTCTCTATTGTTGCATGCACACTTTACATTACTCATAATTAAATTTCAGTTTTCTCCACGGGGATAGATAGATAGATAGATAGTTAGTTCATTTCATTACTACATATGTGATATAGATGCATGTGAGCCTTAAGACGAGAGGTAAGAACCTACGCATCACATTGTGACTACTCCCTACATCCTCATCACCCTACATGGTTAATTAGGTATATGCATCTCATACATTAAGTCAAAAAATAAAAAAACTCGGTGGACTGGGCCGCAACCGGTGAAACCTTTGTTTTGTTACTTTGACCTACGGTAGCCGGACCACAAACCAGACGTATTCCCTATACCAAACAGTCAACGGGCTAGTTGGGAACGTTGATTGGGAAGAATCCCTTTCTGTTGTTGCCTGTGAATTTCCAGGCCTCAACATGATTCCAAGAAAGCAAACTTGGGACCATCTTCATTTTTGGCAAGCTTGAAGAAGAGACAAAAGAATGCTTGATAAAGCACTGATTCGTGGATTTTATGAGCCCAAACTAGTACATGCTTGACGGTGTTTTCATAGTTTAGAAAGTTGGAAATCTCCAAAGAAGACTCTAGGGGGGTCCTTTTTCATCCAATTTAGTCTCCTGAGGCCAGAAAAGTATAAAACATACCAAAGAAGAACTCTCTTAGCTTCCGAAGAAGTAAGACACATCTTTTTCGTACTTAGTCGAGATGTCTGAAAAAGGTTAAATTACCACCTACCCAACGCTCCTTCAAAAGCAACATATAGCCTGAGTTTTACGAGTGTGAAGGAAGGCAAGATCACTAGGAAAGATCCATTTGATTACGAGAAATGGGGCTTACAACGGTAAACTCGATGATTTGTTCTTTAGGGTTCAATGAGCATGACAAAGACATAAAGTGCACTTGGAATCTTTTTCATGTTTTGGTCTAGAGCACAAAAAAGAGAAAACTAAGCTCATACTGGGGGTTCCTTTTTCATAAGTTTAGTCCCTCGGGTCCAGAAAAGTGATAAACCTATGCCTGACAATACTCTTCTCAATTCCAAAGAAAAGAGAGTGTTTCTTTCTCCTATTATTCCACATGGTCTGAGAAAGTGATAACCTACCACCAATGTGGATTCCCATTCACGTATTCTTAATGAGCCTGAATGGACAATTTTACTCGGCAGTCAAGTCTATTTTGAGGAGTCATACTTGGGCCTAAAGAAACTCAATATCTTTCCCATGAAGTTTTAACAAGTCCAGAAAATTCAACTCGCGGCCTCCTTACTATTTTTAACGAGCTCAAAGGAGAGAAAAAAGAATGCTCTAAATGTGAGGAGACGAGTGTCATAGACAGGAGAAACTAGTTCCAAGCACAAGGAACAAACCTATAATGCAAGGAAAGTGAGCAAGATAAGGACACTCAAGGAACATCTCCTCAGGGTAAAAGGTGTCAAGTTGCAAAGGAAAAATGATACAAGGCTTAGCGACGATGAGAACAAAGATGACAGCTTATACAATGAGCTAAAACCATGAAAGTCGGCATCAGGCTCATAAGAGCGAGAAGGGCACATGCAAATGTAGTTACAACTTGAACAACAAGACAAGGCCAGTAAATAGTTGTGAATCCAACTAAAAATCCTGTCTCCAAGAAACAACAACATTAGAATCATATTCAGAAGAAAATATCTGATGCAGGTCACTTTGGCATAAACACATGTGGCTTTGCTATCTTCTACAAAAGATGCAGTCAAGTAAGAATCAATGAAAGAGGACTCTATAGTGCCAAGATCCGAGGGCTTATAATCAATAAGATCAACCTCAGAAGGAGAGAAAAAATCAACAAGGGATATAGAGTCTGTAGGAACAAACTCAATATCACAGGAGTTGAAAAATTCATAAGAAAAATCAAACTCAGCAGGATCACTGACTTGCTGTTCAAAGAAAGAGTCAAAAGACTCAACAAGGCCAACATAAGAAGAAAGGTCATGATTACTAGAAAAATTAGGGTTAGACTTAGGCACAACTAAACCAACATCCAAGAGAAGATCATACTGTATCAAAGACTCTAGGAGGACTTCATCCAAAGGAAGGAGATCATCTGAGATAGGACACATGTCTAAAATTTCAAATGGATCGACAGAGTGTAGAGAAGGCTCCACAGTCTGTATAGGATGACTCACCCGGTCAACTGCTAGGACCAAGTCCCGAGAAGGTAAGCATGAAAATAGAGGCTGCTTCTTAGTAGCAATTGAACGCAAAGGACATGAGGCCACATAGCTCACCTGTGGCGGGAGAGTGTCTATAGAAACACTGGGAATCAATAAAGGAAAGACCTGGTCTCTAGTTGGGTCAGGAGATGGATCAAGAAAATCCAACTGATCGATAGTGACAATTTCTTCGCCATGATTAAAGTACATCACACGAAATAATGTTGACACCATAGTTTGCATGTAATAGACATAATCACGTCCAAGGATCATATTGAATTCCAAGGGGTCTTCTATCACCATGAAGTCAACTAAGATAGTCTTCCCACCCAAAGTAACAGGTGTTTGAGAAATAATTCCCAAGGCTATACAAGTTCTTCTATAAAACACCAGTAATTGACTAGTAGTCAACACAAGGCTGGGAGATCCCATGCCTCGCCAAGCATAAGCAGACAAGATACTAACTGAGGCTCCTTCATCAACAATACAACAAGCAATTGTGTATGGTTCAAATTTAACCTTTATTTGGAAAAGCTCATTAGAAGGAAGGCGAGGCTCAACTAGGCTATCCCAATCAAAGGAAGCAATCTGAGAGCTTGGTGGGGGTTGATCCGAAACGAGTTTAGTGCCCCCTTGTTCAGTAAGTTCTGAACTAGTAGTAAAGAAAATGTGACTATCAGACACTTCACTCTCCAAAGGAAGATTGGGATTGATCGATAATGGAATTGATTCAACCGCTTCATGAAAGTCACTCTCCAAAGGGAGAGTGGGATTGACCAAATATGACATTGGTTCAATCACATCAGGATCACTCTTCTAAAGAAGAGTGGGATCAACCAAAGCTGAGATTGGTTCGACCACTTGATCAACCAAAGGTTGAGTAGGTTATTGAGAAACTATAGGTTGTTCAGGAGAAGGAAATTCTTGAGTCTTGGACCACACTCTTCGCACCTCTGTGATAGCAGGGAATTGGTGATTAAGATGATCTCCCTCACATAGCTTACAAGGGAACTTAAGTTTGCACTTCAAATGACTAGTTTTCTCAATGGTGTCAACATGATTATCAGTGGATGACTTTTTTCTCTCCGCATGACCTATAGAGGTTGAGATTTTTCCCCCAGCATGAAATACAGAGGCTGGGTGACTAGGTCCAACCTGACTAAGAGAGGTTGGTTGTTGAAAAGCTTCAGAATGTTCAAAAATGGGATGACCATGAAAACAAAAATCTTCACACCTCTGCGATAGAAGGGCATTTAAAATTAAGGTGGTCTCCCTCACAAATCTTACAAGGAAACTTGGGCTTGTGTTTTGAATGGATAGTCTTTTCAACAGTGTCAACATGACTTGTAGTGGTTGACATATTTTCTTCAGCATGAACCACAGAGGCTGAAAGACTGTCCCCAGCATGACTTGCAGAGGCTAAGAGATTGGGTCCAATATGACTTGCATAGGTTGGACGAGCACCACCAACATGAACAACAGAGGTTGAATGGTTAGGATCAACATGCTTTGTAGCAATTGGGTGTGTGCCCCCACCATGAACCACAGAGGCTGGGTGGATGGATGCAACATGACATGTAGAGGTTGGATGGAGAGGTTCAACTTGAACATCATAGGTTGAACAGGTGCCCTCAGCATGAACTGCAGAGGTTGAGTGACTAGATCCAACGTGATCTGGAAAGGTTGGAAGGATCCCACCAGCATGATCAATAGAGGCTGGATGGTGAAGATCAACTTGAATTGCAAAGATTTAGTGCTTAGATTCAACATGACCTACAGAGGTTGGATATGTGCCCCCAGCATGAACTGTAGAGGTTGGGTGGTGAGGTTCAACTTGACCTGCAGAGGTTGAATGGGTGCCCCCTTGCTTATGTTCCTTCTTCTTATTTCTTCTTCTTTTACTCCTTTTATACTGCCGGTTACTAGTATCAGTACTTTCACCGCATGAGGTAGAAGGAGTAAGAGAATCAACTACAGGTGAAGGGGAAGCAGTGTTTTGATGCCCTTGATTCTTACTTGAGAAGGATCAGGAGCATTCAGGACGGTTGGAGTGGAAAAAAACCACACCGGTAGCCCTAGGGCGAATCCAGGTAGTTTCAGGGTGGCCATCAAAGGAACACCAACATTCCCCATGAGAGGAATATTACAAGGTGTTCCCAGCATGGGGATCTCTTGGTTGGTGTTCAAAGGAGTGTTATACATAGTTTCAAACAAGGAGAAAAAGTTTGAGGTCAACACGAAACCAAAAGTACCAATCACACACCTAAAGGCACACTAAGTAGAGATAAACCACACAGCACTCACTAAAAATTCCTAAATCCAAACAGACAAACAAGTATAAGATACGCTTTCCAAAAGAAAGCTGATAGACAGTGACTTGGAATCCCTATAGATGTTATTATGCACAAGCATAGGAATCACCCACTGCCCTCCCATACCTTCTACCGGGGTTACCTTCCAAGCTCATCCAAGGTCAACCAGAAATAGCCTTCCGATGTACCTATGTATGAACCGTAGATGTCAAAGAGACTAAAGGCTACCTTAAGTATATTGACATTCTGGGGGGATAGTCATAAGCCTAGTTCATAAGCATGGGCAAGGTAGCAAAGCCCGAAATCCTATCTAAGACAGAATCCCCAGATGTGCAAAAACCTTGGTCTACGCTTTGACAAGGAATCAGAGTGTTATCTCCTCAGTCCAAGCCTCCACACGGCCTTGTACTTAACTCCCATTTGAGAGGAGCTTCCTAGATACAATCAACATAGAAGAGGATTTACCTAGTGAATGCCCAACTACGTCTGAATTTAAACACTTGTGGAGAGTTTAAACTCCCTATCCCACAAGTCTAGCCTAAGCTAGTTGGTGCATGACCCTATAAAACAAAAATTACTAATAAATTTTAAATTATATCGTTTATTTTAAGGGCATTTTTTAGTCAGAGGGTAAATGGCATGAAACTTATGTGGTGTTTTGACTCAAAGTTGAAACAAAATGACTAAGCAAAGAGATATGAAATGCAAAAAGCAAAAACTATTCTCTTTTTCTTTTTCAAATAGAAACTTGAAAGCCACAAAAGAACAAATTGTTTTTATTCATTTTTTCAAAAATAATGATGTGCAGTGCATTAAAGACAAAACTCTAATATACATGCATATTAAACAAGTATATGTTCTTTTTATTTTTCTTTTATAAATGCAAAATAAAAACAACCTATCAACTAATGCAAGCAAGTAATGTAAGCAAAGCAAATAGACAAACTACTCTACACCCCACAAACAAACCCTAGGTTTCTCTAAAGTTGGATATAACCTCTCTTGGAAGGAAGGCTCACAAAAGTAAACAAGCCAAAAAATTTGGAATGAATAGATTGAGCAACAAGACTGACATAAACAAAGGTCAAGAAGTCCCAAGTATCAATCTAAACCTACAAATAGAGGCTGCTCAGTACCTTGTCCAACAAGGTCAAGCCAAAGAAGGAGGTGGGGGGGGAAGGAAGCAAAAACAAGTTCAAAGACTTGAAAGAGACTTACAAGATAGAAAAAGAGCACTTAACAGAGATAAAATGACCTCTCAGGAGTCATACACATGTAGAGGACCCTTGAAGACCCTACAAAATCCCTCAAATCACCAAAAAACCCTAAAAATGATGAAAGAACACAAATTCAAGTGCATACACGGGTTGCCTTAAGGTAGGTCGCGTATGACACGCGAGTTGCAAGTAGTGAAATTCATGTATACAACACAGACATGTGACTGTTTAGCCTAAAAGTCGCGTATGGATGACAAAAGGCACAAAAAGGATCAAAAACTGACCTAGGAAGGTAGGAAAGGTGTTCCAACAAACTCAAAAGGTGTTCCTAACTTGTAAGAAAGACCTGAAACTTTACAAAAGGTTGAAAGAAATACAAATAAACCCCAAATAGCAAGGATATCCCCAACAGAGTCACCAGTTCTGTTGTAAAGTAAAGTATCCTATGGCTAGGGTTTAAGAGGCCATCAACGTACTGGGGTTGAAAGGTGGATGCAAATGGTTCTGCAAGCAAATATAAACAAGATTTTTAGATTAGAATGGTTCATACCTTAGCCAAACGAAGGTTGATCCAAGAAGCCCTTCAATCCTCTTCTTTCTCCTCTCACTTCTCTTGCTCCAAGAGACCTGCAAAATGAATTATACCTTCCTCAAACCAACATGACCACATATAAATTAATGATAATCAAATAAACATGAAATAATAATCTGATTAACATCAAAATCTGATCATAAACAAAGATTCAATCACACATTGAACAATGATTTGGGAAGAAGAAGGACATCACATATTTATTAATCTTGAAAACAAGTACAATTATACCTTCTCTTCAAGTTCGGCACCTCACGAAACCTTGATCTGGTTCTGCTACTTCTCTTCTCCAAGGAACTCAACCTCCAAGCTCTGCAACACAAGGGGTGTGGGAAAAGAGAGATCCAATTCCTCCAGCATAATGATGCAAAGATTCAAGTCTCCTCTCATGGACCTCCCTACCCCTATTTATATGCTTTATGAAGAGTTAGGGTCGAAAACAAAGTAGTTACAATTGAAGGAGTCAGTTGCATAACTACCCAAACTATTCAAATTTCAAAATACGTATTTTTTTGACATTTTCAGGAGGCGTACGTGGGTTGTAGAAACAATAGTTGCATACAAAAGGAGGTATACATGGGTTTCAATGCATAAATTCACGTATTTAAGGCGTATGGGACTATTATATATAGCAACTCATGTACGTACATGGGTTTCCTTAAGGAAACTCACGTACACATAAAAAAACTCATTTTTAGGGTATTTTGGGGAATTTTTAGACCTTGGTGTATTCTAGAAAGTTTTAGCTAATAGAAATCCCTTTCCAAAAATGCAAATATGAGGTCAAACGGAGTTACAAAACTCAAGATACGGGTCCTCCAAGTTAGGTTTTTTTTCAGTGACTTTCAATGACTTTCAAGAAGTGTCGTCATGGAAGTGTAGACATGCGAAGGAATCATGGGAAAGTGGTCACAAGTAGAGATGTGTCATTTTGAGCTATAAAACCATTATTTGGCCTTTTTCATGTGCCCTTCTTATCACGCCACCATATATATTGAAATTTGAAGGGATTGCAAAATTAAAGTATTCCACCTGTGTGTTTTTCAGATCCTTTGTTGTTTTCTATAGCACTAGACATAGCTTGATTATATAAATGGGATTGATTAATTAAGTGGAAATGGAGAATCGAGTGTCAACATCTAAATTTCATCCACTGGGAGTAACAAAAGTGAATTGGTGCAAATATTTGAATGGAGGTCCAGGAATATGCATTACATGTATTCTCTTGGCCAAATCCATAGGAGTTACACCCATTCAAGCATATCTTTCACTAATTTTATCTGCTTAACCAATTCTTAGAGCTCAAATCCTTAACAAAAAAGGCCAAATATGCTTTGATATCAATGATAATGTATTGTTGGATAGTGAGATCATAGATAGAAATGCTCAAGAGCCATGGTTACAGATAGTAGAAAAGAAGATGAGATGAACATTGATTTTCCTTAACAGAAGCCATTCAGAGTTATCTAAGCTCGTCTCTATCTTCTTCCCAATAGAAATAGTTTAATCAAAGTTAAACTGCATCCTACTGTAGTAGACCATGTTTTTGCAGTGGGTGTCTCTTCTCAGCTCTTGAAGTATTTACATGAATTTTTTTGTGGCTAAGGAGAATCGTCAAGATCTGCAGGAATTGACAAACATAAGGCTGAGTGCTAAGCTAGACATGCATGAGGAGGTGCTTGCATGTGTGGAAGATGTCATTCCTCTTGGAATGGCCAAGAAACCCTTCTGGGAACGTGGACTTGATGTTTTGACATATTGGTTGTCTCTGTTCCACCATGCTATCCTTCCCTTGGAGAATGTGGTTGACAACAACATGAAGTATCGTATCATTCTAGCTGACTTTGGTGAATATGCTACACTCAAAATGCTTTGAGTAATTCCATGGCCTAAATCGCTTTTTTCTTTGAGTTTTGTTTTCTTGTTTTTTCTTCAAGCAAAACTATTTGGTTGAATGTTGGGATATTTTATTTTAGGATTCTTGATAAGGGTTCTTTGATTCCTATTATGATTTTTCTGACATGTTGAGATTCTTTGTTTGCATTGGAATTTTTTGAATTTAATATTATTAGTTTTAAAATTTAAAACTTTAGACCTACGATGTTTTAGAAAAAACCTTTAAATACTTGAAACAAGTATTTTGAATAGAAGTTTGAGGCAACCATCAAAATCTAAACCTGTTTTCATTGTGTGTTATCAGGAATATTGCACCTTTTGTGGATATAAGCTATTCCTCTGGTCTAAATGGTTCATATCCAGAACAAATGAGTGATTGAAAAAGGATGAAGACCTTCCCTGACTTCTGTAGAAACCTATAATACTGCTTTGATCATGAACCTGTGTACCTACAAACATGTCAAACATACAAGCACATCAAAGCTACCAGAAAATCATCTACATATCCATACTAGTGACTAAGGAATCTAGTAACATATACATGTGAAATCAAAACAATAGATATGTGGGACAGAAATCAGCTTTGCATTAAGAATGAATGAAGAAGCTTACAACCATTTCCTTAGTGTCGACAAGCTCCTCCATAATACAAACACTTCATCCCCATAAGCTCCAACTTTCTCTCTATGCTCTCTAATGATTTGGACTAGGTAGTCAATTCAACAACATACCAATACCTATCTAGTTCTCCCCCTCAACTATGGATATGAGATTGTATTTATAAGGCTCAATGGATAGGTATAGTTGAGAGAATTGTGTGTGAGGTGGCTCCAAGATCCTACCAAGGGGGATCTCGAGATCAAACTAACCCATATTCATAGGGATAAGGAAGGACACAAGGCTCATGATCTAGAACCCTAGAGAAACTTATCTTTTTCCCATTTTACCCAGAGTACCTCTTTTGTTCCCTTATGACAGAGCAGTTTAGGTGAGAACCACTTTAATAACAAAGCCTATAGGTGGTGGCACTGCTTCTCTATAACAGGATACAGGCGGTGCTAAATAGGGTACCGCTCATTAGCCAAAGGGTAAGTGTGGTGCTAGGTTTTTTCAAGTAGAATTGACAAACAGAGAAAGTTTCCACTCCAAGTTTTGGGATTAAGGGAAAACATAGGGTTTAAGGAACTCATCACATGATGGTGATAGGATTTAGATATAAAAGAATTCCCCCCAAAGCATGAGTATTAGAGGGATATGATAAGCGAGAGCTTTGAGAGAACAAGTTGTCACTTCGAGGTGAAAATGTCATCTCGGTTGAAGAATGTCATCAATTAGGCATCTATAGTACATCAATACTTTTGACTCATAGACACATGTAACCAACTAATGGATGCGGACCAATACAAGGCAGATCCATGAGAGGAATAAACAATCATGGCTACTATAATACAACGTAGATCCATGTGATAGAGAAATCAAACTTGGGCATATCTACTAGACATACAACGTAGATCTATGTCATACATACAAAAATTTGAGCATAGCCATGACCATACAAATGTGGATCCATGTTAGATATACAAAACTCCATCGCAACCTGGGGAAATAAATGAGCGCTAAACAAATACCCAGGTTCTTTTTCTCGTCTTCCATAAAGTATGATTCTATCCATGTAATTACAATGTTCTGAAGTCAAACATGGTAGAAACCACTTGAATACCGATCAATGATGTGAACCATTAATAAGTGTGAGGGAGATCACCATTGATGTCAATGATTCCCAAGGTACCCTAGTACAATCTACTGAGTGTGAATAGATGTCTTGATGTCAAACACCTAGTTGATTTTGTTGATCAAAGGTCAATGATGTGAACCTATGTTGAGAGCGAGAGAATCTGTCTTTGAGGCATATAGATCTCAAGGTACTAAGTTTTTTTTTAAAGACTATTTCCTAGATGATGAGCTGATGTTGATGGGAATAGTCTCATTGAGGTAGGGCCATGATGAGTCCCACATCGACGACACGAAACCCGAAACAAAGTTTTGGAATGATGTGAATAAGGTAACCATAAGACTGACTCAAAAGTACTGACACATAGACTATTTTGACTACAGAGGTAAACTTCTTCAACTTCCCTTTGAACATCGGGAGGCACGACAAAAGACTTGGCAACATGACTAAACCAAAAAAACACACAGTGCGACTGTGGACAATGCATTCTTTTGAAAGACTCAAAGGAGTGACATGACTCATGAAAGTGGATCATCATGGAGATGAGCTGAATACCCAATTGACTGAAATGATATGTAGACAAGTGTCATGTTCAAAGGTAATGAAAAAATACTGCCATTTATTGCAAAATGATTCCCTTCCCATTTTCCCCATCATGGTTGATGAGTGCCTCTTTTTGGTTTTACGAGTTCAAAGAGGGTAACAAACACTCGTTATAGCTCGTCTAGATACAAGTCCAAACTCATATGTTTTACGAACCAGAGAGAGGAGGGGTTCGTTCCCAAAGGAGGGTCTCTCAATGTTTAATTTAACGAGTCCAATGAAAGTTAACTCGGTATTGTTCATGTTTAGAGAGTCTGAACGACCATAGAAGAAGACTCCATAGGGTCCTTTTTCGTAAAATAGTTCACCTGAATTGAAAAAGTGATAACCTACCCTCAGATGAACAAATCTTCAAGTGCTTTAACGAGTGTGAAGAAGACAAGATCACTCGACAATCTTTTCATATTTAAGGAGCTCGAAAAGAGTTTAAAGAAGATTCCACTAGGTCTCTTTTCACGATGAGAGATTTTATGAGCCTAAAAAGAATTAGAAACAGACTCGAAACTTTGATGCTAAGTTTCAAGAGTGTTACCAAAGTGTCACAATAAACGCTCAAAAGACTTTTTCCATTTTATGGTAGTACGAAAAAGTAAAAAATGAACTCCCAAAACTTTTACTACTACTGCTCTTCTATTCTGCAATGAATTGAAAAACAAGTGTTAAATTCTCCAATAACCAACATTAAAGGATTATGACTGATAGATTTTGAGTAATAAATGATTTTAAAACAAAACTATAATATGTCAAAGCCGAAAATGTATATAAACATTAGAGGAAATTTGGGGTCTAAAATGGGCCTTATAAGAAAACGTGCCAAAATAAGTTTTTATGAGTTGGAATTCAAGAACCAATAGAATTTCAATAAAATAAGTCAACCATAATGGTTGAATTGACATATTTGTTATTAAAAAAAACTGCTTTTTTGGTTCGTATTTTCGACATATCTCATTGTGTTTTTACTCAAATTTCGATCGGGAGAGCTCGTTGGATGCGGAATTTGATTCCGCATCCAACGAGCTCTCCCGATCAAAATTTGAGTAAAAACACAGGGAGATATATCGAAAATGCGAACACAAAAAGTAGTTTTTTTCTTTCTTCCTCCAAAATTAATCAATATTATTTTATTATTTTAACTATTATTTTATTATTTTCCATAGGAGGCCCATTTTAGACCCCACAATTCCTCTAATGGTCATGTAAATAGTAAAAAATCAAAACATTTTACCATTTACCCATAGTGGAGAGCCTTTGGATCATTTTCTTGGCCAGATTTCCAGTCGCTGATATTGGGAGCATCTACCGTCAGTTCCAGGTAATAGCTTAGACCCTACTCTTTCATCTCATGCTTTCAATTTTGATTTTTTGTGGTGTTTTGGGCCTATTGGGTGATCCCTAAAACCATGGAAGCGGGCATCGCTCTTATCCCTTGCGGGATAGGCGGTACCCTGCTAGAACCGCATCGAAAACACTGCGCACAGGCGATGCCACCGCCTATCCTCAATGGGACATAGGCGGTGCCGGCCATGGGTAAATAAAAAGGCATGCACAAGAAAAGCTAGCTCATTTTTTATAATTTGAATGATTGGGAATGCTTCTAATTGGTCTTGTGATGGTTTTTGACAGGTTCTTATTAATAAAAAATGGTCATATGGAAAGAGAGGCAACATGATAATGACAACACCTTTGCCGAACGAAATGCGGGTTTTAAAGCTGCATCAAGAGATTGTGGACTCTTAAATATTTTCCACACACCCAGCATGGTATCACATGAGCGACTATTAGAACATATACTCTAGATGTGGAATCCAGAGCAACATCATTTCGAGGTTAGTGCTCACATATTGACAATTGAAGTAGAGGACATCTACTTTCTGACAGTCCTATTGAGACAGGGTGCTCCCATCTCTTTGAATGGTTCCCATGGAGGGGACATTACTACTCAGGAGTTTATAGACCGCCATTGCATTCCTAGGACCAGGACATTGAGGAAGAAAATTCCAATAAAAGCAGTGGTGGATGGCCCTCTACGAATAGTATTATTTACCATGTAGAGAGTGGCAGGAAGCCAAGGAGTACACCAGGAATCTAGAGCGCATATGCTCTATGCCATAAAGGCCATGGTTCCCACTATTTTCAACTGGGTGGAAGCTCTACTTCCGATCTTCAAGGATTAGCTGACCAAGTTTCGGCAAGGGGAGCTGAAGCAATTCGATTTTGTTTCCATATTCTAGCTTGTTTATTTTTTGAGTAGGTTCCATAGATGAGACCCCAGGTGGTATTTACAGAGGTGAGGGTGCGGGACCCTCGTATGTAGAGGTGGGTCTAGATTATGGCATGTATTGGAGCAGGTAGAGGCAAGGTAAAGTTTAGTGACCTGTTCTTTCTATGGTTGAGAGATCATCTCCTCATGGTGGAGGACTATGCATCTGCGGGCACTGAATTCAATGGTGACCCTAACCTACCACTCCCACCTGGTGGACAGTGGGGTGATATTGGTAAGAAACAAAAAATCCTAAAATGGAAATAGTGTTTTTATGTTTTGATGTTTTATATTTTTTATGTTTAGTAACGAAACTTGAATATTTTCATGCAGACGTCAGAGCATCATGACCTGGGGGAGCCTCCCCATTAGATAGGAGAGCTGGAGCCCGTTTTGTACCACAAGGTGATGACATGACAAGGGAGCTAGAGGATAACCTTGATAAGTTGACTCTAGACATCTCGGATGCCTTGATTGATGACCTCCAACTGAGGTACCAAAGACCTACTGCAAGAGTACTGGGTCGTTTCAGAAGACTGCTACATAGGGTAGCCCAAGCAGTTATGTGTTACCATGAGCATCATTAGATGATGAGTGCATGATGTATTTCATTGAAATATGATAGATAGCTTCAGGACTTTTGTATGATGTTTTTTTACCTAAAAGCCTACGCGCTTTAGATGAGGTCTCGTGACCTATTTTTTGTAAAACATGTTCATATATATATATATATATACAGACTTCTATCTGGTGTTTATATGTCTCAAATGGTGAATGTATTTTACATGAGTTTTATGTGTCTTTTATAGTTTATTTACAATGAACCATGTTTGATTTTCATGTCATGAATGGGCAATATGCCAGTCTAGGATGTAATTTGCCAATGAGTCGGCAACTACATTATGTTTCCTAGGGATATGCCTATAGATAATAGTTTCAAACGACCTTTCTAATAAACATAACCTCTGGAAGAGATGGAGAAGCACGGGATTCCTAATGGTGTAGACATGATTTTGTGAGTCCATCAAGACTACCAAGTTATGAACATCTTGGGAGGTAGCTTCAGTCAAGAGACCTATGACTGCTCGATACTCAATGATATTGTGGGTAGTGAGACCAATAAAAACTGCTCCTAAACTGACCAAATCATAAGCTAGGGAATAGAGAACCCAAGCAACTGAGGCAAGATTCAAGGTGTGGTGGCAAGCACCATCAACGAAGCCATAGAAATCCATCTTCTCTGTATGACCAAAACATGGTATAAACAGATACGGACACTAAAATCAAAACCATATTGAAAATAATTAAGCACACTGAAAGTAAAGTAATATACATATATATAAGATACTATCCAAGAAATATCTAGGCATATTACCTCTTTAGGTACAACCCATTGCGAGGTTGTCCTAAGGGGATTCCATCATAGTCTACGAGCTCATAGGCCCCTTTCTCTAAAATTCTGGAAACGACGAAAGGTCATACCACATGGATTTGAACTTCCCTTTCCCTAGTTTGTCATATCTCTGATCATAAGTCAAAACTAGGTCACCCTCATTAAAGGCATGAGGTTGTAAAGACTTGTCATACTTCACCTTGACACATTTCTTGTGTGCCTCATTAGCTAAGGCAGTGTCTCTTCTATTTTTTTCAAGGTTATTCAATTATAGAAATCTCTCTTCCTCTGCAGAAGTGTCTGGGAGAAGTTCGACGACAAGTTTCAAGGATGGAATCTGACATTGAATCAGTAAGACAGCTTCTATTCTGTAGACAAGATGGAAAGGTGTGAAACCAGTAGTTGTTTTCACCAAAGTCCTGTAAGCCCAAAGAGCGTAGAAAAGGATATGGTGCCAGTTGGATTTATGGTCTCCAACCATCCGACAAAGCATCATTTTTCAAAACTTTGTTAATGGCCTCGACCTGACCATTAGCTTGCGGATAATAGGGTGTAGAGTTTTCATGATGAAAACCTAGCTTGGCACTTAGTTCCCCCTTCATTTGATTACGTAAATGTGATCTGTAATCAGTAGATATGGACTATGTGACTCTGAATCTTACTATCACATGATTGAACAGGAAGAGAGCGGTAGTCTTACCATCCTATGCATATGTAGGCATGGCCTCAGCCCATTTTGTAAAATACTCTATGGCTACGATGATGCAAATATGCCCCCCAACTAAGGTAGGATTACAATGCATATAATCGATCCCCCATTTGGCGAAAGGGCCAATGGCAATGATGATGTGTAGCGGAGCAGGATGAGTGCGCTTTTTTGGATAAAAATGTTGACAGGGTGGGAATTTATTAACATTATCATGACAATCTTTAAATACTGAAGGCCAGAAATAGCCAGCGCGAAGGATTTTCTGGGCTATAGCCATCCCAAATAAATGACCACCACATGCTTCGGAATGGAAATCATTCAACACTTGTTCGTCTTCCTTGTGGGTAAGGCATTGCCGGAGAACGGAATCGATACCACATCTATACAAAGTGTCATTCAAGATGAGGTAGTATTTTGCATGGTGATGGATACGGCGATGATCGTCATGGGATAGAGTAGGTTGAAACCTTTGTGTCTGGAGATAAATGAGAAAATCCCCATACCATGGGTCAATAGTGCTTATCAGGAACATGAACTCATCCAGGAATGAATCACTAGGCTCAGATTCTGTCAAAGCACAAGGAAGATCACACATGAGCTCGACAAAGACCAAGTATTTCTTTGATGTGGCTTTGAAAAATTTTAGATCAAACTCTTGTAGGATGACTATCCATCGAGAATACTTGTGTTAGTTTTTCAACATTAATCTAGCATTATTAGGATATTTAATTGAGAGAATAACAGGCATAACAATCAAAACATAAGAGACAATGAACATAGTGTTTTTCTTGGGGAAACCATAAAGGATAAAACCTCGTAACTTCCTCAGAGATAGAATCAGCACCAAAACAGTAAAAGCCCCAAAATAGTAAGTGATATCCCAACAGCATTAATCTTCTTCTTGTCTAGCCCTAGTGTCTTCTCCTTCCTCAACTATGCGCTACACTTGAGTGTGTATGACTTGTGTGCTAAATAGAGATCCTAGATATCTATTTATACTAATCCCAACATGACTAAAACCCTTCTAGGGCCGATCTCTACTTGGAGAGTCTAATAACCCTAGTGCCCGGGAACCGCGGGGACTTTAACCCTTACACAATCGGAGGGTTACCCACACTAGTAGAAAATGAGAAATTAATGACTAAAAAAATGACTAAAATCAGGCTATAAACGATTATTTTTGAGTCGGTGACTAATAGTAGCAAATTACCACTATCTTATAGCTAGTCATATTTCACTAGTCATTAATAGCTTGACTTAGTAGTCACTAATTTAGTCATTGATTTGGTCATTGATAGACAATGATTTAGTCATTGATGGACAATGCTTTAGTCATTGCTTTAGTCATTGATAGTTAATGATTTAGTCATTGATTTAGTCACGGATTTAGTCATTGATTTAGTCACTGAGTTAATCATTGATTTAGTCACGGATTTAGTCATTGATCTAGTCACTGAA
>LPNX010764381.1:11150-99079 GCA_001517045.1 Pseudotsuga menziesii
TACCTTGCATTATAAAGACAATTTAATCCATGTGAGATTTAATGCTGATCATAATGCACTGCATGGAATATAAGTATTATGGATGGAGATTTTGATAATGTGACAGATGAACAGGTATATGTTGGACCCAAGTACAACAAGTTAAAGCCAAGATTCAATCCTATGATCGAATTTGAGAAAGGAAATATGTTGCTAGTTAGATCATGAGCTGATGATGAAGGAGAGATGATTTGGATGACAAAAACCACCTCATATATCTTCCAGAATGATGAAAGTGAGACTCTTCATGTAAAGGTTGATTGATGGAAGTCTAGTTCAGGGAAATACAAGGGAAAATTTTAGAACAATATTGGGTACCAAACCTTTACATTAAATAGTTTTTAAATGGGCCATTCTAAAATTGTGCCAACCTTCTACTAGTATAGGAACTCAACACCAACAATGTACTAGTTACCATATCAAATTATAATTCAATTTCTTAATCATAGTAATATATACAATATTGATGTCATTACATAAACTTAATCAACTTACCATTTAATACAAACTACAGATAATATTAATAGAAATTATGTAAGGAATCAAAGTCTAAGAATTTCATCATTTTGAAAGAATCAAAGTCTAAGACTGTCATCATTTTGATCTGTCACGGAGGATTAGAAATGTGTAATCTAGGTGTTAACATAGTCCCTCTTCCCTCATGTTGTAAAGGGTGCTAGCTCAATGGAAGAGCACCTGCATTACAAGCAGGATGATGGTGGTTCGATTCCTCCGTGCCCTAACATAAATTAATAGATGATATACAATCTTAAATCTTGTAAGATATCTATATTTTCATTATAAATATGCTCTTTTAAATTAAACACATTGTTCAAATGCTTCATAAATAAATAATGAACACTTGCAATAATTAGTTTAGTTGGTTTTTCCCCTTTCCTCTTGTATATGAAAAAAATCAAATTGTATTGCGCTAATGCTATTCTAGTTCATAATTTATTTTGCTTATTAAAACAACTAATATTAATAAATAAGGGAGGCTTTACTAACATCAATATCATTAAATAAATTTATAGGTAAGAAATTTCTCAAGTTAATCTATTATTCATAAAGTAAGCATTCATCAACTTAGTTTCTAATACACTATCTAATACACTACCACTGCCAACAACAACAATAATAACTTATGTTGCTATTTTAATTCATAATTTACTTTAATCATTACAAGGATAAAACTTAGACTTTAAAGTCATCACATATTTTTTCATTTTGATTATAAGTGGTGCCAATTTCCAAAAATAAAACAACATACATAACAAAGACAAAAATAATTACTATGAGAATGTTTATAATTGTTGTAGTAACAAATACAATGTTGATATTATGTCATAAAATAATTTAATTAACTTAACATCTAATACAACCTATAAATAATATTAATATAAATTATGTAGGATTCAAAGGCTATGACTTTCCTCATTTTGAAGGAACTCAATCTAGCAAAAGTTCTAAATTTTAGATCTAACCCATCTAGTTGTAATTGAGATGTAATATTTCCTCTAGTTCTAATTGAGATGTAATATTTCCTTTTGAATAGTTGAATACTAAATTTTTACTTGAAATAAATAAAAAATATTAATTGAGAAAGTAGTTCATTGGATTAATTATTCCAAATTTAATGGAATAGTTCTTTGAGTTGATTTTTCTAGATTTAATAGAATAAGTATTTAAAGATTTCCAAAAAAAGTCAATGTGGATGAAGTCCTTGTAATAGAATATTTCCAAATTTAATGAAATATGTGTTATGTGGTTGGATTGGTGTAGGAAATCCTTCACTCTATCATATGGAAGAAGTTGTCAGCATTCATTCTGAAACTTGATCTTGGAAAGGCTTACGCGAAGATAGACTAGTCATTCCTCTACCTTACCTTGTTACAGATTGGTATTACTCATGTTGTTTCTTCGTGGATAATGTCATGTGTTACCACCTAATTTCGCGGTTTTGATAAATGGTAGCCTGTCTCCTTACTTTATTTCTACCAGGGGGATATTTCGCGGATGCCTATTATCCCCCTACCTTTTCATTCTCACCATCGAAGGGCTCAGCAGGATGTTCTTGGAAGCAAAGGATAAAGGCCATTTGAAAGGAGTTAAGGAATCCAATGGACACTTTTTGACTCGCATTTTATTCGTCGATGGCATTATCATATTTGGTCACGGTAACACTAATGAATGGAGATGCATAAAAGAGTTATTGAAACTATTTTGTTATGCCTCCAGTTTATCCATCAACCTACGTAATTCATCTTTTCATCACAATTCTAGGGTGGATTCCCAGGCTTCTGAAGTGATCAATCACTTTGGTTTTAAGGCGACACATATCGAAGACGGTCTAAAATATTTTGGCTATTATCTTAAACTGAATTGTGAACTGGTGAAGGACTAGCAGTGGTTATTGAGGAAATTCACAAGAAACTGGACGGGTGGACATCAAGGTGGCTTTGTCTAAGGGGGAGACTTATGCTCATTTCCTTTGTTCTCAATCCATACTAGTTTACTGGTTTTCATTACTTCGTGTACCGGAGGCATTTATTTGGAAGATCCTGAGACTCATGTTTGATTTTCTGTGGAAAGGGAAAACAATGGCTGCAAAAATCCATTTGGACGCTTGGGAGTGTTTTTCCATGCCAAAAGACTCGGGTGGTTGGGCTATCAAGCACCTTAGTCTCTTCAATCATTCACTATGTGCAAAAAGCGTATGGAGGGCGCTTACAGACAATGGTCTATGGAGTATAATTTTACATTGCAAATATCTTAGAAGAATCCTCGTTGTGAATTTGTTGAGAACAGGCCTTACACAGGAGGTGAATGGCTTGACAATATGGAGAAGCCTAGTTGGTACTCTTTCTTTGATTTTACCTAATGTTAGCTCGAAGGTTGGTAGAGGAAACCAGGTTTTCAAGGGCGTTGATCCTATTGTTTGCTTGGGGTTAATTCTCTTCCTCGTAGCATTCTCAGGATCCTGTAGGATCAGAACATCTCTGCCCTTGCTCACATTTACTCCTTGGTGGGAGATTCAAGAACCCGGTGGCTTTCTTCACGAGACCTTGGTCTCAACGGGGTATTTCCATTGTTTTGGGATCGTTATATCATGGGACTAAAAGAAACTGGAATTATGTTCACTAAGGAATGTGACCGGATTGTTTGGGACATCAACAGGAGGATTGGAAATATCACGGTCGAGCTAGTATACAAGCATCCTTTTTATCTTTCTTTAGTTCAGCATCCTTCATTATTACTTTCGAAATTATGGAAGGGGATGTTTCCTATTAAAATCAAATTCTTCGAATGGTTGTGTATCAATCATAAAATCCTTACTTGGAATGGATTACAGCGTCACGACCTCCAAGGTCCTGGTTTTTAAAGTTTATGTCATCACAATCTAGAAACCATGGATCACATTTTTGGGGACTGCATCTATTTCCATGAAGTCTCGTTTTTGTTTTGTGACAACTTGTAGGAATCTGCTCACTAGGACAAAGGGAGTTTAAGGGAAAATTTTATGTTTTGGTTAATTGAAACATCGATCCCATCAGAATATATTATGGCCATTTTATGGGCAGTATGGAGAGCCCAGAACATTGCTTTATTTCAGCAAGGAAGGGTGGATCCGTAGGCTACATGTTCGAAGGATCTGGCGTGGTTGCACTTTTATGGTTCCATTCAGAACAAGGTAAGGACTTGTATTATCCCCATTCCATTTCTAGCCCTGAATTCTATTGTTAGCTACTTCGATGGAGCAAAGCAAGGTGGCTTTTTTGGTGCTGGGTTGATGATGAGAATTCTGCAAGATATAACTTACTGATTGAGGTTGGGTATTGGTAGGGGTACTAACACAAAAGCGCAGCTTCTGGCCCTCTACGAACTACCCAGATTTGCTAAAGAGAAAGACTTGCAAAAGCCTTTGGTTTTGGGGGATTCGAAGGTAGTGGTGGACTAGTCCAACCAGATAAATCTTATTCAGAATATTAAGCTCTATCATTAGCTAAGAGAGACCAAGAACCTTATTAGCCACTTTTAGCAGGTTTCTTTTAGTCATATTTATCATGAACTCAACGAGGTGGCAGATTGTCTTTCCAAGTAGTCTGTTGGGCTTGGAATTGGGGATCTGGTTTGGGAGTTATTGCAAGGAAATTCTAGGGTAGAGAATGGTCTTTTAAGTTATATTGAGACTCTTTCAAGTATCTTATGTGGTTACTTACAACCATGTATGTAATAGTCCTAGGTTATTTAGCCTCATGGTTGCTACTTTAGCTTCCAGTTTTTTGGATTACGGTTGTTTATAATATCTTGAAGTATGTTTTGTTTATAGTGTCTTGGCGTACACTTTATTTATGTACAATGAAGGTTTTTATATTTATTGCACAACTTTTTAATATACAAAGTTGTCTTTCCGTATAAAAAGAAAAAAAAAAAGTGCCAAAATCTATTCTTATATTACCAAGTATCTTCAAACTTATTATTGATCATTTATTCAAAAAAATTTATGGATCATTTATGAAAATAAATGAATCCAATGGCGTCGTGATTAACAACAATTTTATCATATAACTCCAACATTAACAAGCAATTTTATCATCCTTTCCATTCTTTGTTAATTCATATCAAAATGAATCTCTCCTTTATTGTCCTCGTCGAGTTTAATAAAAGCACGATTCTACTTTATAAGTAATGATTGTACCTAGCGGATGGAGAGATAATATGGCTCGTAGCTACATTTGTCTGGCTCCAACTCAGAAGAAAATGTGCGCAGACACTAATTATTATGAAAATGAATGGTGTGAGAGTTATGCTACACATGTGGATCAGGCTCGACTGTTCGTCAGCTTTAAGTTTGCTATTAGACTCCTTGGACAGTAGCTTGTGACAGGTAGTCTACTTAAGTTCGCCGTTAAACTTCTTAGAATATAGCTTTGATGTTTTTTTGATAAATCCGTTCTGTAATCTAGTGGTTCTAGAAGTAAATAAGTTCTATATATATATTCTGTCCATCCGAAACTTGAACAGCATCACAACATTTCGTGGGATTCAGGGAGTGAAAATGCTTAAAAAAAAAAAACTTGTGGCCTGATAATGTCATGTAACTGTCTATAATTTGTTTGTTTCAGTGCGAGATTTTTAGCACTGGCGAAAAGCTCAAATGATGCTGTTACTTTTTCTTTAAATTTAATGATTACTGTTGCTTGCAAATTGATTGCAACTTAATTGATAAAACTATCGAATTAGTCTATAATATCTTTTGCCTCCCTCCAGAGTTACTGCACTCCAGCTAGTAAGTCTTAGCTGGTCATTATCATTTTTTTGATGGGAAGATACCTGAAATATTGACCGAATATCAAACAATCCTAGATCTAACTGAAACAGACAGACACCCAAAAGCGACAAATTAGCTGATGGGATTTGTGCAGAGAGTAACAATACTTTGAGAGGGCAATTTCCAGATCCTTCTCAACAGCCCTAATTCCATCTACAGATCTCAGCATTTCCGTCTACCCACATGAAATTTCCACCCACAGATATTAAAAAGACAGGTTATAAGTGGAATACATAAATTACAGATGGCTGGATCGGAGGGAAATTAGACCAACAAACAGAAGAAATGGGCCATGTAAGGAAATACTGTATTTAGAACAACTTGCCAAATGTGATGTCAGCGGGGAAGCCATCCAGACTAATCCAAAAGAAAAACTTTTTATAAGTCACTGTCTCTAGTGTTTTCTGCAGTACGCTGTCATCCATGTTGCTGAAATATTTTACCAGGCCATTCCTTCTCTTATAAGGTCCTCCTTCATATATTTCATCTTCCCTTAATGAATTCCATCTCATTTTGTAGCTCAATGTTAAATTTTGCTGTGGTAGTGAACACCCATGTGTAAGAAGTATCAGAATTCAGGATCATGTGTAATTACACAAACTGCCAGATCTCCATCAGTTATAAGCTATGTTGACAGGGTACCTGTACTAGGGGTAGGGTACCGTTACCCATACACTGTATTTAGATACTCGTATCTACCTTTTTTGCAGTACCCTATACTAGGTCCACTACCCCAAAGTCAGTTATAAAAAAAAGGTATTTATAGGCAAAATGAAGGGGTGCTTATAGGCAAAATGGTAAGCCCTACCCTGTGTTTGGGTACTTTGTACCTCACTTTTAGGTATTAGACTCAATAAAATGCAACTCAATGGGGAAAATGTAATGACCCCCACCAAATCTGAACTAATGTTTTGCTAACTAAGTATGGAGTCTGGTTCAGGACGTATGTCAAACACTTTGCAACACTGTACAACTTCTACTGAATATTGTCCAAATCTAGTAGATCAATTTTGCATTGATTTACAATGAATGTTTTTATGATTTTGTGTTCATCACTTATGGAACATAATTTGACTACCAAAGATGCACATAAAAATAATACATATGTATTTAATATCGAGAAATACACTCACAACAAATCCTGAATATATTTGGCAATTTTCAAATTTTTATTGCCTTTAAGACAGTACAAATAGGTGTTTAAAATAAGATTTCAAGTGTACTTTCATGTTTGAGTTTGACTCTCTGTTATAGTTGCATGGTACAATAATTTTTCAAATTTTATGTAACTTCCAGTCTGTCTTCTAATTGATATCTACTGAGTCTATGATTTATCAATTTTTATGTTTCAAATTTTCATTCTGAATGTTCATTGTTCAAATAATCAAATATCATTCAAATAATCATCTAAGTACCCTTTTTTTTTTAAATAGCCTCCCCTACTGTACCCTGCAGCTTAGGTTATAAGTATTAATGCATCAACTACTAGATATCCAATTATTATTATTTCAGTTATTCATGTATAGCAACAAGTTATAAACACCTCTAATTTCAGGTATTCATGTATAGTAACAAGTTATATAAGCCTCTCTATATTGTGTGTCCTAGTATTGATACAAACTATAGGGGTGTGTTATTTTAATAATTGTTGGTTTCTTATTTTGAAAGACTGTCATAGAATCAATCTGGACAGTACAATTGTCTCATCTCTCATCCTCATAGTAGATGAAAAAGTCTCATCCTAGTAGTAAATGAAAAAGCATAAAAAATAAAAAATAGTCTACCCCAAATCTCAAATAAAAAATTAAAAGGTCTACGAACATAAAAATGTGCATATTAATACAACTTTTATAAGATCTCAAATAAAAAGGTCTACGAACATAAAAATGTGCACATTAATGCAACTTTTATTAAAAAGAGTGGTGTGAGTATTATGGTAGCGAACGACACATCTCCATCAGCCTTGACTGTTATCTACTTTAAGTCTGCTTTTAGATTCTTTGGACAGTAGGCGCTTGGCTTGGGACTGTTAGTCAGCTTTAAGTCTCCTGTTAGGCGTTCTAGACTTTAAGTCCGCTGTTAGATTCCTCAGAAAGTAGCTTGTGACTGTTAGTCATTTTTAAGTCTCTTAGACTTTCTAGAAAATAACCTGTAAGTTGCCTGCAGCGTTGTCTCTTCGTAAATATGTTCTATACTATTTTTTCACCTGAACATGTGTTCTATACTCTGCCAACCGTAAAAGTGGAGGTTGCAAAAATGGGAAAAAAGTGTCGTGTGAGCATTCCTTATTATATTGTCACGTAACTGTCTCTATTCCAGTACGAGATTTATTAATGACACAGCTAAGACACTGTTAGCCAATGTCAGCTTGCAGTTGCGTATTCAATTTCTTGGGCACTGGACACTGGATTCTGAGTTCGCTGCAAGCTAGATTTTATGAAAAAAAATGTGCGCAAACCCTAATTATAAACTTAAGTGGTCTGAGAGTTAGGGTACGTAGGTTCTGCACATGTCGATCAGGCTTTACTGTTCAATCCTCACCCGTTCAATTAATCCGTGAGCTCGACGAATCTTCTTAGGGGTTTATGCCAAAGCAATGGATCCTGGCCACCCGTCCTTACTCCAGGTTTAAAAGGCTAAGGTGCGATTCTCATTGAAGTCGCTGCCTATCGGCGAATTATATTGTTGTGAGATATGGAGAACGAAAATAGAAAAATAAAAGTGGCGTGAGAGTGGCTTATTATTATTATGTCTTGTGCAACTGTCTTTGTTCCAGTACGAGATTTGTCACATGCGGAGCACGTTCGTCACCTAAAACGGATTTTGAGCCGATTTATCAATAACGAAAAGTTCATTTCATTTGCTGCTACTGCTTCTTTACATTCAATGATTACAGTTACTTGCAAATTAAGTAATTACAATCAAGGCATGCTCATAGAATTATAGTATAGCATTAACTATCCCATCAATAGTTACTGTACTGATAAAATAGAGAATAGATAAGTGTCCCCAGCTTTTAAGTTTGACCCTGAGCTGGTCATTGGCATTTTGATGAGAAGATATCTGGAATACTGATCGTCGAATATCAAACAATCCTAGATTAAACTGAAACAAACAGACGCCCAAAACTGGCAGCGTCAATATTTGCCGTACAATAATACGAAAAGAAACAAATTAGCTAAAGGGACTATGCAGACAGTCGGCACTAGTTTCAGAGGCCGATTTCCTGATCCTTCTCAACAGCCCTTACTCCATCAGCAGATCTCAGCATTTCCGCCTACCGATTGAAATTCCCACCCCGCAGATATATAGTAAAAGAGCCAGGTTAGTCGAATATTATATAAACAGATGACTGGGTCAGACGGTATAAAGAAACACACAAAAGAAATGGGCCATGGAAGGAAATAGTATGTGTACAGCACCTGCTCAGATGTGATTTCAGCAGCGAAGCCATCGACAATAACCCAAGAGAAGTGCTTTTTGTAAGTCCCTGCGTCCAGTGTTTTCTCCAGTACCATGTCATGCTTGTTGCTCACATACATATCAAGCTCGCTTGCTGATTTTCTGCATGTACAAATAAACTAATAAGGCTGCACTCCTCTGTTTTTCTGTTTTTTTATATATACAGTACAGTTAAATCTGAGAAACTATGTGGAGCTTGAGATATACTAAGAAGGAAGCTTTAATAGTCTACATTGACGAATGATCAAAGATTTCAAAACTATTTGAAGTCCTTGAATTTTTTGTAAAAAAACAATCATTAATCTACATGGAAGGAGCGTAAGAGATGAGCAACGATACCCGTCAGCCCTGAGACGCTCGTATTCTGGGTCATATTCCATCATCACCATGTAGACAGCTTTAGGTTCCATGGCCTTGCAGGATGTGCTGTGCTGTGCTGGGCTGGGCTGGGCTGGGCTCGGTTGTGCTGTCTGTTCTCGTCTACTGCGCTGCGCTGTGTGGAATCTGTGTGTGGCTCTGTATTAAAATTAGTGTAGAGGAAGGGAGCAGGAACTCAGAGTGGCAGAGGGGTGACAGGTCCGGCTGGTGGTGGCAGAGAATAAGACGATAACACTCCTTGGATCCCGCGATATTTTGCATATGCATTTGACTCTTCTGCATTAAGGATTAAGTATATTGCATATGCATTTGACCCTACTAGTAGATTAAGTATAGTTGGTCATTCACGCCAGGCAGTTTCCCTGTTGGATATCAATGTTAATCAACTCCATGATTCATTTCGCAGTCGTTATATATTATTTCATATTTTGGGTTTTCTGGAGTGCATAAACAAGATTACTGAATGTCACAAGTTTATGATTCGGATTCATTTAATGGTAGTCCAGAATAATTGGAATGGAATGTAAACAGTGAATAATTAGTATAGTAATTATCTAGTTTTGTAAAGATATTTAATTGTTAAATAAAGATTAAAATATAACAAAGATAAGACTACTATGAAACGAATCTTTGCTATATATATGAAATCAATCTTTGTTATACACTTGTTACACAGGTTAATCTTGTTTATCAACTCACACAAGTCCAAAATATGAGATAATATCTAAATGACAATGGATATAATTACAAATCATTTTATGGTTGTCCTCTTTTGTTATGTTTAAATTCATCTTGATTAAGATTTAAATAAGTTTTGTTTAATAGGTAGCTAAATAGTGGTAAATTGTTTTTTATTAAATAGTATTTGTCTTATGTTTATATGTTATTTCCACAAAACTAAGTCGGTAGTTATTATGAGTTCAGTTTCATTTCATGGTCATCTTATCTTTGTTATGCTTAAATAGTATTTTTTTATGTTTATATTAATTACTTTAATGTTTTTTTTATACCTTAAATGGATAACTGTAATAATCTCTTAATGAGTTTAATGTTTGATTTTTGTTTAAAAACCAATGTTTAATTTTTGTTTAACAATGAGTCATCTTCATAAAATTAAGTGGCTAACTATACTTATTAATGTTCACCAATTTACTTATGATTATATTAATATTAACATTCTAAAAGTCAATAAATATTAAATAACATTATTATTAATATAGTAGTAAGGTTATTAAAATTCATGAGACTTTTTTTATATGGTTATGTATAAAATTATTTGATTCTTCTAGGTGTTTCACATATTTCAAGTTAAGATGTATCCGTGCAAAAACTATGATGACCCGTCTAATTATTGACTCATAATAATTGAGGTCGTTTTAAATTATTTATTTCACTTGTACCATAAAGAAAAATACTCATTCGCTTGACGACATTGTGTAAAGGCCAAAGGACAAATTGGATTTAAGGATGAGCATGTTACAACCAATCACCTTTTCACTTTTCATTACAAATGATTATAAACACAAAATTGAAAAAGAAGGTGGTTTTGGTTCTCAAGTTAGACTTAGTAAAAGCTTTTGATCGTGTTAACTAGACTAATTTACTTATTTTAGATTAGTTCAAATTGGTGTGTTGGTTGATGGTGTTAATTGGATTATGGGTTGTGTGGAATCTTTTAATTTTGTTGTTTTAGTCAATGAGATACATTCTAACTTTTTTTCTTGTCTTGAGGGGCATCACGCATGGATGCCCTCTCTCTTCACTCTTCTTTATTCTGATTATTGAAAGTTTGAGTTTACTCATATCCAATGCTCAACGAAGGGGGGTAATTGTTGGGATCAAGTTCTCATCAATCATGAATCTTACTCACCTTATATGTGTAGATGATGTTATTATGTTTGGGCTAGGGACACTCGATGAATGGCAGATTTATAAAGAAATCTTAGACCTCTTTTGCTCTGCTACACGCATGAAAATTAGTGTTGAGAAGTCATCATTTCTGTATAATGAGGTGGATGAGGTTATTAGAGCCACGATATTCTCCTTGCTTCCTTTTAAAATGGATCCCTTGACTTTTGGCTTCAAGTATTTGGGCTACTACCTTAAACCTCTAGGCTATTGTGTCAATGAATGGTGTTGGTTTATCAAAAAGTTTGAAAAAAGGATTAGCAATTGGACTTACAGGTTGTTATCTCTTGGAGGCAGGATGATCTTGGTCAAATCAGTACTTATGGGGTTGTCTATATATTGGCCCACCTTAGCTCATATGCCCAAATCTATTTTGAACTATCTCAGGCGCTCCATATTCAATTTTCCCTGGGGAAACGTGGGTGGGAATTTCAAAATGCATTTGGTAGATTGGAATACTATCTCTAGGCCATATGAATTTGGTGGGTGGAATATCAAGAACTTGGACTAGTTCAGCTTAGCACTCAGATTGAAAAGTTTTTGGATGGTATTTAATGGTCAAGGCATTTGGTCACACATTATCAAGCATAAATATCTAAAAGATAGGCTAGCGAATGATTGGTTACGCCTTCAAGATTTCATTGTCCATGGAGCTTCCTACATTTGGAATGGTTTCATCGGGTCAATTTCCTGGATCACCAAGTGTTTAGGATGGAAGGTCAAGAATGAAATAAAGTATTAGAATTGGTGTGGATCCTGTAGCAGGCTTGAACTCATATTATGTTCTTCCCAAGGATCTTAGAAACTATCTAGAAGACTATGGTCTAACTTCACTCTCTCATGCTTGCAACTTGGGAACAGGTTCTTCCTCTCGGTCTTACTGGATTTCTGTTGATGATCTAGATTTTGGGGGCTATTGGAAGGAGATTTGGACCAACTACGTAAATAGTTTATCTCATGGTTGTATCAAGCTCATTGAGGGAATGGGCTCACTGCTCTGGATGTACAACAAGAACACTAGAAAGGTCAATGCAAAACTTGCTTATGAACTCATTTCTTCGAGTTTACTCTCAGACCGACCGGTCAGATCTCTCATTCTCATTTGGATATGCAATATCCCTATGAAGGTGATCTTCTTCAACTGGTTATGTTTGAAAAATCGCATTAATACCTGGGATAATTTAGTCAAAAATTGGATGGATAGGCCCAATCGTTGCAGCTTGTGTAATTGTGATGCTAAATCAGTTAATCATCTCTTTATCGATTGCTTGTTTACCCGAAATGTCATCAAATGTCTCAGTAGTA
This sequence comes from Pseudotsuga menziesii, assembly GCA_001517045.1. Taxonomy (NCBI): domain Eukaryota; kingdom Viridiplantae; phylum Streptophyta; class Pinopsida; order Pinales; family Pinaceae; genus Pseudotsuga; species Pseudotsuga menziesii. The sequence goes on from LPNX010764381.1 coordinate 23,575, forward strand.
TGCTTCACCTGTCTATAAATTGGAATGAGCCCTCCTATTTGGGAAATATGGAAAAATGGTTTTGTAGTGATAAGCAGTTAATCCACCTTCCACTCCTCATGACTTGGCAATTGTGGCTCACCAAAATCAGAGTCATTTTTTATGATCACAAGCCGGACACAAACTTCATTTTTGGTAATATTATGGATCAGCTTCAGTTATTTCTTGTGAACACCCATTTGAAACATAAAAGGAGAATTATAGGTGAGGCACCTGTCTTTGAGTACCCAACTGGATTCTTTGATGGGGCTTCAACAAATATGATTGGGGGTGTTGGGGCGAACTTACTCATCAGTCAGGATCATTACTTCTGCATAAAGATGGGCTGTGGTCAGAGCACAAATATTAGATCTGAACTTCTAGCATTGTGGGCCCTGCTTGTAATTTCAAATGATTTTGGCCTTCCTTCTCTTCATGTTCGTGGTGAATCCAAAACCATTATTAAATGGATCAATGGGAGGGTTTCTCTCTTCGCTCTCAAGCTTGATGGCTGGTGTCAAAATATCATGGAATTGGAATCTTCCTTTCTCCATCTCAATTTCCTCCATGTGTACATAGAATTCAATGTGAAGACGGATGGCTTATCCAAGGAGGCACTTACATTGGCCTCTGGCCTTCTTCTTTATTCTGAATTCACTGATGGTGAATGTGTTGGGAATGGTTCGATTCAATTATATTAGCTTTGTAGTGGCCTACTCCTTTTATCACATCTTTGATGTTTTTCATGAGTATGGAAGGATTGTTTGATTACATCCATTAGGATGACAGAGGTGGACCTATTCCCCTCTTTTTTTTGCTTGGAATTCCCATGAGTGCCTCCTTCGATAAGCCATATCTGAGTTTACTTGCATACTCGGTTGGCATGGTGGAATCGAATGGAGATATGTTGATGTCCTACGTTTCTTGTCATGTGGTTTGTAACTCTACTTGAGGGTTGATCTTATCTTGTTTCTATTGTATCCAGATGATTTTGCAATGAGGCTTGGGGGCTATGATCAGAGTATTATCTATTGGACTTGTGCTTTTGTGAAGTCCCTCTATGTGTTGTAACCAAGTTACCTTTGATTCTAATGAATATCAAGGAACTGCTATTTTTCTTCTAGGAAAAACAAAAAAATAAAAAGATGATATATGTTTTATGTAAAGACCAAAGCACAACCTGGATTTAGGGATGAACATGTTACAACCAGTCACCTTGTTACTTTTCAACACTAATGATTTTAGAGACAAAAATAAGAAGACGATATATGTTGTTGTTTTTTTATTTTTTTATTGGGTTATTATTAGGTTTAAAAAAAGGGTTATGTCAAATTTTACTAGTTCATTTTGTTATGGAGTGGGTATAGTTAACAAGGGGATCCGGGTTAAAACCCCTTAGGGGTGAGCTAGTTGATAGGAGACACCCAAAAATCCAACCATGTTAAGGGTTGGTGTGACTCGAGCTAATTTGGACGCCTTAGATGCCCCTGGGTTGGGGACTGTCAACCAATGGTGAAAATGCACTAGCCCGAGTGACGGCCATTTCTTAAGAAACAATTTTTTTTATAAATGTTATTGTTAAGATATAATGTAATAACAAGATAGTGTTATAATGAAATGTAATAATATTAGCATAAGTTAAGCGCCACAAATAGGTTATTTATTACTTATTACAGTTAAACTGAATGTTTTCACAAATTTCCTCTTATTTATATTATTTTCTTGTGAGTTATATATTCTTTTCTTTTTTATAATTGTTTATTTCAAATTTAATGAAACTACCATAAAATCAATCTAAATAATACAATTACCTCATCATAATACAATCTTTAGAAAAAACATAAATAAATATTTTTCTTAAAAAAAATAAACATATAACATTCACAAAATGTCACCACAAAATTATCAATGTAAATCTTACAATGTTGCACTGCTACCTCAACATTAAGTCAAGATAACTTAACTTAATGTTATATAAATACTTACTTTAAAAAAAATAGTTAGTAAGGATCATAAACTTAGAAATAGATATTTCACAAGATTCATGAAAAGGACCTCTCGCATATTTACATAAATATCAATCAACATAAAATTTATGTTAAAAAATTTTAGTTGTATTTCAAATCATTTCTAATTCAAACCCATAATAATAAAACATTGGTATTTCAAATCATTTGTATTTCATGCCATTTCTAAATCCAAACCATTATACAAACTCGTATCATTTTTAGCAATCTACTTTGTTATTTAGGAGCAATGCAAACATCATATAGAACTTTTTTTTGTGTATAAAACATATGTGTATAAAACATAAATAAACATTCATTATAAACATGATTTTGTAACTCGTATTTTTTATATGAAAAAGAATGCACACTCTTTTTTAATGATATAATCAATTTATTTTAATGGAAAACATAAATCCAAAATTTGCAAAAACATTGATCGGAATTAATGAAGGATCTAGTCAATAATTTTATTATTATCAATTAAAGACTTAAAATTTAATACACTTAATGAATGCACTTAATGAGTGGAAAAGTTGTATCTTGTAGTCAATTCCCTTGCCAAGGAAATGCGACCGTCTTTCCTACCAAACATATTGCTCCAAAGTGGTCCTCCCAATTGCACTATGTTAAATAATGAAATGAACCTTCGATTCATGATGGAGAAGCCTGTCGAAGAAATTATTTCCACCTATTATTTTCCAAGGGATGAAACTTTGAAAGTGGAAAAGGAGAAGGAAATCATTAACCAGAAGTGATGCATCACCTGCGATTATAATTTTCTAACTACTAGTTATGCATGCCTAACTACATGTTATCAGCCAACTTCTTCCAATTATCTACAATGAATTGTTGGAGTTATCCATGCATCAACTACTAGTTATTTTTAATATTTCTTTTTTTATATATAATTGCTTAGCTACCAGCTATACATGGCTAGCTACATGTTATCACCTACACTCTTCTCGTTATTTGCCAATATATGTATGTTATCCATTCAATAGTGTTATCCACTAAGTTTCACTTAGGGTAATCTTCAAGTGAACCACCAAGGATCGAAACAAATCAATTGTTCTTACTCGGTGCTCAAAAGTTCCATGGCTTCATCAAGGCCAATTGTGGTCCCTTCTTTGCATTTCCACACCCCTTCAGGAGAATTGTAATAAATGACATAGCATGATGGTTTCTTATGTAAATGGCTTGGCCTTCTTGGGACTTGGTCATCAAAGTCATCATCCTTGAGTGTTTTTTCCCTTGTTAATTATATGACATGTTTTTAAACGACATATAATTTTCAGGGTTTTCAATCAAAATCCTCCAAAGTCGGGATGGTGAAATTGGTGATTATTCCTTAGGAGGGTTATTAAAGCCTAGGGTCTATGTATTATACCATGATAGTCATAGTCCCAAAGTTTCGTGGACATATGCTAAGTCTTGCATAGGATTCTTTAATTTTTAAGTTTTTAATTAAATCATCGATAAGGTGTATTTTAATTGTAAAAGTTCAAAATGTCATAAAATTGAGCCTAGGGGGGCAACTTGGTCATGTGGATTCTTGTTTTTGAACCCAGGGTCCCCACTTAACCCCTAAACCTACTTTTTAGAGTCAAATTAGTAATTTTAAATTATTAATTTAATTATATCTCCAAAATTACTCAGAGGGTCAAATCAATGGAAAAATTGCAGAAAATCCAATTCCTAAATCAAAGGCAAATTCTCTGGGACATGTCTCTGAGGTGTCAAGGTGGTTGAGGATCTTTAATGGAGCATCGATGAGCATAGAGGAGAATATTTAGTCATCAAGAGAGAGGCTCTAACTCACCTCCATCAAAGGGGGGCACATTCTCCTCATGGAGGGTGCATCTTGCAACATGCATGAAGGGGTTAGAGGAGGTGGAGGCTTCCCAAACCAAGTGGGATACCTCATGAGAGGTGGAAACCTCCTCTTCCATGAATTCAAATCTCCTCCCACCATTTTTGCAACCCCCAAAACAACCTCATCGTTGGGAATTGTGCCCCCTTGGGGTTTGAGCCATTTTCTTACTATAAAAGCAGGGTCTTCCTCCTCAGTCAGGAGGATGCATTGAACCTCTATCCATTCTACTCTTGTTGTCGCATACTTGCTTAGTGAAACTGAATGCTTTGGAGGCTAATATGTAGCATTGCATTGTGAGCTTGTAACTTGGTTAATTTTCAGGTGAAATCGACTAAATCTCATGCTTTCTTTTTGTCAAATAATGTTGCTTAGATCCAGTTTATTTTGAATAAGTATTTGTGGTTGTTAATTTAATTTTTTTCATTTCATTATCAAAATATTGTAAGAGAAACATACTATAGTCAGCTATACTTATGTTCTCTTTCTTTTTGTTCATTATATTCACTAGATTAACCTTGGTTGTATGAAGAATTGTCTAGATTTTGCAAGATTTTCTTAGGTAGAAGGGATTTTGGAGGTTGGTTACATCCACTTATTTTCTAAAACATCAATTTTGTTGTGTTTAACATATTTTGTTTTGCAGATCCATCTTTCCTTCATCCCATTCAAGCACGAGCTTGAGGATTTCTCTCTCCTTTAAAAATTCAATATTTTTCTTGGTTATTGTTTCTCTATGCTTGATAAAAATTAGATCCATTAGTATGATATTTGAAATATGATTTTAATTATGCATATATATCATATCTAGGTTCCTTTTAAATTTTTTCATCTTTAACTAGATCTGAATTAGTCTCTCAAAGTGTCATTTTCAATAATAAAAAATTCACAATTTTAGAGCATTTTGAGTAGTATAAATTATGTATTTTGTTTTGACTAATTTGTGACATTCTAAAATCTTTTGTTCACTGCTTTTTTAGAAGGTGTTATAAAAAGGATAAGGAAATATTGCTCAAAAATCAAGTTTTCGGTCACCCGGGACACCAAAAAGTCATTCCTTCATCCACTTTCTTCATTCATTTTAGATCTCCCTGCAATATTGTAATCCTTTCGATCATTTTTAAGGATAAAAGTGTATTATACTTTAGATTTTCATCACATTGTAAAATTCAATAATAAAGAAAGCAAGTGGGTGACACAATGTCCACACTCCAACCCCCTAGGGGGATTCATGGTGCCCTTTTTTGTTTTCTTTTTACTAACTAACACATGTACACAATCCTCCTTCTAGAAAGGATGAACATGTTGATTAATTTCCTTTGATTTCATCATATAATAAAGTAAATAATTTCATACCCAACTCATTTCCACGAAGTATGCTCTTTCCACCAACCAAAGTTTTTGTCAATTATTAGTGGATGATCAGAAAGTGACACATATTTTGCGGTTTAAATTTGCCACTAGTTTACTTGATTTTACAAACTCGTTGATTTCTTTAATTGGAATAAACATGTTTTTCGTAAACCTTGTGTATGCTCTTTCCCTCTCCCATGGGTATTCACTTAGTGAAACCATGTCATAGTAGCTTCGTTCATGGGATATTAAAGAATAGTCCTAATTTCACTAGATATTGAAAACTACTTACAAAAATCCTTTTGTTGCGCCCCTGTCACAATACATATTTCCAATTTAAAAAACCTTATTTCTACAATATATTCCTTATTTTTAGTAGAAACACATTTTTATACCCACCAATACCTATAAAACCCCCATACCCTATTCCATCCATCCCAATACCTACAATATATTGACCTTATTTTTCACAATTAAAAAAACCCTTTATGAATGAACATGATAAGATATTGCTCAACAAGGTGAATCCCTCGAGCCCTCTGTGGGATTTTCTTGGTAGTTGGGGAATAAAAAGCGATTTACAACATTTTCTAATTTCTACACACTAATTGAACAATCTATTAATAAAAGTAACTCCGAAGAACATTATGAAAATCCGGTGTAGCAACATTTGAAAATCGTGGGAAAATTCTTCAAAGGAAGCGGGAACCATTGAATAGTGACCTCGAGATACTGACAGGATACATCCTTATTGGTGTAGTGTTGGACACATCTCAGAGACTCTGATTCAACCCACATTGTTGAATGAGGAATCACCTTCTTCATATTCTGTAGATATTCTCACTACTTTACAATATATCAAGAATCCCTTCCCGTAACTTAATTCATATTTCAATAATTAAAACTGACCAAGACACATTGCAAAACATTTTATATTTCGGCAACATCATTTCTTTATTTTTACTCCATTGGAATTGATCTAATTTTGCAACAGTTTACTGTTGTTTGTAATCATTTTTTTATTGTTGCTATTCTTTATGTGTTGATATTATATGCTTGTGAAATATTAATTTATATTTGCAACAATCTTGTCTCGGTATTTTACTTCAAAAACTCCTAAAAAACTTACTTCCATCATTAATGACTAAAACAAAAGAGCCTTACTTAAACTCTTTCTTAGGGACCAGCCCCCTTGGCTTCGTTAGGAGTTTTTCCTAAACAGAGGAGTCAAGATCAAGTGACAGTACATGTCTCGAGACTTTCCCCTAAGGATACACCTACCATCTTGAATATTTCTGCTGCGCTTAACCCCTAGGTGTGTGAAAGGAGGCAACACTTTTTGGTGTTATTGCCGAGGATAAATCTTTTTATTCCTAGGTTCCGACTTTCTTCTTTATTTTTTTTGTTTTTTCTTTGTTTAATGAATGATTAGAGTAGATCTTCGATGCTTTGTCTAACGACTCCACTAATCCTTTTTCCCTTTTTCAAAGAAAATAAAAAAATAGAATTTTTTGTGAAAGATTTATGACTCATATCATTAGAGGAAATTTGAGGTCTAAAATGGGTCTCCTAAGAGATAATAAAATAATAGTTATTAATTTTGGAGGAAGAATGAAAAAAACTACTTTTTTGTTGGTATTTTCGACATATCTCCCTATGTTTTTAGTCAAATTTTGAGCAGGAGAGCTCGTTGGATGCATAATTTAATTCCGCATCCAACGAGTACCCACACTGCATACTTGTGATGGACCCCGCTACCCCAAAAATAAGAAATACTTGGAAAAACATGATGATGATATCATCATCACATTTTTTCAAGTATTTATTATTTTTGGGGTAGCGGGGTCCATCAAAAGTATGCAATGTGGGTACTCGTTGGATATGGAATTAAATTCCACATCCAACAAGCTCTCTCTCTTGGAATTTGAATAAAAACAGAAGGAGATGTGTTGAAAATACGAACAAATAAATTAGTTTTCTTTTGTGACAAATATGTCAATTCAACCATTATGGTTGACTCATTTTATTGAAATTCTATTGGTTCCTAAATTCCAACTCACAAAATTTATTGTTGGCGCGTTTTCTTATACGACCCATTTTAGACCCCAAATTTCCTCTAATGTTTTTCTTTTCACATGGAAAATCCATTGAAGGGATAAAACCCTTGTATCTCATAAAATTTTCGAGATTGATTGTGTGTAGGTGAGCCTATGTAACAGTAAAATTTAAAGCTCATTTTTTTACTACTCCACTCTTTCAGTTCCAGACATTCCTCATGATCACTAATTCTTTATATGGATATTAAAAAGATGGAAAATGCTGCTCTCCTATAGATGTCTTCCCATTGATTTCTTTCAATTCCCAGGATTTCCCAATTATTTTGTTGGAGAAAGGAAAGATATACCGATTCCAATTTTTTGGGGCATGATAGTGATCACCTAGACAGATTTCATGTTGTGAATTTCCTTTCACATGTGAGTGAATCCAACATGCGTTATGAGGATCACATGATGCAGTTGTTTGCTCATTCTATGCAGGGGGGGCTTCATATTGGTTTTACAATGGCCTTCTTCATAAATCTATTACTTCAATTACAAATTTATTCAATATCTTTTTATACAATGGGATGACGATGATGGATATAGTGGATTTTTCAATATTGAATGATTCATCAAGAACACTTTGGCTTACTTCTTTTCTTCGAGAGAATTTTATATGGAATATCTTGAGCCACTTGGTATCAAAATGGTATACAACACTCAACATTCATAAATCCATGATGATCCCATTGATGTTTTGCATGAAGAGCCATTCATTGAAGATATTATTGAAGATCCTCATCATGTCACATCAACACAGAATATTGACAATTGGGAATGCTTTCATGATTATTTCAGTGATGATGATCACACTTGTACTCCATATCTACCTCAAGATGAAACCATTACAAAAGCTTATAATGAAACTTATGATGAAAAATGTAATGTGCATGATGGCACTACTACCTGTGCTCCATATTTAATGACGATACTCTGGAAGGTTTACTTCCTTGTTACCTTTTTTTTTAAGAATATGAGTATGAAGAGGAGGACGAGTATAGTATAGAGGATTATGCAAGTGACGAAGAATCCCTTATGTCCAACAAATATGTTGATGAGGATTCCTGGACATTCATGGAAAATCCGATCTATGACATGTATGAGGAGGAAAATAATGAACCAAAAGATTTTGATGGTTTTTTTTATAGTCTTTTTTTTTATGAAATATCTAATGGAGGGAGTTTTGAGTCTCTTGATGATTTTATTGAAAATCCTATTTATAAGGTTTTAATAGGAGAGAGCGTGGATCTTATGGCCTTGGGAAATTTGATATGGAAGAAAAACATGTAGTTTATCCATATGATCAGTTTGAGCCATATGTCAGTATCATTAATGATGACAAAGAGAAGCAAAACAATAAAGAACTTGATACCAGTGATGAGGAATCTCTCATATTTGACATCGACAGGGATGATGACTACTAGACTTTTATTGAAAATACAACCTATGAGACTTTTGAAAATATTTTTGAAGATCCCATTTATGATATGTATAGTGATGAGAGTGTTTATTTTGAGACTTATGAAAGTTGTAAAGAAGAGCAATTAGAATTTTCATATGATCAATCAGAGTTTTAATTGACTATCTTTAATGAGGACTTGGAGAAGCAATGTAGTGAAGAGTCAGAATGGGTGAAACTTATTGAATATCTTTTTCAGGCATTGTCTTCACATACAAATGGTCCTTATGATTTGGAGCAGTTTGGGGCTTACACATAGAGTTATCAACAGATAATCCCTTTGGATGATATGATTACTTGTCTCATCATATGGATTTGTACATTAGTCCTATCCAATATTGGATAGAACAAGCCCGCAAGAGGACTTACCAATTTGGGAAGCAATTTGATGACCTACTCCATGATTATAATATCTCGTCCAACCCTCCCATGTTGAAGTTTTCATTTCTTGAATATTGTTTCCTTGATTTGGATGGTAACCAAAGACAAGGAAAAAACCTTTAAAATTGATAAAATGATTAGGTGGATACATTGGATATTTGATTTTATCTAAGCTATTTATTTTATCTTGCTTAGAGTACCTAAACATAAGCTCCTTAAACCAAGCATTTACTTTATGCATTTCTTTATGTACTTAGGAATACAAATCTCTTTCATTAATTAGTTTTTCGTTCCTTTCAATAAAGCAACTTTTGGATCATTGGTTCTTTTCATAAAACTTGTGCTACTAAGTTTTTCTTGTCGAGATGAAATATTTTTATAGATTATATAAATCAAAGATGTTGGCATTCTCGTATCCTCTCCTTGCTTGAAGATGAGATCAAGCACAGAACCGACATTTGGAGCTAGATGTTATCCTCTAAGTTGCACTTAGGGTATTTTTCAAGTGAGCCACCAAGGATCAGAACGAATCAATTTTTCTTACTCAATGATCGAAAGTTCCATGGTTTCATCAGGGCCAGTTGTGGTCCCTTCTTCGCATGTTCACACCCCTTCGAGGGAATCGTAATAAATGACATATCATGATGGTTTCTTATGTAAAATTCTTGACCTTGTTGGGAATTGGTCACCAAAGTCATCATCCTTGAGTGTTTTTTCCTCATTAATTATATGACGCTTTTTTAAGCGACATATAATTTTCAAGTTTTTCACTCAAAATCCTACGAAGTCGGGATGGTGAAATTGGTGATTATTCCTTAGGCAGGTTATTAAAACCTAGGGTATATGTATTATACCATGTTATTCATAGTCCCAAATTTTCATGGAGATACGCTAAGTCTTTCATAGGATTTTTTAATTTTTTTGTTTTTAATAAAATAATCAATAAGGTGTATTTGAAATGTAAAAGTTCAAAAGGTCATAAATTTAGGTCTAATGAGCCAGTTTGGTCATGAGGATGCTCTTTTTTTAACCCATTTCCCCCACATAACCCCTAAACCCACTTAGGAGAGTCAAATTAGTACTTTTCAATTATTAATTTTGATTTTCTCTCCAAAATGACTCAAAGGGTCAAATAAATGGAAAAATTGGAGAAAATCCAATTCCTAAATTAAAGGAATCTTGTCTAGGACATGTCTCAGAGGTGTCAAGGTGGTTGATTATCTTTTCTGGGGAATTTATGAGCATATGTGATCATCTTCATTTATCAAGAGAGAGGCTCTTGCACACCTCCATCAAAGGGGGGCACATTCTCCTCATGGAGGGTGCATCTTGCCACATGGATGAAGTTGTTAGACAAGGAGGAGGATTCCCAAAGCAAGTGGGATACCTCATGAGAGGTGGAATCCTCCCCTCCCACTAATTCAAATCTCCTCCCACCATTTTCTCAACCCCCCAAAAAACATCCTCATTAGGAATTGCTCCCCTTGGGGTTTGAGCTGTTTTCTTGCTATAAATGCAGGGTCTTCCTCCTCATTTAGGAGGATGAATAGGACGTTTTTCCATTGTACTATTTTTGTTTCATATTTTATTAATGAAATTGAATGATTTGGAGGCTAATTGGTGGCATTGCATTGTGAGCTTGTAACTTGGTTAATTTTGAGGTGAAATCGACCGAATCTCATGCTTTCTTTTTGCCAAATAATATTGCTTAGATTGAGTTTATTTTCAATAAGTATTTTAATTTTTTTATTTTACTTATTTGCATTTCATTATCAGAATATTGTAAGAGCAACAGACTGTAGTCAGTTATACTTATGTTTTCTTGCTTTTTGTTGATGAGATTGACTGGATTAACCTTATTTGTTTGAAGAATTGTCTAGATTTTGTAGGATCTTATTAGGTAGAAGGGATTTTAGAGCTTGGTTGTATCTACTTATTTTTTAAAACAATTTTTTTTTTTGTTTAACATTTTTTTGTTAATATCCCTCTCTCCATTCCATTCAAGCAAGGGCGTGAGGATTTCTCTCTCCTTTAAAATCCCAATATTTTTCTTGGTTTTTGTTTCTCTATGATTAATAAAAATTAGAGAAATAAATATGATTATATATATATAGGTTCCTTTTAAAAGTTTCATCTTGAAATAGATTTAAATTAGTCTCTCAAAGTGCCATTTTCAATAATAAAAAATTCAAAATTTTTGAGCATTTTGAGAAGTGTAAATTATGTATTTTGTTTAGAATGATTTCTGATATTATATCATATTTTTCTCTCTAAATATTATCATTTTTTAAGAAAAGGATAAGTACATACTGCTCAAAAATCAAGATTTGGGTCACTCAAAACACCAAAAAATCCTTCCTTCATCCCCTTTCTTCATTTATTTTCTCTCCTTGCAATATTGTAATCATTTCGATCAATTTTAAGGATCAAAGTGTATTCTACTTCATATTTTCATCACATTGTAAAATTCAATAATAAATAAAGAAAGTGGGCTACACAACACCCACACTCCATCTCCCCTAGGGGGGTTTGCAATGTCCTTTTTGGTTTTCTTTTACTAACTAACACATGCACACAATACGTCTTATAGAAAGGATGAACAAGTTGATTAATTTTATTTGATTTCATCTTAGAATAAAGTAATAATTTCATACCCAACTCGTTTCCACGAAATATACTCTCACCACTAACCAAAGGTTTTGTCGATTATTGGTGGATGATTAGAAAGTGACACATAGTTTGCAGTTAAAATTTTCATTAGTTTACTTGCTTTTACAAACTCATTTATTTATTTAATTTGAATAAGCATTTTGTCGTAAACCTCGTGTATGCTCTTTCGCTCTGCGAGCTTTTTCTGGTCCTTGGGGAAGCAAAAGTGATTTGCGACGTTTTCTAATTTCTACACATTAATTTAATAATTTGTTATAGCTAATTTTACCACACCTGGTTGATCACACATTTAAGGCCTTCCCTGCCCCTATGCAGACTCTTTAGACCCCATGGACTTATATTATACCTTGATGTTCCAAGATCATCCCCAAAAATCACTCGTTTATACCTATACGCGACTTTTAAAGCCATAATCGCATGTTTACACAGCTTTTGACCTCAAACCCGCATACATCGGGATGTGCGCATAAAGACAAATATTTTTGGAGGTTTCCTCATATGAGTCTGAATATCTTGTCTCTCGGCCTTCCATATGCCTTGAGAACGCTCGAATTCGATCCCCCATTACCCCTTTGGAGCACTATATAATGAGCTTCTTGGATACATTGAAGGAGGAGAAATTGAAGAGTAAGGAATCGATAGTCCATTGTTGCCTCAGCTTTTCTTATACTTGAGTCTGCATCCCTTTATCCCTTGGAGCACATAATGTTCTTACAAAGCTTGACTTTTCTTTGTGAGCTTGCTATCAAGAGATGGATGATTGAAGTGGTGGAGGCCCAGGTGGAGGACTCTGTTTTTTCGGTTCGCAGAAGTGCTGACAGAGTTTGTCACTATTGTATCTCTGATTTATTAATAGAAATATATTTTCCTATCCATTTCATGTGCATTTGAATATGAATATTAAATCCATGGATGTATTTAATTGCTTATACATGATTGATTATATATGCTAGAGCAGCTCTAACACATTTATATATATCATTCTTGCTTTGTTTGTTGTCGTTGAGAGCAAATTATAATTGCAATTGCATTGGAAAATCTCAACGGGGATCTACTTCAACCGTATGAAATAAGGTACAATTCTATATCCCTTAGTGTTAGATTTTCTTATTTCTCTTGTATATTGGGAAATATTGATTTCTAGTGTCATACAATCTGTTGTGGTACCCCCAAGCCATAAGAAGTTTCTCTCCATAACAGAATTGTCAACTACGTTGGGAGGTTCCTAGTTGTTTTTCTTTGGGGTTTTGCGTATACAATGTGCTTAAATTGCTTATTATTTATCTGTTTTTGTGTTGGGTCTGGAGGTATGTTTGCCCAGTAGTGTCCTATAGGAGTAATTTGACCTTGGCTTATCATTTTCCCCTCTTTTTCTTCCTGTATGCGATTATTTTCATTACAGTCGTATATACACATGGTTTTCTCTTGAATTCTCATGTATGTATGCAGGTTTACTGCATACAGTTGTGTATGATTTTGTTTTGAGCTTTATTTGGAGGATTGGGTGTTGTTGGGTGAGTTTTGATGATTGTTGATTCTTCTTGGGTGTTGTTGGTGTCTATATACAGCCTATGTTTCTCACGAGAGACCCTTTTTTATTTATTTTTAGTTAGTTTTTGTTATTATCATTCATTTCTTCCTTTTTTGTTTTGGGATTAGTGCATTAGGTCTCTTTTATCTTGGTGCATTGCTTGGCTACTGTCTATGAGTGGTTCCAGGGTATGAGAGTTGTAGGGTCTGTTATTTCTTTTATATCTGATTTGTTTCAAAAAATAAAAAAAATATTTTTCTTTTGCATACTTATGCATACTTCCATTTTTGCACTTGCATGGTACTTGCACTAGGTTTTCTTATTTAATTATAGTCAGGTGTTCATTTAGGAATGATTGCATTCTCATTTGAAGGAAAAAACTTCCATCTCATGCAGTGGCATATCATGTTTTTCATTCTACAAAATTGTACTTAGCATCGTTTGTTGGATGTGCACATTTATTTCACTAATGAGTCACAATATCATTAGTTGTACAACCATTTCCCTTTGAGTAATCACACCCATTAAAATAAACACTTAATTAAAATGAACTACACATTTTTCTTTTATAGGGTTCACCAACAAGATTAGGATTTAGAGTCTTGGAATAGTTCATTGTGAGTCAATTCTCCAAGACTACTAAACACAACAATTAGGTGTCTGTCCATGTGAGAGAGAGAAATACTTGGTATAATTAGTGTTTCTCAGGAAGATCCTCTTACACAGGAGTCAAGCATGAGGCAACGTGCATGATTGTGATTGGGATATCCCTTGTTCAATTTCTATGAGTGCCAGAGATATTTCCAAGATTGTATTCGTATCTGTGGTATTTTGAGGTACCGGTTGGTGCTTTCGAGCTTCGGGATTTGCTACCCTACCCATATAGTCAATTTTGTATGTGACTATTCTTCTAAGCATTGATTATATTTGTGTGACCTTAGTTTCCTTACCTAGGTATCACATGGGGTACTTGCAGAGGTTATTCTGTAGGTGTCTTGACCAGGTAGGGGTTGGATAGCACAATCGCTTTACGCGTTGAAGCTAAGGGCCACTATAATTGGTTGCAAAACTCCCCTTGTAGTGTCTGCGAGTCTCAAACCTCTCCTAGGAGAGGCATACCTACTGCATTTGGGAGGTCACATATCCTCCCCTTGGTTTGTTTGTATTTTGGTTGTAGATTTTCTTAAGAGTGTGCTCTGTGTACGCTAGATTGCTTAGGGTTGCGTAGTTAGATTGAGTCTTTTTTTTTGAGTCATAGTGGATCTAGGTGCGAAAATCCTCCCTTCTCTTCGTTTATTAGGACTTTCACCTTCTACGTCTCCTTCTCCTTTGGGAGAGAGAACCAATTCTCACTTTGATTCACACACAAATCTCACCATGAGTCACTATGGGTCTGAGATTCTAGAGTGTCTCACTTCTCCACCTCCCAGGTGGGAGGTTGAACCTTCAAGCACCTATGGGATCTGGTAGGATCCGGCCACCACGGGGTTGGAGCATCACACGAATATTTATCACAATTTCCAGACTACATAAACGTAGAATGTCGGTTTTGGTCACATCATCCGAGCGATGAGACTCAACATGCACCCACTAGAACTAGAACAATTAGGGATGGCATGCTAGACATTCCTGAGACTGATCCGTCACCCAATTTCAGGTCAGGTGTTGACCCTAGTGCTACGCCTAGGGGCACTTCCATTCCTTTCTAAGAGGAGAGGTTTGGTAGTATTAGTCATATTGCACCTTCCATCCCTGCGGTGGGAGGCCCTTCACACACGCATCCTAGGCCTAACACTATCATTCCCATTCGAGGGACTGGTCCTAGACATCTAAATATTGGGGGCACAAATTACATCCATTCCCATGTTCCATCGTCTTCAACACCGGTTCCTTCAAATGAATTTTTGACAACATATCCTCCTCCTAACTCACATGGTCCTTTGGGATGCATCTCTACCATTAGCCATGTTCGTCCCGCGTATGCTCACACCATAGTGTCACAAGTCTATGTGCCTCCTTATGTGTCAGTCAGGCATGTACCATCTTATGGGACATCTTAAGGACAGTCTTATGGACCAGATTATGGACCATCCCGTGGAACATCTTATGGACAAACTTATACACCTTATGGGTCAGGGTATCAACCCACTTATCATTATCCTAACTATGGCTTCATAGCACCCCAACCTCAAGCTACTCCAAAATACAATATGCAACCCTATATGGGTCAAATGGGAGGAGGTTAATATCCCACTGGACAAGGCCATGGTGTCTATAACAATCAAACCTATGTGAACTAGACTTATCAAGGAGCATGGAACCAAATGGGTCAGCTTAGGATCCCTTTCCTTGCAACGTTAAATTTACCTGACTTGTCGAGATTGACAAATGATCCGGCATGGACGGTTGTTACCACCAAGCTTGCTTTGGACATTCCAAAGTTTGAAGGTAAGGATGGTGAATATCCTGGTGATCATGTCATGAATTTCCACCTATGGTGCTCTTCGAACACCTTCAATCATGATTCGGTTCATTTAAGGCTATTTCAACGCACCCTCACGGGGCCTGCGACGAAGTGGTACATAAAGTTTCCTGGGGACTTCTACATCATTTAATGACCTAAAATGACCTTCCTTAATCACTTTCAGCTACCCATGTGTTACGATGTCGGTACTGAACTCTTGTCAACATTTCAGCAGGACAAAGCCACCCATATCTCTGATCACATTCAAGAGTGGCGTAGACAGAAGAGATTGATTAAGGCCTTCATTCCACTAGAGTTTATTTTGGAATGGTTCCTCAAGTCTTTATTTCCTTACATAGCGAAGGATGTTTCAACATCCGGAGTGCAGAATGAGGAACAATCCATCTTTAGAGCTCAGCCGTTGGATTTGATTTATGCTCAGTATGGGCTCTTCTATGAGATCATATCGAATGCACCTAGATCCAATTTAGACTCTAAGTTTAAAATTGGTCCACATGTCGATGGCATTGTTGGCTCCGCAAGTGCTAAGGCTCTAGGCTCGGTTACAAACCAAGTGAATAACTTGTCTATTAACCAGCCTTCATCGGGTGTTATTATCCAAAATGGCACTTCTTCGTCTGAGTACTGACATTCATCATGTGAGTACACAAAAGGACAATTAGGATTGAAGTGGCAAAAACACTATAGATGTGCATGACCTTTGATGCATTATATTCAGACAAGACTTATATATTTTTACTCTAATTTTTGGGTTGCACACGCAACTATGTGCATTGCAACTCGTGTGTCATATGTGAGTATGTGCATTGCAACCCGCGTGTGCCTTGCAAACACGAGTTCCCTTTGAGCTACCTGTGTGTCATATGCTCCTTGCCTATATTAATACTCGTGTGTACCTTAATTTGACTTTAAAAAATATAAATCATGATTAGATGAGATTAGTTTGGCCTTAATCCATAACTATCCCAACTATCTCAACCATCCTAACCTTCGAAACTACTCTATTTCTCAAGTATAAATAGAGGCCTTGGGATGAGGCTAATCAATCAATTCTGGAAGAGAAAAGTTATGCTGGTGGTATACCTTCAAAGTCTTGGAGCAACAAAACTTAGAGTCCTCAGTTGTAGAGGAGTCCTTGTGTCAGAAGTTGGGTTGTATTCTTAACTATTCACTGTTTGTTAATAAAGAGAATTCTTCTTCCAATCTTGTATTGTGCTTATCTCATGTATATTGGCTTAATGAATATGTTCAATTATATTATTAATATGTTTCTCATCTAACCTTTGATGTATATATGTATGAGATATTGCTTGAAGAATTGGCTCTTTCCAGGTGAAGAGAAGCATCCCTAGAAGCTTTGGAGAAGATTGGAACGACAGAAGACCAAGCTTGGATCAACCATCATAAATAAGGTAAGCCGATATCTCTTCCTATTCTCATTACATTTTCTGTAAAAGTTAATTGTCTGCAAGTCTAATAGTAAGTTGGTAACCCCAGACCCTAGGTTACAAGGGTGTATTGTCCTGTACAATAGAACTGGCAACTCCGCTAGGGATTCCATCCTATTGTGGGTTCATCCTGTAGATTCCCTTTACCAGTCTTTGTTTTGATTCTGATTCCAAGTGTGGTCCTTTTTATCTTGATTTTGATTGACAGTGTAGTGTGTCCAGAATCCTTTACTAGTATTTTTTCCTTGAAAAACTTTTAGTAGTACACGCAAGTTGTTGTTATACACAATCACGTGTAAGACCTTGTATATACGGGTTTCTCTATAAGACAGTTGTGTGTTGTGCATGGGTTTCCTGCATACACAGTCACGTGTTTCCTGAAACGGCATAAAAGTTGGGTAGGGTTTGCTTGTCCCTATCTTCTTTGGATTTTTAGTTGTTCAAAAGTCTTCTGTTTTTGGCATGACTCTATGAGTTTGAAGTCTTGTGTGTCACGCCATTTGCTTGTTTGTCAAGCCTTTGAGCTCTTTGTTTGATTTTATTTCATTTGTGAAGTGTAGGTGGTCCTCTTGTTTGGTCTATAAGTCTAAGTGTTTGTGTCTAGGTATCTGATCAAGATTTTGGATGATTTTATATTGTATTTTGCATCTTATAGTATCAGTTCGACACTCTTCTTTTATGAATCTAGCAAACTTTTAAAGTGGTTAGTTTCTCCAAGTCAGGGTTTGTTCCAGTCTTTTTCATCTTGGTTGAAGTAGATCATTGTGGGATCCTTTTGCCTCATTTTCACTTCTTATATGTTTAGAATAGTCAAATTGCTCAAGTTGCATTTAATTGCATTATAGTTTTTTGAAGTTATTTGAAAAGAAAAGACATAAATACTTTGCATTAGGTTTCATATAGCATTGCTTTTCGTTATTTTTCAAATAAAATTTCAAAAAGTTTTGTGATTTCTCATACTTAGCTTTAGGTTCATTAACTTGCATTTTATTAAAAAGAAAAAGAAATTTGGTTGAGTAGCTGCAATTGACTTTGAATTTGTTTTATACATCATTTTTCTTTTTCTTATCAAGTCTATAACATCACATATTTTAACACCATCTACCTTTTAACTAAAAACAACCTTTAAAATGAACGATATAATTAAAAATTATTAGTAATTTTTAATTTTTAGGCTCTTCCCTCTATTAGCTTAGGCTAGACTTGTGGAATAGGGAGTTTTAACTCTCCACAAGTACTAAAATTGCAATCATAGTTGTCCAATCACTAGGTAAACCCTTTTCTATGTTGGTTGTATCTAGGAAGCTCCTCTCAAATGGGAGTTAAGGATGAGGCCGCATGGAGGCTTGGACTCAAGAGATAACCCTTCGATTCCTTGTCAAACCGTAGACCAAGGTTTTTGCTCATCTAGGGAATTCTGTCAATACCACCTCTTGGACCTCATGCGGTGCCAGTGTTGACAGGGTTTCAAGATTTTCTACCTTGCCCATGCGTACGAACTAGGCTTGCAACTGTCCCCCCAGACTATCAATATAGTTAAGGTAGACTTTAGTCTCTTTGACATCTAAGGTTCATACATAGGTACACCGAAAGGCTATTTCTGGTTGACCTTGGATAAGCTTGGAAGGTAAGCCCGGTAGAAGGTGTAGGAGGGTGGTGGGTGATTCCTCCGCTTGTGCCTAAGAACATCTACAGGATGCCAAGTAACTGTCTCTCAGTTCTCTTTTGGGAATATATCTTATACCCTTTGTGTCTGCTTTGGCTTTAGGAAATTTTATAGTGAGTGTTGTGTGGTTTGTTTGTGTTTAGTCTTCCTTAGGGTGTGTGAAGAGTCAAATTCTTAACTGTTGAGGACCAACCTCTCAGAAGGTCAAGAAGGCTACAGAACCTTCCTCCCGCTATTACAGTGGAGCCTCCACCACCCCCTCAAAGGTGAATATTAGATATAGATGGTTCTTTCAAACCTTAAATCTCCTAGTGGGTTATATTATTTGTTTCATTTGTACTTTGAGTTAGATTTACAACTGATGTTATTTATTATCTTTGTATGCTTTTCAAGTTTCACACAGGGACCTTCAGAAGTGTTAAAGTTGAAAAAGATGAAAATTATCTTGTCTAGTTATACTGATACTATTTCTTTTTTAGTATTGTTTTGTCATGGTTTATGTTTGTTTGAGATGGTTTTTCATGGTTTATTCCTTTTTCTTATCAGATATCTGCTGCTAAGTTTAAATATCAAATTTTGTTGGTAGTTTTCAAAAGTTGCAGTTGCATTGATGCCTATTTGTTAGGTTTTTGGGATCCATTTGTCTAACTATTGGACATACTTTAACTACAAAAGAATTTATTTCTGTTTACATGTTAATTTCATGTGTTTTTTTTTTTTCTGCTGCTAAAATTGTGGAAATTTTATTGACGTCCTCATGAGCATTTTAGAATCTTTTCTTTGAGAGTTATTTCTCTCCCACATTTTTGTTTCAACAAACTTCCTCTCATCATGAATTTTATTTTGTTGAAAAATGAGTCTTATATATACATAAAAAAATTTACAAATAGAAATCCAAAAAGTGGAAGGGTATATATGTTTTTATTTCCTCTCTTCATGATTGGGGTTGATGTGTTAATATTTAGAATTATGGGGGTCCCATTAGCACAGTTCAATTTTCTTGCTCTTCATCTAAGAATTCATGATTGGGGGTGTTTATTTTTCCAAATTCATCTAGGACTTGCAGCTTGTAGTGTATGGATTTTGTACTTAGCACTAACATGTGCCTACACACTAGGGAGGTTGTGTTGCGATCCTCTTTTATGTTGTGTCCATGCTATACCACCTTCCTTGTGCCCCCTTACCTTAGCTTAGAGTGTATGATTTCTTAGGGATGTCTAGTGCTTAGGAAATATCCTTTCCTACCTTTCCTGTCTTATTTTTTGACCATCAGTTTTCATTTTGGTTCACTTTATCCCTTCAAGGTACCTTTCCTCTCTTGTTTTTTGGCCATCGGATTTTTTTTTGGTTTACTTTGGCCCTTCGGGGAACTTGTTTTGGGTATTTCCTTACTCTATGGATCTAGTTTGGAGTGCAAGCCCCTGATTGGGTCCATGGTTATTTAGCGTTCTTCATTATGGGTCCATAATGACACCAATTCGTTTGGTTTTTCCATTTATATAATCAAATGAGTCGACTCTTCCTTAATCTTTCCTAGTTTCAAGGCACCAAGTGAATCTCAACTTTACTCATTGTATTGTGACTATGTCTCGTGGGCTGTGGCACAAATGGCCTTTTTAGGGGAAAAACTATGGTATGATCCCAAACATTGTGGTATGCAATCAAAACGAAAAAATTAAAGTTTTTTGTATGGTTCACTTTGTCTAATTTTTAGTTTTTTGATCACTTATGCCTTGAGGTAGTTTCTTTTCATATTTATAACATTCAATTCCTCTTAGTAAATCCATCTTGGATCTCTACTTAGAATAGATTTGATTTTATCATTCTTTTCTAGGAGTGGTGTTTTGTGTTTCTGAGATTGCTTCAAATATTGTTTTCTCCTTCACCTATGTTAGACTTTTGGGTTGCTTTAAAAGTGTTTGCACCATGTTTTGGGGTACTTTGTGAGATTTTGCATACTTTGTGTATGACTAGCCCTTGGATGGTTCAAGATGGATTGTAGCATTAGATATGGTTTGTGGATATGAACAGTTGAGATAGTTTACTTAGTGGATTCTTGACCTCAAGATGATGTTGGCTTGGATTACTTCTGTTAAGTGTAGTATCTACCAACAAAATAGACTATGGGAATTATTTAGTTTGTTGAATTTTTGTTCATTACTTCCATCAAATAGTTAGGACACAACCTCTCTATTTTTTGTTGGAATGTTTTGTGAGGTATTTGACTAATTTGTGTGTTTCTTATTTAGGGACTTATTCAAACAATTTGACACCAATGGTACTTGTATGCATTTAACATAAACAACAACAATATTCACTAGCAATGGATATTTCTTGCATTAATGCCAAGGGGGAAAACACCCAAAACAAGTGAAGTTGTTGTATATTACAAACACTCTAAATAGAGTGAAATATTGGACTAAAAACATATCTACAATTAAAATATCAGACGTAGGAACGATCATCAATTTTGCAGCTCTTCTTTGATGAAATGATCTCCTAGAAATGATGAATATAAGAACAAATAGAGGACAACAAATTCTTGATGGTTGTCACTGCTTGTTTCATTGTCCAAAACTTATCTTTAAAATTGATAATGATCACTGTTGAATCCCCTTTGAGAATACTTAACTATTTTAGGTGACAACCCCTTCCAACTATTATAATAGTGATTAAATATAACCAAAAGATCAGATTTAGAATTGTGTTATCAACCTTGTAGGTATCAGATTGTTTGCAGCTTTCTTTGGTGACTGTAGTGACTTATCCTTGATTACCAGAATGTTTGTAGATGGTTACAATAGCTGATGGAAGATAGATATTTTTCCAAGCACTTGATAATAGTCCCAAAAATTGTCTTGCACAACACTAAATTTTCTTCAGAGGTATCCCAATCTAGATTGCTTGAAATTGTCTCAAGAGATAATAAAATCATGCAATTGATGTTCTCTAAATAGTCCAAGGAAGCATAGATTATCACGAGTTTCCAAGTGACATATTTTCAATGTGTTGTCATTGATAGTGGTATCTCTAGATAATACAATGGCACTTAAAAAATACTAAGAAGCGTTGGCAGTACTGATTTTGTAGATACTACAGGAATAACTCTTATATGCAACTATCAAGATATTTACAGAGTCGTATGCTCCCCTCATTATGCTAGTGAATCCATATCTGTCAAGGATCTAAACTATTTGGACAAGATGGAAAATAAAATTGCACTTGAGGTCATTGTATACTAATTCAACAAAACAAATTCAAATATGGGGGACCCAAATATCAGTGGTCAGAAAACAATCAAGAGATGAAGAATCCATGCATAGAGTTTCATTAATAGCTATGAAAATATTTTCACAGTCCAGAACCTTGAAACTCGGAGGACATGTAAAAACCAATAATGCTATGGTACTAGTATACTTTTGAAGTATCCAAAAATTTATCGATTTCAATGCCCCAAAGAGGTTATAGGGGTAGGAAGATGTCACACAGTGTTGTTGAAACAAAAAATTTCAAACTAAAGTCTAGATTTTATGCCTCGCCACTTAGTGGAATGGGCATGGTTTTAGGTTCATAATGGTTAATGTTGTTAAGAACTTATGCTTCCAAGCTTAGAGAACAATTTATGATCTTTAAATGGAAAGATAAACTTACAACTTGTATAGATTTGAACCTCCACATACCAAAGTAACAATGGTCCATTTGGATGCAAAACTATTCGTTGGGGGTTAGTAATCTTCCATTTTCTTGACAATTACTAATAAGAAAACTATGATTTGATTTAAGATTTTTGTTTTTCTTAAATTTTTAGGTCACCACATGGGGGTCATCGCTCAAGGAGTCCCATTAGGAGAAGATATTGAGCTCTACCTTATTAGGTGTTGAGACATATTATAGTTGGGAGTTTATTTGAGTTATTACTATTATGAGCATGAGCAGTAGAGTTGGCTTGATAATTTGATATTTGGTATCTATTATTTCATAATGCATATTATTGACTTGTTAGTCAATACCAAACGATATATGTAATTGAATCACTAGAATGAATAGGTTTAGTAGAAGTTATATTTAGTTATCATTAAAAGAGTTTTTATTAATTTTAATTTTGGATTGTATATATCCCATATCTAGGAATTGGGAGTTTTAAGGTTTGAAAAAGCACAGAGTTGAAAATTCCTCTTCAATTTGGTCTTAGTGCTGAATAACTATTTCCTTGGATTGTTAGCCTAGTATAAATATGGTTGGAAGAAATAGAAACAACAAAGTATTAGATACACGGGGAAAGATGAGGATAATTTAACCTTGGATTATTTAAATAGTATTTCATTAGATACTGGATTTTGCTATGATATCTGTATTATTTCGTCTTCAAATACTATGCTCTCCTTGTCTATGTTGTTTTTTTTCTTTCACTTTTGCATCCCATGAACAAAATTTCAATCACGTAAATAACTCTTTTGGTCTGTTAAATAACTCTTTGTGTCTATTAAATATCGTTTTTAAGTCCATTTCTTAGATAACAACTCACATATTTGTTATTGTTGGTGTTGTTTTTCTAAGAGAGGGCTATGCCTTGATTGAGTATGAAACCTATACAGAGTCTCACGCTACAATAAAAAATATTATTGGAGCATAATTATTGTCGCAAACCAAATCTGTTGATTTGAACTTCAACAATGGTCCATTTGGATGAAAAATTGTTCATTGGAGGTGAGTGACCTTTCGTTTTCTATATATAAAATCCTTGATTTCTATATATAAGATTATAGAGCTTGCTCTCTTCTAGTGCACCATATAGTTTTCTTGGGAAATGGTGAAGGGAATCAAAATTTATATAAAAAACAATCGATGTATCTATTTTCAAAAACTAATGTGTGTCATTTAGAAAAATAATAATAAATAAATAAAACATAACTTTGAAGGAAAAAAATTACATATTTAGAATCGTAATATCGTACTCTACAATATTCTAAATTTTTATAAAAAAATATTGTGTTTGCCATAGCAAATCATGCCATCGAAACTGAGCATATTGACAGAGTTGTAAAAGACAAGCAATAGCCCTGGTTTATTTGTCCTAGCCAATAGGTTTAGTAGTCTAAATCTATTTCTGAACATAATGCCAAACCTTATTCCTACCGAGTTTTTTAATTTTAAAAACATGCATATGCATTCTGGAGTTATACATATCGCATATGTGATTCATAATGCATATGCATTTTGGATTTAGTAGCTTCAAGTGTAAAAAAGCATTTACCAAGTTAGTGGATAGGATTTGGGAGAAGCCCCATCTAAAAAGAAAAGATCATGGTAATTATCGACCCCTCCAAAGCAGTTTAGTGTGGCAAAAGGACGACGCTTAGCCTAAAATTTGTGAATGGTTGTGGATAATGAGGTTAGATTATTGGAGGTTCAAGGCGCTTGTCCATGGTGCTTAAGACATGGAAGATGTTTTTCAGACTTAATGATTGAGTTTTATTTCCTAACCTTTCTGTAAGGCTCGAAACTCATATCTAGATTTAAAATATTCCTAGTGGAACCAACACATCCACTATGAGGATAAGGATTGCGAGATCATTTATGTTGTTTTGAATCATTATTTGTGTCCGTGGACACACAACATCATCTTTTATGGCCTAAGGCCAAGGTGTCTTTTCTCGACTATGTTGAGGCTCCACGATGTATACATTGTGCGGGAGAACTCATAATCATACTAATATTCCCACTTGTAGGAAAATATCTTCTAAAGACAACCTTTTTCATTCAGGGCGTCATTCTTGGGTTAAGATTCGTATAACATTAATTTAGGGCCTACAGTACATATTTTCTCCCACAATTATGGCTGGGACCTTGATATCCATACGTAGTGCTCAAAACATCCTATTATTTCCAAATACCCCACATGGAGGCTACGGATATGCTCATGAGGTCATGTATGGTAGATCTGATTTCATTATTAAAACTATATTCTAAGAAGTTTTCTTTATGGTACAAGGCTTAGGTTTCCTACCTTAACAATGTCCAAGAACCATGGATTCATATCTACTTTTGAAAACCTTCTAACGATATCCATGTCACCACTTGAAGGAAAGGGTCACTTCAAGAGGACATGGCTGCTCATTTGAGGTGTTATTCATGGTCATGGATTCCTAGAAGTTTATTTTAGAGTCCAATCCCAATGCTTGCTCCCCCAACAATGTCGAAGGCCACACGACCCATACCTAGATCTTGTAAGTCATCTGAGGTGATTCAAAGTATCATTTTAGGCCTTGGATGGATATAATATTCCTTTGTGGACTAAGTCTTTGGTTTACTTCGTCAACCATGTGTAAGGCCTTCAGAACCATGTCTACTATTTAAAACCTCTCAATGGCATGATTATCCCCAGTTTTTGGGTAGGGATACCATTAATAGGTCCTCTGTGTTAGTTTCAAGTGTCCTTATTGACCTTCAATGACTAAGGAATTCATTTATGGCCCAAGGCTTGGGTTTCCTCCCATTTCCATGCATATCCCTAATCTAAGGCCAAAGACCACCCAAAGAGGTCATGTGTTGTGGCTTGATACATTATTGTTTCCCATGGATCCCTAGAATCTTCCTTTAGTGTCTACAACCTGGGTTTCCCAATCACTCAACCATTTCAAGGGTCTCTAAACCCTTCCTTATTGATTAAAAAAATCTAATGGTATCAATGCCCACACACAAATATGAGAATGGCCTCAAGAGGTAACATATGGTGTTTTAATGTGTTATTGGTGGTCCCAGATGCCTAGAAGCTTCATTTAGGGCCTAAAGTAGAGGTTTCATCCCTTGACAATGGATAAGACCCTAGGTCCCTCCCTCCCAGTCATATTTATTCCCATCCCACCAATCCCTTCCCTTTATGCTTGTCCTCTCTCCAATCCCTCCTCATATCTCTCCCCTACCCATCCCTCCCTTCCCCTTATATTTCTCCTCCCTTCATCCCCCACATATATGTCCCCTAGCCATCCCTCCCTCCCATGATTCCCTCTACACCTTCCTCTCCCTTGACCAACTTTGACTCCCCCCCATCACTTAACCAATGTAATGTTGGGCCATGAGCCACCCCATAGACCATCTGGATGGAATATTGGGAGTCTAAATGGTATTATAATGGCATAAGTGTGCCATTATAGGGTTTTGGATGGGAGGGATGGGTCTCTAGACATTGACTATGGTCATGGAAGAGAAGACAATAAGTCCCTAAATCAACACACATGCCTTATAGATGGAATATTTGGCCTTTAGTGGGATATGGGTGTCATTATGAGGTTTTATGCACTAATGATGGGTCTCAGGGTCTTAACCATGGTAATGGGACAATAGTGTAACATAAACAAGTCTTAAAGCACTACACGTGGCCTTTAAACGGGATATTTAGCCTTAATATGGGATATATGTGCCATGAGACTATTTTATGCATTAAATATTCTTCAGAAGGTGTTGAACATGTTCATATAGGAACCATTATGAATAATTTCAGACAAGGGATAGTTATGAAGACACTACCATGGTCGAAGGATAGGTCTGGAGGTCTTAACCATGGGTATGGGGTCCATTATAAGGTTATCAAATGTTAATATTTGATATGCACTAAATTGCATATGCAATTCAATAATCACGTAATAGAAATTTCTCGTTAAGTAAAAAGTAGTGTATTCATATCGCATATGCGATTAAACTGACATGCGTTATATCACATATGCGATATGTGTTTTATAGAAATTATTGGGTTGCGGGCTATGGTCCATGTTTACTGTAGAAAAAGACATAATTCTTCTGAACTCGCACATAGAGAATTATTCAACCTGCAATTTAATCATTTCTTACACAAATCCATAGGTTTTGTACAAGTTTGTGTGGATTTCAATGGGTAATGTACGTAATAGAGGTCGAAAATCAGCGAGGAAGGTGCTTACACTAGAAGAAGCTGAAAATAAAAAGGAAAAGCAAAGGGAAGATTCAATAAATCATCAACATTCATTGGATGAGAAAATACTTCTGATTCCTGCTCAACAGGTACCTGACATAGAGGCCAAGGAAGATAATGCAACATTAAAGCAAGCTAGTTATATGGGAGATGATATTCTTGATCCATTATTAAGAAGAAAATATTGTGAAGAGTTCAATATTTATGTTCCTCATGATGCAAATCTGACTCTGCAACAACCATGCCGGGTGGTTCAATCTCCTAATCGAAGTTGTCAGCTTGTAGTGGATGTAAACGTCACTCCATCATTGCAAACGACAAGAAATCTTGCATTAAAACAAAATAGAACTCCTAAATGCATACAATTGGATGAGAGTGAATTGGATTCCATGGAAGGTAAGGTGGCTAAATGAACTATACTTCATCATTATTCTCAAATAATGAAAGAATATGTTTATAACAAATGTGAAGCCAGTAAATGCCAATTGTTTTTAGCTTTGCTTAAATCTAGAAATATGGAAAGTGTTAGAAAAAAGTTAGGAATAAGAACATTGAAGAATATCGAATCAAGTAATCACATTGTTAAATCTCTTGTTGTTGCATTCACATTGATTGGTAAAAAAACTTGTTCACAAGACTGTAATGTGGCTCACCGCGTATTGGCTGAATCAGTTGTATGTAGATCCACAAGACAACGTCATTTACTTAAATCCACATCACAAATTCTACCTTTACATACAAATACACTTAAAAAATATTCAGTAAGAAGAGACAACCTTGATGTAGAGGGACAAATGGAAACATTATGGGCATTTAGCAATAGTTTTCCCCACAAAGACATGAAGTTAGTTGAAGCAGTGAAGGGCCTAGTGCACACGTTTTGGAATGATAACACTACGCCTTCTTCTAACATGAAGGATGTGTTAAAACATTGTACGGGTTATAGAAACAATGAACCTCATGTTAAACATTATCTTGACATGACACAAACTCAATTGTTCGATATTTTTAAAGTTTCCCACCTAGATCTAAGGCTCAGGCAAAGATCTTTTGAAAAATGCAAGTCTTGGTATGTTAGAATCAATACCATCCGAAACACTTGTTATTGTAGATACCACATAGAGTTTGAACTATTTACCATAAATTTTCACATATACGTCATTTTTTGCATCCTAACCATGTGCAAGAATGCTCAACTACAGTACCACCAATGCTATCCAGAGATTTCATCCATAGCATAATGTGTCCAAGGCAAGATGGGCATGCACATTATTTAAAACAATGTGTAGAGGGTTCTTAAAATAATTGTGGTGGGCTATCATTATGGTCTAATTGCATCCATGAGAGTGAAGAACAAGCATTCGGGAATGCAATTGTTGAGAAGCGGAACTATCATTATGAGACATATCAGCTATATGATGGGAAAGAAAGCAGGAAGATTAAATTGGCGACTTCACAGGTAAATTGTTGAATATTGACATATTAATATTCATGTACATATTTTTATGTTGTTTTATAACACTGTTTATTTTTTTACACCAGGTGCAAGTATGTGATTGTATTTCATAGTTTCATGGAAAGATCCAACAGTACATTCAACATGTCGATATGGCACGGTGGCAAGATGAGCAATTCAGAATATGTTAGAACACCTTCCCTCTTGGAATAATACTATCAACGGTTGAATTTGAGGAAAATAACACCCTACAACCACAAAATGAAATACAAAGTCAATACTATTATTCAAAGCAGGTGATCATAATGGTGCATATCACGTATCGACATGGGCCAGATAGCAATGAAGAGAAACATGTGATACTGAAAGAAAGTCAATTCTACATAAGTGACGACCGGACCCATGACATCCATTACGTGCAAAATTGCTTTAAATTATTCTATGATCATGTGATAGCTATGGATATACCATTTTATCATCATTTCATTTGGCCAGATGGTTGTGCTGGACAGTTCAAGAATGCACGTGTATTTGAATGGTTGTGTTTGTTGCACATAAAATAAAAGGTTCCACAGGTATGGAACTACTTTGAAACTATGCATGGAAAAGGAGAGCATGATGGTGCTGGTGCATGCATAAAAACTGCCCTTCGAAGGGAAGAGATGAAGTTTACAGGTGCTCACCTTTGAGATGCTGCATCTATAGTGAAATGGAGTGCATCTGTCATGAAAGAACAAGCAACACGGAAACACCTAGTGCGGAGAATATTCTGGGAGGTGACAAATGTGGATCAATCCCAAACACATCGGGTGAACACAGTGCATGGAACTCGACAGTTTCATTCAATTAAAAGATCAAACAACTCGGCCCTACAAATTTGGACAAGATTGAAGGCTTTATTTTGCAGTTCCTGTAGCATCAATGAAAGGGATGATTGTGAGTATACATAACAGTTGATACATGGGATCAAGTCACACTTCACACCAATTTTAGTGGGGTTAATAAAATATACCATTTGTAAGATGATCAAACACATATTTCTAATGACTATGATCACATATCAGATCTCATACAAGCAGGTACAAAAAAGTAAATTAGTCGTACCTAAATTAGAAATTGCATTTATGTATTGTTAACTTGACCTAAGTAGAATTTAATTTATGTAGAAGTTAGAAGTGCAAGACCTTATTTAAAAAATGTATTGTTAACTCGACCTATTTCCTTTCACAGGTCAAATATATGTAGTGGTTGCCCCAAAAAATAATAAATGGGGTTCTGACTATTGGTTGACACATTGCTTAGAGGGGAAACAAACCATTCTCGAACCTATTACAAATGATGAAAATATTGAATTTCCAACTGGCTCGATGGTTATAAAAAGGGAGTACTTGACACTTGCAACACAACAGAAAAGGAAGGGTGGGTATGTATATCAGGATTATAGACCAGGAGCTATTGTAGACCACTTCACCAACCTAGTAGTTGGTATAAACATCAAGCTGCACACACTTAGTCACAAAAATAGGTCACATGTATGATACTTGCTACCTCATATAGAGCATGAAATATTGATGGACACCATTGGCAATTGAGATGATTGAGATGGCCTAATCATCTAAGTGCATTATCATGTGCATTATTTAACCTTTAAAGGGAATGATGAAGCACAATTTCAATTATTTAGCCTTAGTTTATTCCCAATGAAATAAACCTATGATTGATGGATACCATTCATAGATATAATACTATTCAGAGGATACTGGACACTATAAACATGATCGTACAACCTCATGTGAGTTATCTATAAATCATGTCTGCACATTTTCATTGGGTTCTCTTTATTTTCTTATGAGAGTACTAATGTCTAGCCTTTTGTGTGCCCAGGATACAAACACCATCTATGGCACATTGGAGGCACCAAGAACGATGTCTTTAGACACCAACAAATAGAAATCAGAAAATAACCTGCTCTCGAGTTGTTGAAATTTACTTTTTTGATGTTTTTTATATTAATATACATTTAATTACATTGTTGGGTCAACTCTTGCAACTATTTCATTGGTGGGTCAACGCATGAAAACCCTCGACCATGCTTGTGTTGGTAGGGTTCCCATACCGGCGTTTCCCATGCAGAATTGCAGGAGCCAACAACATGCAATTTTGCTGCTCCATTTGTTTTTTCTCTCCTCGACCGAAAGTCACCAAGTGTCCCTAAATGACATTTTCATGCGACTTTCAACTGGACACAAGTCAGAAACCATAGGTTAGATCGAAGAACCATCATTCCGTTGGTCTATTCGCATGCGATTACCCCTAGGTGGCCCTCTATCTCTTGTTTTCAAACACCAGTGACTTCATTGTGTATTGATTTTTTAAGCTAGGTTTTTTCTCAGTTTCCTTCAATGCAAATCTTGAATTGGTGGGTCAAATCTGCAAAACCCTCGATCGTTCCTGTGGTCGTAGGGTTCCCATATTGGCCTTGCACATACAGACTTGCAGGAGCCAATGACATGCAATTTTTTTGCTCCTTTTGGTATTTCACTCCGAGACTGAAAGTCACCAAGTGTCCTTGAATGACATTTTCATGCAACTTTCAACTGGACATAACTCGTAAACCAGAGGTCAGATCGAAGAACCATTGACTCTGTTGGTATCCTGGCATGCGATCACCTCTAGGTGTCTCTCTCCCTCATTTTTTCAAGGACCAGTGACTTCATTGTGCATTGATAGCGTAAATAAGGGTTTTGCTCACTTTTGTTCAATGCAACTCTTGCATTGGTGGGTCAACTCTGCAAAACCCTCCACCGTGCCTCTTACAAGTTTAAGATGGAACTAGAAACACATGTACATGTACAAATTAAAAAACAACTAGATTTTTATGAATTAAAAATTGCATGCTATCACTAGGGTTGACAAGTTATGAGATGGAACTAGGGTTTAGTGACCTCTTTACAAGTTATGAGATGGAACTAGAAACACATGTAAATGTACAAATTGAAAACCAACTAAGGTTTCATGAACACCAAATTGCATGCTATCACTAGGTTTTAGAAGTTATGATATGGAACTAGGGTTTAGTGACCTCTTTACAAGTTATGAAATGGAACTACAAACACATTTACATGTACAAATTGAAAACCAACTAGGGTTTCATGAACAAAAAATTGCATGTTATCACCAGGGTTGAGAAGTTATGATATCAAACTAGGGTTTAGTGACATATTTACAAGTTATGAGATGGAACTAGAAACACATGTACATGTACAAATTGAGAAACAACTAGGGTTTCATGAACTACAAATTGTATGCTATCACTAGGGTTGACAAGTTATGAGATGGAACTAGGGTTTAGTGACCTCTTTACAAGTTATGAGATGGAACTAGAAACACATGTACATGTACAAATTGAAAACCAACTAAAGTTTCATGAACTACAAATTGCATGCTATCACTAGGGTTGACAAGTTATGAGATGGAACTAGAAACACATGTACATGTACAGATTGAATACCAACTAGTATTTCATGAACACCAAATTGCATGATATCACTAGGGTTGAGAAGTTATGATATGGAACTAGGGTTTAGTGACCTCTTTACAAGTTATGAGATGGAACTAGAAACACATGTACATGTACAAATTGAAAACCAACTAAAGTTTCATGAACTACAAATTGCATGCTATCACTAGGGTTGACAAGTTATGAGATGGAACTAGAAACACATGTACATGTACAGATTGAATACCAACTAGTATTTCATGAACACCAAATTGCATGATATCACTAGGGTTGAGAAGTTATGATATGGAACTAGGGTTTAGTGACCTCTTTACAAGTTATGAGATGGAACTAGAAACACATGTACATGTACAAATTGAAAACCAACTAAAGTTTCATGAACTACAAATTGCATGCTATCACTAGGGTTGACAAGTTATGAGATGGAACTAGAAACACATGTACATGTACAGATTGAATACCAACTAGTATTTCATGAACACCAAATTGCATGATATCACTAGGGTTGAGAAGTTATGATATGGAACTAGGGTTTAGTGACCTCTTTACAAGTTATGAGATGGAACTAGAAACACATGTACATGTACAAATTGAAAAACAACTAGGGTTTCATGAACTACAAATTGCATGCTATCACTAGGGTTGACAAGTTAAGAGATGGAACTAGGGTTTAGTGACATCTTTACAAGTTATGAGATGGAACTAGAAACACATGTACATGTACAAATTGAAAACCAACTAGGGTTTCATGAACTACAAATTGGATGCTATCACTAGGGTTGACAAGTTATGAGATGGAACTAGGGTTAATTGACCTCTTTACAAGTTATGAGATGGAAGTAGAAACACATGTACATGAACAAATTGAAAACCAACTAGGGTTTCATGAACTACAAATTGCATGCTATCACTAGAGTTGACAAGTTAGTGGATGGAACTATGGTTTTATATGGTATATTAGTACGTTAGTATGGTATGATGTTAGTATCATAGGGTATTGTAGGGTATGATATGGTATGGTATATTAGTATGGTATGATATGTTAGTATCGTAGGGTATGATATGGTATATTGGTCTGTTAGTATCATATGATCTGTTAGTATCATAGGGTATTGTAGGGTATGATGTTAGTATTGTAGGGTATGGTATAGTATATTAGTATGGTATGGTATGTTAGTATGGTATGATGTTAGTATGTTAGGTTACATGTTATGTTATAGTATGTTATGGTATGTTAGTATTGTAGGGTATGGTACGGTATATTAGTATGGTATGGTATGATGTTAGTATGTTATGGTATGTTAGTATTGTAGGGTATGGTATGGTATATTAATATGGTATGGTATGTGAGTATGGTATGATGTTAGTATCATACAGTATTGTAAGGTATAATATGATATGGTATATTAGTATGGTATGGTATGTTGGTATGGTATGATGCTAGTATCATAGGGTATTGTAGGGTATGATATGGTATGGTATATTAGTATGGTATGGAATATTAGTATGGTATGGTATAGTTCACACGCATGCATGGCTTAGAAGTATAAACACATGTATGATGTTATGATGTTAGTGTATGTAATTTAGGTAGTGTATGGTATGGTTATGATGTTAAAAAGTTGAGGATAACCATAATGTTAAAAAGTTGGTGATAGTTACAATTAGGTAGTTGTATGGTATGGTTATGGTGTCTAGTGATTATCTCCCATGAATTACTTAATCGTTACTTGATCTTAGTTGGATGAGTCATAAATTCTTCCTTTAAGTATTGGAAATTCATACTATGAAACATGTGAACCACACATATCATGTTCCAAAATCAAGTCAACCATATATTTATAAATTTGAACCTTGCTTTATATTATATATGTATACAAATAATGTTACAAAAATATACAAATAATGTTACAAAAATTGGCATGCCACATGGCCATCATACAAAATAGTGTATAAAACTGTGCATCTGTGTGTATACAAACAAAAAGGTACATGTACGTACACCCCGTATACATTTATTCTATTTATGCCCCCTTTCACTACCATTGTCAATGTCTTCTGAGAATTCTAGATTTCTCGTTCGGCTACTCAGTGGTGATCCCCAACGCTGAACAAGAGGGACAGGTCACATTAGCAGAGACTTAAAAAAACCAAAATTTGTAAGTTAGTTTACCAACCTATAAAAATTCTATTTACATTTGTTCAAATTCCAAACCAATATAAAATTTTCACTTACTGTACGTGAGTAAGTAATGGTGGGTCGTGCTGCCTCACTAGCGGCGACCCTGATTGGGTTCTCTTCAAGCACCACTTGCTCACTATCAAGCTACATAAAAAAATAAATATGCTAATGTCAACAAATCAATGGGTGCACAAAAAACATACTTGCATGTACAAATAAAACTATATTACATGGAGGGATAATGAACTTTTCAAAGAAATCGAGACATACATGTACATTGGGTGGGGGAAGGTGGGTGAGCAATGACCCTGATTGGGTTCTCTTCAAGCACTGCTCGTTCACTATCAAACTGCATAAAATAATATATATGTCAATGTCAGCATATCAATGGGGGCAACAAGGAAAAAGATACTTGCATGTACAAAAAGCACTATAATCAAGAGTTGCAATATATAAATATACATGGGGGACGTGAGGAGGTGTGTAACCGATGGGTCGAACAACTGTTAATGGGATAAAAGGATTTCTACATGCATTAGCGAAGAAGGTCACTTGTTGGACAACATCATCAAAATCACATTCCTACGTACAAAAGGATAAATATACAATTAAAAATTTTCAAAATTTTTTAAAAGTACATGTTGAATCATTAAAATCACAATTAAAAGAAAGCGATACATAAACATACCTGCTGGCTTGTTAGAGGTGTGTCACCGATTTGGTTCTCTTCAAGCATCGGTGCCTCACTAGAAGCCTGCATAAAGTAACATATGTCAATTTCAGATAATAAAAAGAAAACGAGACATATATACTACATGGACGGAAAATGATGTTTTCAAAGAAAGCGAAACATACATGTACCTGGCGGGGGGGAAGAGGTGGGTCACCAACAAATTCACTTTCATGCTCTCAAGCACCACTGGTTCAATAGATTCTTGCATAAAGTAACATATGTCAATGTCAGATAATGCAAGAAAATGAGACATATACAACATGGACGAAAAATTAATTTTTCAAAGAAAGCAAAACATACATGTACCTAGGGGCAGGGGAGAGGCCGGTCACCTATTAAGATATCATGATACGTAACAAAACATAAAGATACAATTAGAAAAATTCTAAAAACTAAAAGCATATTTAAAATAATACTTGGGTCTGGAAATCTTCCTCTACATGAGAGGGACTAGGATGGGATTCAACAAACTCATCCTGCTCACCCTACATAAAACATATTGTATCCATATTATGATGTATTGAATGGTACAATCTCTACTATAAATATGTAAATAAATATGACAAATTAAAAAGTATAGTTCTTACAGCTAATGGTGAAGAACCAAACCGATGTGAAACATTGACTGCTGCATCAACGTTCTCAACATCAATCGATAGACTATGCGGATCTGGAGTGTCATGGTACACCAGCTGTATATTTGTTCACATAATTTGTTAGATAATTAAATAAAAATAAATTGTGAAACAATTGAAAATTGTGATATAAAACAAAATATAATATGAAAATAATGAGTTTTACTTACATATCAAAGTAATCCATCATCCTATAACTTTGAAGCGGGGCCATAGCATATCCCTCCAAATGCTGTGCAAGGGTGTGGGGTAACATGACACTCTAAATGATCTGCATCTCCAATGCGATATGTAGATGGATCCTTACTGTGCAATGGTTTTTCCTCATAAGTGCCAACCCCTTGGCCTACATTACCTTGGAAAGTAGTCCCATGCTAAAGCAATGTATCTTCCAAGTCGAATAAGGCCTCCTATGTATCATTAATGATAGGACCCGCGGGAGGATATACCTAAGGGGTTTTTGGTGTGTGTGGAGGGTGTGGCACATGGTTAGGATCAGTCCAAGCCCCTTCCCTATCTAGGGCATCCCATGACCCACACATTGGAAGTTTAAAATATCGAAATAGTTCACATGTTTCCCTAGGATGAATTCTGCATACAACTTCCTTAGGAAATAAAATGGGATGTCCCTATCCCCATGAGGGTCTTCATCGAAGACCATATACCAGCGATCCATCCAATTGGATTTCACATTTGGTTCAATGCACCACTCTATGGAAATGTGTGCTTGACTGGTGGGTGGAACCAATTCGGTGCTAGGTGTTACGAAGAGAAATTCCTATGGCTTGGGGTACCACAACAGACAGCTTGACTCTAGAAATCAATCCTTTCCAATATGCAATAGAAATTAAATGTCTAACACTAAAGGATCAGACCTCGTACCTTATTCCGGATGGTTGAAGTAGATCCCTGTTGAGCTTTCCAATCTTCAGCTTGAATTGATCTGTTACTTCCTCAACAACAAGTAAACAATACAGGCATTCTATATATCATGGTGTTACATCTATTCTAGCATATATAATCAATAATGTAAAATCATTTGACATGATCCCATGGATAAAATATTCATTCAAACAAACATTATTAGACAGGAAAAGATATTTCTATTAATATAAATTAGAGATGAAAAGATACAACCTCTGACGGCACGTCTGCGAACCGGAGAAACTGAATCCCCCACTTGGGCCTCCACCACTTCAATCCTCCATCTCTCGATAGCAAGCTCACAAGAAAAAGGAAAGCTTGGGAAGAACACAAAAGTGCTCCAAGGGACAAAGGGATGCAGACTCAAGCATAATTTCTAGCAACAATGGACTATAGTTTTGTTGCTCTCAATTCTCTCTTATGCCTTCAATGTACCAAGGGGTTCCTTATATAGCTTTTCAAAGGGGTAATGAAAGGTTGAATCCGAGCAATCTCAAGGCATATGGAATGCCAAGAGTCAAATGTGTCGGATCCATGTCAAGGAAAACTCCAAAAGGTTTTGGATTATGCACACATCCCGATGTACACGGTTTTAGTGGTCAAACCCACGTATGTACGCACTTGTAGGTTTAAAAGTCGCGTATATCATTTTTCATGTGTTTTTAAGGATGATCAAGGAAACATCAAAGGAAAAAAAGTGGTCCATAGGGTCTAAGGAGTCTGCAGTGGGACAGGAGAAGGCCATACAAAGTGTGATTCACCTAGAGTGGTGAAATCCATTATAACAGATGCCCCCTAATGTGTGAGATCAGAGGAGTCATACGATGGCCGAAATACATTATAAGTCCATCCCAGAAGTGGAGTGATGAAGGATCCCAAATGGAAGACTAGCCACCCAATCAACATAGTACAATAATACAACTC
Organism: Pseudotsuga menziesii; assembly: GCA_001517045.1. Classification (NCBI taxonomy): domain Eukaryota; kingdom Viridiplantae; phylum Streptophyta; class Pinopsida; order Pinales; family Pinaceae; genus Pseudotsuga; species Pseudotsuga menziesii. The sequence continues at coordinate 60,886 of LPNX010764381.1, forward strand.
TGCATACAACTGCAAATACATATAGCAGTCTTGGATACATAAGAGTACAATGGCCATGAATAGGCATAATACATGATATCACATATGTGGTCATCGCCACGTACAATATACATAGATCAGAATCTCCATGATGAAGATATAGAAAGGACCATGATCTCCAAAATGGCTGAAGATATACAATAGATCAATCTCCATAGTGGCTGGAAATATCTGACATATACTGGAATCAAGTCACGAGAGCTGAAATCTCATGAACACTGGCACGATCAAGGAGGTAGCATATAAGAGATGCCACCAATCTCGAAAGTCTTCTACACAAACTACTCTGAGTACATGTCCTACTATGCAAATAGAGGTGTCGAGGTCGAACATAGTATTCCATCATCTGATTACCGGTCATTAATGTATACCATTAATAGATGCGAGATCACCCACCGATAATGAAAATGGGAATCAAGGTACTTGAGTGCAAACTACCAAGTGTGAATAAATGTGTTGAGGTCAAACACTTGAAAGGATCCATCGATCAGGGGACATTGATGTATTCCCAAGAAACTGTCGATGGCGAGAGAACCTGCCACTGATGACTGCAAGTCTCAAGGCACTCAAAATGACTCTAGACTCCAATCCCAGAATAAATGATCTGAAGTCGATAGGATGAAATTCGTTGGAAGGAGGGCATTAAGGAATCCCCCATCATCCAACATGAGGTACTCAGCAAATCTATATAATGTGGAAGGACTCGATCATAAAGTGCACAAACCAGTAACTGTACCGGGAATGGCCAACATGCAAAGTCAAGATAACTGAGGAATGGCCAACTCAGGTTTCAAATTCCTTTGAACAAGAGCATAAAAGCGTATGGTGACTGAGTGAAGGTAGCATAGACTCGATATACAAACTGGGACATCTTTGTGACACAGGAGGCATCAACAGAGGCTCCATAGGGACTAGAAGCTTAACCAGTCGGTCGAGATAAACTCAGATAAATGAGTACATCTCCTAAAGTTAATTTATAACCCAACCAATGGATGTGATATACAGTGCTTTGTTCAAAGGTGACACGACTCGACAGCTGCCAAAGATAACATCTTTCCTTATCCGACTTTTTGGTTTTTTTATTTTTTTGGACTTTTTCAGTTATTTGAAAAGCTTGAAAAAAGAATAACTAGCTTTATAGTTACAAACTAGGAGGATATGAGTGTGATAAAGAAAAAACAATCTAGTTCCAAGCAGTGGAACATACCTATGCTCAATGCAAGGATACATGTGTAGGATATCAACACTCAGGGGAAAATCCCCTCCCGGTAAAAAAGGGAATCAAGCTGCGAAAAATATAAAAATGGCTCTGCATGGCTAGACATGAGACAAGCTCGGGCTATATGGCTGAAACTCAATGTCAGGGGAGCCGGCATAAAGCTCAATAAGGTAAGAAAAGCTCATGATAATGCATTCACAACTTGACATGAGGGAGTCCTGAGGGAAATAGGCCAGCATAAGATCAAGAGGAGTATGAGGCTCTTGCGAAATGTCATGGCAGTACTATACAACAGACTCCCACACCCTAAAGGAGAAACCATCGGCATGGGCACCAAATGTAAATAAGGCGCTGACTAGGGTACCCATGTAAGGTGAAGCTCTACCACTCGTATCATGCCACTTCTAAAGCAGCAAGAAGGTTCTGTGACATAATAGAGTGGGTTCGTACCTAAGGTCATGGTGATATGGTCACAATGTCATGCAAAATGCAAATGGTGGTGAAACCTAACCTATATGCCAGTTTAGTCATGATACCTGAGATTGGCACGAATGGGTCAATCCAACGACTGAAATGACACTGAAAAAGGTCTTCTACAGCACCAATTATGTAAAAAACGGTCCAAAATGGTTAGAAAATGTCAAAACTACAGGAAAGGGGGTAAAAATTTTCAAATATTTGAAAATTTTTCTATAAATAGTAAAAAATATAAATCATTTGAAACTTTTACCCATTTGAGCTTTGACTTTCAACTGCAAATTCCAGGAGATCCAGCCGGTGGAATTCACAACCGTTTCTTCTAGGTATTTACTCATGCTCTCCTCTTGCATTTTGACATAATTTTTATAGATTTTCATGGTCAAATGAATTTTTTAGGCCATCCTAAAATAATCGTTGTGGCCCACACAGAAATCGAGGCCTTTTCCACATATAGGGCTGGATATACGCGAAAAAGGGGCTCAAACCCATGTACATACACGGTTGTTTTCAAAACAGTCAAGTATGAGGCCGCGCATATGATTTTCAACTAAACTAATGGAAAAAATTTCAATTTATTTTGCAGGATGGTGCTAGAATGGAGAGAGCGTGAGCATGGTGAAGTAGAGGAAGCAGTAAGAGCCAACTTAATGGCTCAACAAGCTCTTTATTAATTCTTGCACATGATCTAGGAACTAGGAATCAAAATCATCAAAGAATTATTAACAAATACTCATGAATTGGAAATAACTTGGAATACCAAATAGGTTTCCTCTCTGTATATTATATAAACAATAAAAGGTTACAATTTCCATGCATAGAAATGGCTTAACTCCATGAATAATTCGAATACCTAAGGGACAATTCGAATTCCATGAGTGAGTCTAGCTTAACTGACTCTTTTCCATGCATTCTCACTCAGTTAACCACTTGACCAAAACCCTAATTGACTCAACAAACCCTAACTGAAGTTGGAGTGCAATAAATGACTGAATCTCAACTGAAGGAGATCAAACACATGTCATAGCAATCCAATCATCAAGTGCTAGTACTGCATGACTCCAATAAACCCTGATGAGGTTAACTGAAGCTGAACTGACCATCTGAAGTTGGTGAAGGTGCCTTGTTAACTCCAGTTCATTAAATAATAATAAAATAATCATTAAATAATATATTTAATGAATGGAGGCGCCTTAACTGACTTTAACTGACTTGTTGAACTGAAAGTAACAACCAGTTAGCAATTAGGTGCATTAATGTCACACAGATCACCCCTGGAGTGTTCCAGTTAACCTCCTTGACTGTAGGAGAAGGCTAAGTTAGCCTCCTTGACTGTAGGTAGGCGTGGGAGTGACTGGGATTATGGTAATTAATGCTTCACTGATGTCAATTAAACTTAGGATAGTGGTTTAACTAGGCCAATTTGACCGAAAGAGTGAGTATGATGGTAAATGTCTCCAACACCCCCCCCTTAAGCTATACTCAGGAAGAGTTAGAAAACATAGATGCATAAAATGCTAGGGCCCTAGAAACAAAGGCCATAGGTCACCCTGTAGAATAAAGTAACTGCTTAATATAACCAAGGAAACGGAGAAAACCTCATGGGAAAAATACCCCCCCTCAAACTAAGCAGTAAACCAAGAATTGGTTCTTCTATGCAGCAACATCCCGAGACTATGCATGTGAACCTATGAATCCAAACTAAATGAATATGTCTGGAGGAATCTTCCACTTTGGAAGGAAAACAATGCACTCAACTGAATCAGAAATATAAGCAGCTGCACGGTGAAAACTGGACCCACGTAGAGCAACTGAAATCATCTGAAGAGAGAGAAAAGGTTCTTGAGGATTCAAACCATGTGTGGAACACTCAAGAAACTGATATGTTTCAGCCCTAAACAAAAAACCATGATTTGTAAAATCATCCCCAAATCTTAGGAGCAAGTGTCCAAGTGGATGCAGAATGTCTTCCTCTTTACTAGTTCTGTGAGGGGCTGAGCATGTGACCAAAGGTAGAGAATCCCTGGGACTCTGGAGAGCGAATTCTTGAGCTCCATAATCTGATATAGATTCTGAAATATCTAATGAATCACAAAATAAAATATCAGCAACCTCATAAGAGGAAACTAACACCAAATCCCCAGCAGCAAATTTGAAGAAGAACTGCGGTACTTGATTTTTCACATCGGAATTGGTGAGAGCAGATACAAGCATGACTGAAAGCTCTTGGATTTTAAAATATGAACAAAATAATATCAAATCAGAATGTAAATCAGCTCTAAATAAGTTCATAACAGATCCAAAACTATTAAATGAAATCAAATCCCCATCAACAGTTACGAAGGAGACTTGCGGTACTTGTTTCTTCACACCGTTGATGAGAACAGCTACAAGCAGTACTGAAGGTTTATGAACCTGAGATTTTGAACCAAGAAATATAAGATCAGATCCAAATAAGATCATATCAGACCCAATAAGGTTCATATCAGATCCAAAATTATGGTCAACCGAGACGGTGGATGCACAATTTTCTTCTTCTTCAAAATTCTGAATTTTGGTGCATGCAATCCTGCAGGAATTTGCTGGAAGATCTAGATCATGGGGAGTGAATGGATCACTCTGGTAATCTGATATTTCTTCCAAAATATCCAAGGTATCACACAATTGCACACCAGCAGCAACATTAGTGGAAGAAAAATCAAATTTCTCTTCACTTTCAGAAGCAATTACTGGTAAATTTTGCACAGAATTCAAAGGAAAATCACTGGTGAATGTTTGCATGGAAGTGCAGCAGCATTTTTCTTCAATATCAGAGATTCGAATGTCTTCTTCTATTTCAGCAATATGAGAATATGAGATATCAGAGATCTCATGAACTTCCGGAGCATCAGGAGAAGGAGTCACTTCATGGAGACTTTCTTCAATTCGAATTGAATGTGTAGAAGATTCTGCTTCATCTTCATCTTGAACAACTTCATCGGAGAGAGTAGAGGCTAAGAATTTTGAGTAAAGAACTCTTGTGGTGCTGGATGTGGTCTCCAAAGTACTATTATGATCCCCATTGTGCTTTCCAAAGGTTCTGTCCAATATTGTCCAGATTTCCTTTGGGTATTCAGCAGAGCAAATAAGGTAGTACAAGCTATCATCAAGGGCCAGAGCTATTGATCCAAAAGCTCTGTCAGTGTCATTTAGCCAGTCATTCTCATTCTCATAATTCTCTCTTCCAATTCCAATAGACACCTCATAGAGACCTCGTCTCTTGAGATATGAAATCATCTTCAGCTTCCATTCCGAATAGCTTGTGAATGGGGTGAGAGGAGGGATTAATGAGTCCATTTGAAGTTGTACCTGATAAAACCTGCAAATCAAAACAAAAAAGGCACCGTAAGGTGGGATAGCCTGCACATTTTGGCTTTCATCACACCCAGCATAGTCAATCAAGCAAGCTTGATCAACAAGTTCTTTACTTGGGATATTGAGTGGTAAGCCTTGGCTTCTGGTGCAGTGCTGGATTTTTGAGCTATTGCTCACTTCTCATGCAGAAATCTATCAAAAATATTGTTTTTGAGAGATTGTTCTGTGTCCCGCTGCATGCTTTGATACCATATTAATTCTTGCACATGATCTAGGAACTAGGAATCAAAATCATCAAAGAATTATTAACAAATACTCATGAATTGGAAATAACTTGGAATACCAAATAGGTTTCCTCTCTGTATATTATATAAACAATAAAAGGTTACAATTTCCATGCATAGCAATGGCTTAACTCCATGAAGAATTCGAATACCTAAGGTACAATTCGAATTCCATGAGTGAGTCTAGCTTAACTGACTCTTTGCCATGCAATCTCACTCAGTTAACAACTTGACCAAAACCCTAATTGACTCACCAAACCCTAACTGAAGTTGGAGTGCAATAAATGACTGAATCTCAACTGAAGGAGATCAAACACATGTCATAGCAATCCAATCATCAAGTGCTAGTACTACATGACTCCAATAAAGCCTGATGAGGTTAACTGAAGCTGAACTGACCATCTGAAGTTGGTGAAGGCACCTTGTTAACTCCAGTTCATTAAATAATAATAAAATAATCATTAAATAATATATTTAATGAATGGAGGTGCCTTAACTGACTTTAACTAACTTGTTGAACTGAAAGTAACAACCAGTTAGCAATTAGATGCATTAATGTCACATAGATCACCCCTGGAGTGCTCCAATTAGCCTCCTTGACTGTAGGAAAAGGCTAAGTTAGCCTCCTTGACTGTAGGTAGGCATGGTAGTGACTGGGATGATGGTAATTAATGCTCCACATATGTCAATTAAACTTAGGATATTGGTTTAACTAGGCCAGTTTGACCGAAAGAGTGAGTATGATGGTAAATGTCTCCAACACTCTTCATGCATGTGGACTCTACAAGTTTTGGTGTCTTGGTGGTTTGAGGGCCAAACCAAGACTGCTACAGATGCTGGTAGACTATTGGGATCCAGATTCAGAGTCCTTTCATATTGATGGGATGTCCCTAACCATAGAGGTGGAGGACATATACTTTATTACAGGTCTTTCTAGATGAAGGGAGGTGGTGAACCTTCGTTCCCGAGGTGGGATAGGGGGTGGCCTAACTATCATCGAGTACATTGTAGTGTACTGTTATCCATACACCGAGAAGGTGGGGAGTTAGGTCCCTACCAATGCTATACAGGGGCTGGGCCTAAAAGCCATACTATTAACACTAGGCAGGATAGCCAGCTTAGCATCACTCCACCAGGTCTCGTGACCTCTGATGTTCTATGCAGTGGAGTACATGAGATCCACAATCTATGACTGGAGTACTATGCTACTGAGCAACATGAAACACTAGCTCAGTGAGTGTAAGGCAGGCAGGGTACGAAACTTCAGGTTCAACAGTATCTTAAGCACGTTTTTCTTTGAGCGTGTTCCAGGATTGAGCCCTAGAGTGGATGTTCCTCTCTAGGGGGTTCGAGATCCATCCCAACGACGTTGGGCAGATGCTATGCACAAACTGGGGGGTGGTAGGGTGGCCAACCCATATCCAGCTGACTTCTTTCCATGGTGGTGACGACAGACAGTTTCCATTGATGACTATCGGAGGGATTCAGACATGCCATTGCCACCAGGATCGGCGTATGGCGATATAGGTAACGAATCTCGACCCTCACTCTTTTTTAAATTTTTTTTTTGTATTTTCTTGATTTTATGGAAGCAAAAAGACATGTTTTTGCACGACAACACATAGTGACATCTACCATTTATGTGCAGATGTGGGACCATGGCGGCCAAAGGGCTTCCCTTGTCATAGACGGAGGGGAAGAGGAGATGACATCACGGGTGTGGATGCAAAGCGAATGCTCCAGAGCATTCATACCAACTTTGTGAAACCGACTCATACAGTTCCCATGGAACAAGTCGAGGAATTGCCTAAGGCCATGCAGTGGCAGGTGCTGGGTGTACCATGCACATGGGTGCGTTTATTTCGACTGCTATCTAGAGCTGTAGTGACGTTCCATGATCACAACCCTCCTCCTCCTCCATAGGATTAGACACTTGGGAGTGTATCTATTTTGTATGACCGTGTATTATATGATGGTGTCTTAAAAGCCCCAATTTTGTATCATGACACTATGTATTATCACATTTTTCATGTATATAATTTTTTTTTATGGTGACCGATTTATTTATTTACATGTGTAAAAATTGTACTTTTGATTAATTTATTATGAATGAAACAAATGCCAATCTAACACGTAGTTAGCATATGAGTCAGCAAATTGATTATTATTTCTTGGAATGTGTATATATGTTATATTGTCAAATTGTCGTTCTAACAATCTCACACGTAAGAATCTTTTCAATAACGTTGGATCTCTAACATGGTACAAACCATTGAGATGTGACACTACTAACTCCGAATCAAGACGTACCTCAAGAGATAGAAGCTCAATAACGACGTTATATTCAGAAACATTGTTGGAAGATGGTCGTAGACATACACCTCCTGAAGACAGTACCTGACCCATAGGAGTATAAATCACCCAAGCAGCAGAGGCTGAGTGTTGAGTGTGACGGATTGCACCATCTACGAATCCTATGTAGGTGGAAGATTACATTGACATCTACCAAAATAAACAGAAACTAATCACAAACCCGATCACAATAAGAAAAAGACCTAACTATGCAAAGTTGTACAATAATATACAACAAGCAGTCTTGGCTAAAGATTATGCATAGTATTTTTTAAGTTAGAGCCCATTTCTAGGCTCCACCAAAGCTATTCCTTCGTAATCCACTAACTCATAGGCACCCTTCTCTAACACACTCTTGACCACGTAAGGACCACGCCAAATAGGATTAAACTTCCCTACCCCCAAGGGTTCTTTCGGTTGATCCCACAAAAGGACCAAGTCTCCTTCACTAAACACTCTTGGATGGACAGATTTATCATACTGGACCTTAACGCGATGCTTATTAACCTCTAGAGCCACCAAGGCATATCGATGCTACTCATCAAGTTGCTCAAGGTGAACCAAACGCTCCTCCAAAGGTGAAGTATCTGGTAAGAGTTCCACAGCAAGCTTCAATGAAGGAATTTCGCATTCAACCGGCAATATTGATTCCACTCCATGTACAAGCTGATATGGAGAAAAACCAGTGGCAGTCTTAACCGTAGTTCGATATGCCCACAAAGCAGGATATAACATAATGTTCCAATTATTCTTGCTTTGTGCGATGGTTCGTTGGAGAATGGATTTGAGTGATTTATTCACTGCCTCTACCTGTCCATTCGCTTGGGGGTAGTAAGAAGAGGAGTGCTCTTGCTTATACCCTAACTTCGACGCCAACTATTCCATCATACGGTTCTGAAAGTGTGAACCATGGTCAGTGACAAGCTCTTTCGGAATCCCAAACTGAGTAATAATTTGGTTGAATACAAAGTGAGCGGCTGTCTCACCATCGGATTTTACTGTAGGCATAGCCTTATCCCATTTTGTGAAATAATCAACAACCACTATAATGTGATGGTGCCCCCCAGCTGAAGCTGGGTTTCAATCCATAAAATTGAGCCCCCACTTAGTGAAGGGAGCGGCGGTGATAATGGGATGTAACGGGGCAGGTTTCGAGCGCATATTATGTGCGAACACCTGTCAAGGGTGGCACCTCTTGACCGCATCAATACAATCCTTAAAGATCGATGGCCAGAAATAACCCGCTCTCAAAATATTTTGAGCTGTACAAAGCCTAGATAAATGACCACCACACGCCCCTCTGTGGCAATCATTTAGCGCAACCTCAGCCTCGTCATGAGTTAAACAATGTCATAAAATGGAATCTACCCCACAACGGTACAAAGTATTGTTCACTATAAGGTAGTTCTTAAAGACATGACGTAATCGTCATCGTTCATCTCGTGAGAGGTGAGTAGGGGTCTTCAGTGTTTGTAAATATATTATGATATCTCCATACCATGGGTCTAACATAGAGATTAAGAAGATGTGTTCATCGACAAACGTATCTTCACACACCAACTCCTCTACCTCGCTCAAAAAATCCGATATAAGCTCTGCAAAGACTAAAGACTTCTTCGATTTTGCCGAAACAAACTCGAGATCAAATTCTTGCAGAATGACAAACCATTTATTATACTTTCCCCCAATCATCCTTTGGGTGAGGACGAATTGAAACGGATTGACATGGGCCACAACCAAGGTCTGGCGAAGGAGAATATAATGTCTCAAACTCTGAACCGCATGTACAGTAGCGAAAGCAAGATTCTCGACATGAGAATAACGAATATCTGCGTCAATAAGGTTTCAGCTCAGATAATATATGACATGCTCTTGGAGCTCCTCATCCTCTTGAACCAAGACCATACCAATCGTCTCTAAGGACGTGGCCACATATAATAAGAAGTCACGGCTATAGTCTGGGGGACTAATCACTGGGGCCAATGCTAGGGCTCGCTTGAGTGCATCAAAGGACTCCTAGGCTTGCTCATCCCAATAAAAGGGAGTATCCTTCTTCAATGACGAACGAGATCATCCATCCAAAAACACTTCGATAATTGACTTGAGAATGTGGAAAATCAAGGTCATTGCCCGCTGAAATGTAGCTTCGGTGTTTTTATGGCCGAAAGGCATTTTTCGATATGCAAACATTCCCCAAGGACAAATAAATGCAGTCTTATGTTGGTCCTCAGGTTTAATTTCTATCTGATTATACCCGAAAAAGCCATCCATAAAGGAGAACATCTCTCTCCCCGCACACTCATCCAAAATCTGATCTATAAATGGTGTGGGGAAGTTATCCTTAGGACAGGAATGATTCAAATCACGGAAATCAGTGCATATATGGATCGCTCCCTGCTTCTTATCTACCAGAACAAGGTTTGAAACCCACTCTGTCAAGGGAACGGGATAGATGAAACCGGCTTTGAACAGCTTCTCTATCTCTTCCTTAATGGCGGGTGCTTTCCTAGGATTCACTGCACGTAAACATTGTCGAACAAGATTAGCGTTGGGGTAAGTCTTAATCTCGTGCTCAATAATACAAGGGTCAATACCTGGAATCTCGTCATAAGACCAAGCAAAAATATCACGGAATTCCTTGAATAGCTCGGTATATTCCAGAATATCAGCATGGGAACATTTCGCCCCAATATAGACATTCTCTATTGTGCCAAGATTGCAAGAGATGTTGATAGGAATCATTGAAGATATGTTTACCATGTTTCCATCAACCATCGAACCAGGAGAGCTTAATGGAACCACAGGAATACCAACTCTCTGACTAAGAATCTCCCTATAATCCTCATGCTCCAAACAGTCAAGCGCTGGAAGGAAGTACAATCTATGATGAAGTTCCTCCCATGGTGGCTCAACTCCCAACATAGCCTCAATAATCGCTTCATATGAAGGGAACACGATATCAAGGTAGTCGTGGGCATGAGAAGACTGTACTGCCCATGCTGGTAGCACATAGGGGTCTTCCTCCTCCGTCCGCGAAGAGGAAGAACAAGGCTCTGCAACATTCTTGAGATTATCTTGATAATCTATCATAGCTACAGGCAGTGACATGCTCGTCTCGATAGGCTCACTCGAAGTACTCGGTGTAGGAAGAATCCAAGGGTCTTCCATATGATTCGTTTGAAAAGGCACCGATATCGCAGAAGTCGAAGCCTCATCGAAACTAGATCCTATCATGAGGATCGATGCAGGACAACTAAAGCTTCCCATGAGGGATGGGTACATGCCTACACCCACACTCCCAATTTCCGGCTGAGAGTGCTCAACGATTGGGATTGAAACTCCCAAGGATGCGGTAACAGACGGATTCTTGAATGTCATTTGATCAATCGTTATGATATTCCCATTATGTGGAAACCATACAACGCGAAACAAGGAAGAAGCAACGGCTTGCATACTGTACATCCAATTCCTACCCAGCAGGAGATTATGGTCAAGGGGTGCATTAACCACCTCAACCTCTATCGCAACGGTCTTTCCCCCCAAACGGACTTTAAGGGAAGGAAGGATGTCATGCAGCCTAAAAGATCTCCCATTGAAAGAAGTTAACATAGTCGCTGATTTAGACAGCTCAGGAGAACCGAGACCCTTCCAACAGGCCAAAGACATCACAGAAGCAACAGCGCCCTTGTGAATCACAGTACGTTTAACGGTCATACCAAGACATTCTACGGGCACCAAAAGAGACACATAGTAGGGCAAGTGAGGCTGATGTCCTGTGGTTTCAAATTTGATCACAGAGGAATAATCATCATCATTCACACCAAGGGAAAAAAGCAATGCCTTCCTTTGCAAAGGACAACTCTGAAGCACTTCCAATGCAGGCATCGCACAAGAAGTATGGCCCAAATCCTCGACAACTGAATAATTCTAGGCGGCTCGAGCATTTGGATGATGCCCTGAATGCTTAAGAACTCCCTTAGGAATGTGAGGTGCAGCCTCAGGTTTATCCGTAGGTTTCTCAATGCGCAAAGGGGACCCTAGTGGATCAGGCTCTTTGCCTGGGCTGGGCTTTGACGAACTATAATATTTAGCATGAGTCACAACTTTCGTAGCACTGACCATGTTAATGCACCCACGACCACTACCCTTCGGTGGATCATCATCACTAGACTGGTCATGGGACTTTGAGTTCATATTTTGATTATGTGGTAAAGGGTTAGTTAGCACAGCTGGGCCTTGTGCTAAGAATCTCGAAGCTTCTTCAATCCGAGGGCACAAGTAAGTGAGGTGATCATCCTTACATAGCTTGCAAGGGAATTTAACCTTACATTTCGCTTGCTTGTCCCCCCCAGCATTTCTACCATTCTTGTCATTATTGTTAGCATTCTCATTCTTATTCCCACCCTTTCGATTATTATTTTTACCCTTCTTTCTATTTCTTCTGGGCTGCTGGTTACCCTTCTGGTCCGATGATTGCACAGAAAGTACATTCGCTGTTTGGGCAGGTTGAGACGAAGCCGTAGCTTGTCCCAAAGCAGATTGGTTGATTGATAATTTACTTTGTTTTGCAACCGAATCTATGGGTTTCACACTTGCACAACCCACAATGCCATCGACATGTGGTCCGGGTTTGACTTTGGGATCGAAACTGGAATGAGGAGCATTGGGAATAATCTCATAGAACAAATCGAACTGAGCGTAGATCAAGTCCAGTTCCTGCACCCTAAATATCGCTTGTTCCTCATTCTGCACTCTGGATATGGAAACGTCCTTCGCTATATATGGCAATAAAAACTTGAGGAACCACTCGAGGAGGAATTCCGGCAGTATAAAATCTTTAATTAATCTCTTCCATCTACGCCACTCTTGAATATGATCATAAATATGTGTGGCTTTATCTTGCCGAAATGTCGACAAGATTTCAGTACCGACGTCATAGTGCACTAGTAGCTGGAAGTGATTAAGAAAAGTCATCGCAAGGTCATCGAACAAAGCGAAAGCTCCCTTGGGTAACTCTATATACCATTTCGCAGCAGGCCCTGTGAGGGTGCGTTGAGATAGTCGCAAACGGACTGAGTCCTGATGCAACGAATTCGAAGAGCACCAAAGGTGAAACGTAGTAATGTGTTCGCTCGGATCCTCTCCCGGTTTTCCTTCGAACTTAGGTATGTCCGAAGGAAGCTTGGTAGGGACAGCCGACCAAGCCGGGTCATGAGCCACAGGATCATTCGTAAGTCTCGATAAGTAAGGAAGGTTAAGCATCGCAAGGAAAGGGAGCCTAGGATTATGAGGTCGATGGAACACTCCCTAGTTCATATAGGGTTGATTACCACCATGGCCTTGGCCATAGTGTCCTCCTCCTGTCTGACCCGTATGGGGTGGCGTAGAAGTACCATAGTATGGTGGACCTTGACTAGTAGGAGCTACAAAGCCGTAATTAGGAGAGTAAGCAGGTTGTTGATACCCACCTCCATAAGGTAAAGAAACCTGTCCATATTGCATCCCATAATAAGGTCCATAGGTCATCACATGTGATGCCCCATGAGACACTCCGTAGGTAGGAAGATACGTTCTGAAAGTAGGGATATAAGCCCCAGAAGTAGCAAGATGACCTCTAGAAGCATGAACATAGCCTCCCGATGCAGCGGGTGGTATGTGAACCTGAGACACAATTAGTCTAGTAACCACAGTACGAACCTGACTCGTAGCCATATACCGGCTCGAAGGACCACGTGAATAAGGTGGAGGATGTACATTTGAAGAACTAGGGACCGAAGATGAAGGAACCTGAGTAATAATATATGTATTACTGCCTATCATCACTCGTCTCGGATTTGGTATCCTAATCGGATCGCTAACCCTAGACCTAGGAGGGAGATACGATGGAGCTTCCACCATTGGGACAGAAGGTGCAATGTGATTAATGCTCCCAAACCTCTCCGCATGGTAAGGAATGAGAGTGCCCCCAGGCATAGTGTTAGGCTCAAAATTGGATTCGACATGAAATGTCAAATCATGTGTAGGGAAACCAAACGTAGCATAACTACTGTAGCTAGTGCTGGAAGGTTCCAAATGAGTCTCGGCATCCTCCGGCATTCCATACCAGTAATGCGTCAATGGGAAATCAGACCTAGAGTGAGTAGGTCTATCATGCAAGGGTCCTATCTTAGAAAACACAGGACCTAACTCAGCTAAATCGGGTGAAGGATCATAAGTAGGAGTAAATTCCCCATTGTCTAAATGAATGGGAGGAGGTGGTTCAGGAGTATCCTCTAAACGATCTCCCATGGTGTGTGAATCAATGTGTGAAATAGTCCACCTAGACTGTCTAGGTCTCTCTCCCAAATAAGGAGGAGAAGTAGAAGACAGAAGTCCTTCTAAACGATGAGAATGGCGAGGAACCACACTCATATCCACAATGACTGAAAAAATAGCAAAGACTCTCTATTTACATAAACCCTAGGCCAACTATCATGCACAGAGAAATCACTAATAAAATCTAAAGCCAAATGCAAGCAGACAAGGGCTGGATAAGTGAGCTCCCGAATGAAGCAGGTATGTCTCACCTAGGAGAGGCTTGAGACTCCCATACACAACAAGCGGAGGTACGTAACCAATTATTGTGGCCCTCAGCTTCAACGTGTAAAGCGACTATGCTGTCTGACCCCAACCTGGCCGGGACACCCGCAGAATAACCCCTGTGAAGTACCCCCTCAATATCCTAGTTAAGGCCACTAAGGTCACCTCAATATAATCAATGCTCAGGCGGACAGTCGTAGGAGGGATTGACCGTATGGGCAAGGTAGCAAAGCCCGAAACTCTCAAAAGAGCCCCCAGATACGAATACAATCCTGGAAATATCTTCAGTGCTACTCAGTTATGACTAGGGGTCATCCCAATCAATAACCACTCACACTGCCTCGTGCTTAACTCCCTTTTGAGAGGAGGATCCTGAGAACACTGGCTATACCAAGGATTTCACACACTCACCTAGAAAGACACCTAGATGTTGTTGTTTAGTGATCTTGGAGAATTGACTTACAATGAACTATTCCAAGATCCTAAAACCTAAGCTTGTTGGTGCACCCTAGAAAAGAAAAGAGTGTAATTCATTTTATTTAGCGTTGATTTTAGTTGGCTTTATTACTCAAAAAGGGATATGATCGTGCAACTAGTGGTGTTATGATGCAATAGGAAGTAAAATGCACACCTAACAATCAATGCAAATGCATTGTGTCCATGAAAACAGGGTATGCTACTACGTGAAATGCACAATTCTTCTTCAAATGATAAATACAAATTTTCCTATATGAAGTCCTAACTAGTACTCCAAAGCAAATTTATCTAGTGCAAGTACAATGCAAAGTGCAAAATGCAATGCATGATGATAAGCAAATGTTTTTGGATTTTTTGAAAATAAAAGAGATGCAAAAAACAAAAGAATGATTCTACGACCCCTAGACTCTACAAGCACATCCAAACAACACTCAAGCAAAGCACTAAGGTAAAAGAACTCTAATGCACTAATCTCAAACAAAAAATCGAAAATGCCATGACAAGAACCATCTTAAAAAAGAAAAACTAGCCTAAAAAAAACGTTTCTGGTCAGGAACAGAGGTCAAAACAGACTTAGGCGGTGCCAAAGGAGACTTAGCAAATGTTAGAATTCACCCAGCAACCAATTATCTTCCCCAAAAAGGAAAACTCAAGTGCATATGCGACTGTTCACAGTAAACCCGCGTGTATACGCGGAAATCACAGAGGAAACCGTGTGTATACGCGACTGTAAATAAAAAACCCGCGTACAGGAAGAAAGGTGCATAAAATCAAGGCAAACAAACAGGCTGAGACAAACTTCACACCAATCAGACTCTACCAGACATACATGCCCCCAGAACCGACACAGAAACAAGAGAGAAAGAGCAATTCAAATTCATTGAATGCTGAGAAAACAACCCCCAAAGGACAACTACTAGGAACTCCCCGGTGGAGTCACCAATTCTGTTACAGAGAGAAATTCCTATGGCTTGGGGTACCAAAACAGACAGCTTGACTCCAGAAATCAAATCTTTCCAATATGCAATAGAAACTAAATGTCTAACACTAAAGGATTAGACCTCGTACCTTATTTCGGATGGTTGAAGTAGATCCTCGTTGAGCTTTCCAATCTTCAGCGTGAATTGATCTGTTACTTCCTCAACAACAAGTAAAAAATACAAGCATTCTATATATCATGGTGTTAGATCTATTCTAGCATATATAATAAAAAAATGTAAAAGCATTTGACATGATCCCATGGATAAAATATTCATTCAAACACACATTATTGGATAGGAAAAGATATTTCTATTAATATAAATTAGAGATGAGAAGATACAACCTTTGACGGCACGTCTGCGAACCGGAGAAACTGAATCCCCCACTTGGGCCTCCACCACTTCAATCCTCCATCTCTCGATAGCAAGCTCACAAGCAAAAGGCAAGCTTGGGAAGAAAACAAAAGTGTTCCAAGGGACAAAGGGATGCAGAATCAAGCATAAGTTCCAGCAACAATGGAATATAGTTTTGTTGCTCTCAATTCTCTCTTATGCCTTCAATGTACCAAGGGGTTCCTTATATAGCTTTTCAAAGGGGTAATGAAAGGTTGAATCCGAGCGATCTCAAGGCATATGGAAGGCCAAGAGTCAAATGATTCAGATCCATGTCAAGGAAAACTTCAAAAGGATTTGGATTATGCACACATCCCGATGTACATGATTTTATTGGTCAAACCCGCATATGTACGTGCTTGTAGGTTTAAAAGTCGCATATAGAATTTTTCATGTGTTTTTAGGGATGATCAAGGAAACATCAAAGGACAAAAAGTGATCCATAGGGTCTAAGGAGTCTGCAGCGGGATAGGGGAAGGCCATACAAAGTGTGATTCACCTAGAGTGGTGAAATCCACTATAACACTAGGGTCCCATAATAATGAAAACAATTGGTCTTTTGTAATATTTAGGTTTTTGATGTCTTTATAACTCAAACCATCGGAATAGTATTTCCTCATGGATTCTCTGTACGAGCTAATGTTGTACAGGGCTCCTTGGGCATTGGAAATTGTGTTTTCTATGGTGTCCAATGCCTTGGCTAAAGATTGTCTCAAATGATCCCCCCCTCTAAAAGATGAGCTAAGGCACCTCAATGCACCCAAACGAGCCAGAATATATGAATGCTAGTCTTATTCCCCCTCCATGTTTGGGTTTGTGTCCATGTTTGGGTTCGTATTTGGGTTTGTGTTTGGGTTTGTGTTTGTGTTTGGTTTATTTTTCATAGTATCTTGAACATTCCTGTTATCTGTTAAGATTAAAACAACAAATTACAAATTGTTTTAATATATCATTCTTTGATTTAATTCAATTTTTTTTATTAAATTCGTTTTAAGTTTTGAACAAATATAAAAACTATGAAATTGTTAGAATAATCAACCCATAGTTAGCTACCTTAGACATTAATTAATCATTTTTTTGTCTTATTTGCCTAGTTTCCATATTCCACCTTATGCAAGTTGTCCTCCACATGTCCAAAGTGGTCAAACTTGCTAAAATTAAGTCATGGAGCACTTGGGAAACCACTTGGAACCAAATCTTCTTTATTCCTGGCCTTCCTAGCACATGTCTTCTTTTTCTACTTTATTGCCTGTTTTTACTGAGTATTAAGGCAATTGGGAAAGTTTGACTAGGTGAAGTTAACTTGTTTTTTGTCCTCATCATCCTCCACTCTTTTATCCTAATAAAATCATGTATGAGTTTTCATTCCATCATCTATTAGCTTACCTAATTTATTTTTCCAATTCGTGAGCTCCTAGACAGATTTGGAAATTGCTTTATGCACCTATGGGGGATTTGCTTAGATTTAGTAAGCCTGCTTTTGACCAAATTCGAATGGAATCCTTATGCATTCAAATATATCATGTAATTATTTATTGTGGTAGACTATGACTTCACAAGGTTGGCTATTGTACACTTATTCAATACAGATTAGTGTTCTGCTCCATATTCAGTCTCCTTTGTGTGTAATTTGCATGTGTAATTGGAAATTTCTGTGAGTGTAATTTTTCTAACACCTGGGTTCAATTTCCACATGGTATCAAATCCTTTGTAGATCAATTTATCTCCTTCCAATTTGTTACTGTAGGTTCGACATCATTGACTGGGAGCATTCTGCTGACTGAAGGGACAATTTCTGAGCTATGGATCAATCTCAGAAGATCATCTTGACTCCATTTAAATTCTTTGAATGGAAAGCAGAGATGGAGATACTATTGAGAGTGAAAGGCCTCTACAGAGTGACTAGGGAAATAGAAGTAGAGCCCAATGCAGCTGCAGAGAAAATTAAATGGCACAACAGGAGGGATGAGGCCTATGGTCTCATGTGTTTGAGCATATACAGAGACCTCCTTTTCCATATTTATGGATTAAAATCACCAAATGAAGTATGGGAGAAGCTTGTTGATCTTTTTGGTAAGACATATGCGATGAGGGGACATCAAATTGAAAATGAATTGATCTCCCTGAGTCCCAATAGCTTTGAATCCCTGCAACTCTACTTTTCCAAGTTCAAAGCCCTTGTTTTGCAGCTAAAACAGTGTGGGATCGAAAAGAAGGAGGAGGAACTGGTTTTGGCCATACTCTTGAAGCTTGGCCCTGACTATTCAGTGTTTGTCTCAACCTTCCATGCCACAAAGTTGACAGCTCGAGCTTGGAAAATGCCTAGCCTTACAGATTTCATGGAATCTCTCACACAAGAACAAGATAAATTAGTGATGATAGGCACCATCAAACCTTCCAAATACCAAGATTTCGTTGCTAGAGATTTGAGGGTGGATTCAAAAGGCAAGAAGAAAGCTAAGAAGCCACCTGAGAAAAAGAGAGACAAGAACAAGTCTCCAGAGGAGCCCAAAAGCTCCAAGAAGAACCCCCAGAAGAAGAATAACAAAGGAGAAATGAGCAAGTGCGCATACTGCAGTAAGGGAAATAATCCTGAAAGCCCCTACATGAAGAAGCAAATAGACATGCTGACCCAACTCTTGGAGAAGAATGGCATCTCCCTTCCCGATAGCTCAAAGAAGAGGGAAGGAGGATCAAATTCAGAAGACAACGAGAGAGTTCATGCATTGGTTGCTAGCACAAAAAACTCACCTAGTTTCATCATTGATTCTGGAGCTTCAAGACATATGGTTTCGACCAAGGAGGCATTCACCTCACTTGACACGTTGAAAGGTCCACCAATAGTACTGGGAGATGACTCTCTCACTAAAAGTTTGGGCAAAGGGAGGATTGATCTTGACCATGGTAAGTTCAGCAATGTATTGTATGTTCTAGGTCTTACCTCTAACCTCTTATCAGTGTATCAAATGACCCACACAGGGTATCCAAAGAAGGTCATATTCTCCCCTGATGAAGTTGAGATCACAGAGATCTCAAGTGGTAAAGTCATTGCAAAAGGAGTTGCAAATCACACTTCAAAGGTATACATGTTCTCACACTTCCTACCCTACTCAAACCCCTTTGCTCTTCTGATTCATGCTAATGAGGCAAGCAAGCTTTGGCATGAAATATTTGGCCACCTTAATTACAAGTATCTTTTAGATCTTAGTGAAAAATAAATGGTCATAGGGTTACCAAAGATTAAGTTTTCCAAAGGAGTCTATCAAGGTTGCATCTTAGGAAAACACCTAGAGCATAAATTTGTGAAAGCTAGTCATGAGAGAACCTCTGCACCTCTTGAGTTGATCCATAGTGATGTTGCTAGCCCATTTCCTCATATGTCAATGAGTCGGGCCAAATATGCATTGACATTCATATATGACTTTTCCAGGTATTGCTGGGTTTACTTCCTGAAACACAAGTCTGAATTTTTTGGCCTCTTCAAAGTATTTAAGGCTTTGGTTGAAAACCAGTCTGGAAGGAAACTCAAGGTCCTCAGATATGACAATGTTGGTGAGTATTTCAAGTTTTAGTTCATTAAATATTGTGCATATGTAGGTATTCAGATGCAGCATTCTATCCCTTACACACCATATCAAAATGGTGTTGCTGAGAGGAAGAACAGATCACTGAAAGAGATGGTAACCTGCATGATGGAGGCTAAGACTTTGCCACCAAAGTTTTGGGCCGAAGCTATAAATTTTGTAGCCTGTATTCAGAATAGGGTGCCTCATAAATAGCTTGATGATATGACTCCTTTCGAAGCATGGAGTAGGCACAAGCCAGATGTGACCCATTTCAATATTTTTGGCTCAAGGGCTTGGGCTAGAATTCCAACAGAAAAGAGGAAGGATTTGCAGCCCCAAAGCCAAGAGTGTCTATTTGTTGGGTACTCTGAAGATTCAAAAGGGTACAAGATGATAAATTTTAGCACAAACAAATCCTTCATTGAAAGGAGTGTTCAGTTCCAAGAAGAGCCTTTAGCAGCAGTGGAAATTGGAGACTCCTCTTCACCACCAGAACCATTGAATGTAAGTGAAGAGATAGTTGAGTTTGTTGATTCTGATATGTCTGATAATTATGATTTAATTGTATATCCTAACATTCCTACAAGACCAAAATGGGCAGAAAAGACCATTCATGTAGCTGGAGAACTAGCTGGAAATCCTAATGATCCTAGGAGGACTAGATCTCAGTTTGAGAGTGCTATGTGCATGAAAGACCCCTTGTTTACAGAGAAATGCTATCTGATGGTTGAATCAGACCCACAGACATATGAATATGTAGCACATGATCCAATATGGCAAACATCCATGAAAGAAGAGTTCAGCTCACTCCAGAAGAACAACACTTGGGAGCTGGTTGATCTTCCCCCAGGGAGGAAGCTAGTTCAGTGTAAGTGCGTTTATAAAACCAAATTTGCTGCTGATGGTTCACCTTTGAAATATAAGGAAATATTGGTAGCCAAGGGCTACTCACAGGTACATGGCATAGACTACAATGAGACCTTTGCAGCAGTGGAAAAGATGGACTCCATTAGGCTAGCCTTAGCCATTGCAGCTTCGAAGCAATGGGAGGTACATCACATGGATGTGAAGTGTGATTTCATAAATGGAGATATTACTGAAGAGATTTAAATGTAGCAGCCTCAATTATTTGCTACTAATCCATCTCTTGTGTGTAGGCTAAAGAAATCATTGTATGGGCTTAAGCAAGCCCCTAGGGTTTGGTATGCCAAGATTGATAGCTTTCTGCTATCATTGAATTTTGTTCGATGCAAGTCAGATCCTAATGTCTATTTGAATTGGATTCATGGTTCATTAATGATTATTTTCTTGTATGTTGATGACCTTCTCATTACAGGAAGCTCAAAGGATGAAATTTCCTCCTTGAAGGATGCAATGAACCATGCATTCTCTATGTCTGATTTGGGGTTATTGAGACAATTCTTGGGGCTCGAGATTGCTCAAACCAAACATGGAATCAAATTACATCAGTCCAAGTATGCCTTGGATTTTTTGAACAAGTTCAACATGAAGGATTTCAAACCAAGCAAGACTCCCTTCCTTTCAGGAGTTAAGCTTGAAGAAGCTAATTCTTCACCTATGGTAAACAATACACTGTATAGGCAACTGATTGGGTGTTTGCTATACCTTACACATACTCAACTTGATATTTGTTATGTAGTAAGTGTGGCTTCAAGATACATGGATCAGTCTCATGAGATCCATTGGAGAGCAGCCAAAAGGATCCTTAACTTTGTTCAAGGAACAAGGACTCATGGGATCTTCTACAAAGCTAAATCTGATCTTGATTTTATTGGGTTTACTGACAATGATTGGGCAAGTGACAACACATATCAAAATTCAACATTAGGATATGTTTTCATGCTTGCTGAAGGACCAATCAACTGGTCAAGCAAGAAACAGAGTGCCATTGCACTCTCATCTACAGAAGCAGAGTACATAGGAGTTGTAAATGCAACAACTCAATGTTTATGGTTGTAGGGGTTACTTGGTGAGTCTGGATTCGAATTAGAATACTCAACTACTATCTATTGTGATAATCAAAGAACCATTCGAATTTGTAATGATCCAGTTTAGAGACAGAGAACCAAACACATTGAGATCCATATGCACTACATCAGACAGCTTGTGCATGATGGCACCATTCACCTACTCTTCTATTCATCTTCAAAACAAGTAGCAGATATCTTCACCAAAGTTTTTTGTGAGAATAAATTTTGCAATCTCAAATCACTGCTAGGGATTTCTAATCATGCTGTGAAGCATGATTGATGACAAGATTTTCAAATTTTGTTTTACTGTCCCTGTTTAAGGGAGGATTTTTCTCACTAGCTTTTTGCCTCTTTCCTTTGTTAAATGGACATGCAGTATGTAAAGGGTGACTAAGCCTTGTTTCTAGGCCCTATAATTTTCTGATATTTTACTCATAAGGCAGGCTTAAGGGGGGGTGTTATAATAATCAACCCATAGTTAGCTACCTTAGACATTAATTAATCCAATTTTTGTCTTATTTGTCTAGTTTCCATATTCCACCTTATGCAAGTTGTCCTCCACATGTCCAAAGTGGTCAAACTTTCTAAAATTGAGTCATGGAGTGCTTGGGAAACCACTTGGAATCAAATCTTCTTTATTCCTGGCCTTCCTAGTGCATGTCTGCTTTTTCTGCTTTATTGCCTGTTTTTGCTAAGTTTTAAGGCTTGGGAAAGTTTGAGTAGGTGAAGTTAACTTGTTTTTTGTCCTCATCATCCTCCACTCTTTTATCCTAAGAAAAGCATGTATGAGTTGTCCTTTCATCATCTATTAGCTTACCTAATTGATTTTTCCAATTCGTGAGCTCCTAGACAGATTTGGAAATTGCTTTATGCACCTATGGGGGATTTGCTTAGATTTAGTAAGCCTGCTTTTGACCAAATTTGAATGGCATCCTTATGCATTCAAATCTCTCATGTAATTATTTATTGTGGAAGTCTATGACTTCATAGGGTTGGCTATTTTACACTTACTCAATATAGATTAGTGTTCTGCTCCATATTCGGTCTCCTTTGTGTGTAATTTGCATGTGTAATTGGCAATTTTTGTGAGTGTAATTGTTCTAACACTTGGGTTCAATTTCCACAGAAATTAACAAACAAAAAAATATTGAATACAACAATGGATTATATGAGTACTTACCTTCCATTGGATCCAAGCCACCTCCAAATGCTCTAACGCAAAACGTTGGTGGGGTATTTCGTTGTCCCGATATCGCCTCACTGTGCAAATAACAAATTGAGGCCTACAACCTCCTATTTTTTGGGGGGGTTTTGCATATCACATATGCGATATATCTCATATACGATATGTAAAACTTTAAAAATGCACTTGCGATATATTGCATCTGCAATATCGTCTAACTAACCTTAGCCTCGTCTTTGGGATCGGGTTTTTCTGAACGTAGCATAAATAACGCATATGCATTGTGGATTTACATTTCAGAAGTGTGTTTCTGATTTCTAAAGTGGCACTAAAAGGTGGAACCAACTTCGTGCGAGTGCCCTATTGTTATGTATTTCACTATTGATCCCTGCAAATGATGTCTGAAGTACATAAATAAGATTGGTACTTCTGCAAGTATTGTATAGAATTCAAGGGTACTAGCTCAATGGAAGAGAACTTTCCTTACAAGCAAGAGATTGGTGGTTCGATTCCTCCATACCCTATCTAAAGAAACCAAATGAATATTTTCATATAAAATGACTAAATTAGTGACCAAAAAATGAGAGATAAGTGACCAACAAATGGGAGATAAGAGACCAAACAAATGACCAAATGACAGTTTTGGTGGATAATTTTCTGACTCTTACCACCAAACATATGACCAGATTAATGACCAAACATATGACCAAATTAATGACCAAATATGTGACAAAATTAATTACTAGTCGACAAGCTATAATTGACCAAACTATATATTACCAAACTATATATGACCACATTTTTTTTCACGTTATAAGAGACCGAAAATTAGGCAACAACAATCACCAAATCAAAGTGGTCATTTGTAGGCAGATTTTGGTAATTGTTTTGTTCACTTATCTCTCATTATGTACTAATGCATAGACTACAAGGAGACATTTTCACCAGTGGTGAGGTACACTTCCATTAGATCTATAATTGCATTAGCTACAGTTATGAGATGTGATATACACCAGATGGATGTCAAGAGAGCATTCTTGAATGATATAATCGAGGAGGAAGTGTACATAGAACAACCACTAAGATTCAATACACATGACATGAAGACTCATGTGTGAAAATTGAAGAAGGACTTCTATAAGCTCAGAAGGCACCCATGGGATAGCACATATAGTTACATGAGGAGCTTGAAGATCACCTAGAGTGATGATGATATTAAGCTTTTCTACAAGGCTAAAGATAGAAGCCTATAAGGAAGATAAGCTCATAGATGGGTGCAAGAGGAAATTTTCGAAAAAATTTCAAGATAGAGGATCTTGGTATTCAGTGACCTTAAATGAATACATAGAACATCACTAGAAGAGGAAGCTACCTGTCACTCTAGTATAGAATGTTTCGATACATAGAGTAGAAAATGCAAAGGGAGGATGATGTTTCACGTCAAAGGGAGTGACTATAGAAGATCTCTGATTTCAAGAATCTTGACATAGTATGGCAGGATGGACAACTTACTGATGAACCTAGGATTTACTAAGAGTAGCGCATATTCCAACCTCTACTTCAAGGTTAGAGGCAAAACACCAGTGATGCTCATGTTATATGTCGATGACCTGTTCCTGATAGGAGAGGACGAACTCATTGAAGATGCAAAGAGGAGACTTGCCACTAAGTTCGAGATGAAAGAACTAGGTATGATGCACTACTTCTTAGGCATAGAGGTATGGAAGAGTGAGGATGGGATTTTCCTTATTCAAGGAAAGTATACAGTGGAGATTCTGAAGAGTTTCATAATGCTAGATTGCAAGGTGATAGCCACACCTATGGAATCAAACTAGAATATACTATGTGATGCTTCATCAGAGTCAATTGATGCTATGATGTATCATTATATGATTGGATCATTGATGTGCCTGACGAATACGAGATCATACATATGCTTTTCTATGAACACACCGAGCCTGTTCTTAATGGATTCAAGACATGTGCACTTGCTTGCTGCAAAGCATGTATTAAGGTACATGAAGGGTGCAATTGAGTATGGGATCAAGTATGATACAACTTAGAAGACTAACCTGCATGGTTATGTTGATTCATATTGGACAGGTAGTGCCACTACAACAAAAACTGGATTTAGCATCAAATTTAGCGCCGGATTTTAGTGTAATTTTTTCTCAATTGTGGTGAAAAATATTGCACTAAACCTGGTGCTATTGTACATTTTCATAAAACGCCATCTATTGCATATTTTTTTTCGTCCTTTTTAACATCCATTTTTGTGCCCACTTTTTTGCATCTTTTGTTACGCCTTTATTTCCACCCAATTTTACAACTTCTATTGCATCATTTTTTGCGTCCTTTGTTACATCCTTGATTGCTCCCAATTTCACACTCAATTTTGCATCCAATGTTGCATCTTATATTGCTCCTAGTTTTTCATCAAGTCTTGCACCCAATTTTGCACCATGTTTTGCATAAAATTATGTGTCCAATTCTACATCTAACATTGCATCTAGGTTTGCATCGAATTTTCAGCCCAATGTTGTGTCTAGTTTTGCATCCAATTTTTCTTATAATGTTGCATCCCCATTTGCATCTAATTTTGTATCTTGTTGTACGTCTTTTTTTGTATCCATGTTTGTGCCTAATGTTTCATCTTGTTTTACGTCATATTTTTCATCTAGGTTTGCACCTAGTGTTGCATCCCGGTTGATGTGTTTTTTTGCATCTATGTTTGAGCCCAATGTTGCACCCAGTGTTGCGCCTAGTGTTGTGCCTAGTTTTGTACCCATGTTTGTATCTAATATTGCATCTAGTTTTGTTTCCAATGTTGCATCCCATCTTGCATTCAATATTATGTCTAGTTTTACATCCAATGTTTTTTCCCATTTTGCATCCAATATTGTGTCTCATTTTAAGTTTTTGTTTGCGCCAAGTGTTCTTTCCATTTTTGCAACTGCTATTATGCCTAGTTTTATGTCCATCGATACACCATATTTTGTGCTCAATTTAATGTCCAATTTTATGTCTAGGTAGGAGTTCACTTTTGCATCTACTGTTGCGTCTAGTTTTGGACCTAGTATTGCATATATTTTTGAGTAATTAATTCTGTCTAGTGTTGAGTCTCTTTTTGCATCCAATTTTGCGTTTAGTATGACATCCATTTTTGTGTCCATATTTGCATCTGACATAAGGTCGACTTTTGCATCCACTTTTGTGTTTAGTGTGACATCCACTTTTACATCTTGTTTTGCATTTAGTGTTGCGTCTAATATTGCATCCATCTTGCACTACTACATTTTTTACCTTTATAAATACATTCCAATATCATTAGGGCATGGAGGAATCGAGCCACCAACCTCCTGCCTGTAAAGCAGGCGCTCTTCCATTGATCTAGCACCCTTTAAGAATCAGGAAGAGGAGAAATATTAACACATAGATTTCATCATTTGTAATTCTAATAAAAGAAAATAAGATCCAAATACATTCATGCTTAAAATCCAATTTATTTTTTCAACCACACTAATAAGCACCAAAATCTACCATGCTCAGGAAACAAAATATCCTAAATAGTTACGCAATCTATTAAAGTGGTTCACAAAAGAGTCTTAGAGAACAACATAATGTATTCATGCATAACTAATAACCTAAACTTGATATGGACAAAGAATCAAGGATTTGTTTAAGAAATAGTTGTAGAATCCAATTGAGGATGTGTGTGTTGCTACATACATGTTGTTATTCATTGATGAGGTGATTTTATTCAGCAATAGGATGGTAAGAGAAGAACTCATGAATGGTTACTAGAGAAGATGTCTACTATGTGTAGCATATATGATATAATGAATATTTTAACAATTAACACCAACAAAGTTGATTTATATTATGTGCATTATTTATAATCTAAAAATTAGTAAGATGTCAATAGGAAATAGGATCATACCGTTTTCTAGAATTAATAAGGCGACAAGGAGGTGGATGAAGTTCAGGGGTTTCTCATCTCACTAATGATTGTTCCATCAAGAGATTCTGAAGGGGAATTCCATCACTTCATCAACATAGCTTCATGAATCCTACAAATTTCAGGAGCAGGGGCGAAAATGGGGGTGCCTCCATGCAACATAGCTTCATGAATCCATTTAATAATAGCTAATGAAGAGAATGTGAAATAAGAACTAACAAAAACAACAACTAAAAAGAGAATAATGGGATTCAGAGTAAAAATTAGTGAAGAGACATGGAGAAGGAATGAATAAAGGAAAATTTACATAGAAAAGAGCAAATGTTTGCTTGAACTATTCAAAATTTCAAAAGGGGTTTATCAACAAACAATCTCAAATTGAAATTTATCTCAGGCACGTTAATGAACAATTCATGAGTTCCATATTTGTGATGATGAAGACTAATTTGATTTATGGGGTTCTAAATACCAATAGTTTTAATAATGGACAATTCAATTTCTTTCCCAATGGAATTAGATGTGCCAATTTAAATTCAAAGATCATTGTATAAAATTGAACCTTAGAGAACGAAGGGAGGTGGGGGTTTTGGAGATAGTTCAATTTTTTTCAATTAATATTAAATAATACAACATTCAACTTTACATTTGGGGATCACATGGGTTTAGATAGGGGAGGACGAATCTAGGTCAAAATGAGAGAATTTTATTGTGCAAGTTCATCGTCTTGCAAAACTACAAGAATCTGAAATAGAAAAGTTGTGGAGATGAAAGGACACAAGAAGAAAACCTCCAAAATTGCAAGGTCGTAGACACAACAAAGTGGTCAACACAATTTGAGACCTGTTACCCTAAGTTTCCAAAACCAATGTTCCATAAGTGAATATAATTTTGCAAGAATTAGAATACCTGAAACACAGCTGAAAAAATCAGAGTTCCACAACAATACAAAGGCCACAAGACCACATAGTGTAATATAGAAAAGAATCACAACACTATTTGAATAAAGAATCAATAGGTCATGGACTTTAAAAATACAAGTTCTATGTGTTTTGAGATTCTAACTTGACAACAAAACTGTTGTGTGTGCATGTATGGATGTACGTAAGTGTATGAGTTAGGAGAAAACTTAAAAGCCTTGAAAGTAATGCTCTTCCATATTATAAGCGTCTCTTATACAAAATTTATTTGTATTAAGCCATGCAAATATGCATGTGTTCTTTATTCTATGCATTTAATCTAATTCTAGATCTGTAGGCAAAGAAATACAACAAACTATCCAACATCCGTAAGAAACATCCAACATCCTCTAGATGCACTTTGTATGAGCATGAGCATTGTAAAAGAAAGGGATCAAAAGTCTGTGCAAATCCAGATAGATTTATCTTAAAAGTAGGAAAAGTGTTGTTAGAAAACCATTAATACAACAAGTCTCAGACTACTATAGGAATTTGGAAAACCAACATAGAAGGAAGCTTAATGTCAGAGTTACAAGTTGTTTGCAAGTCGTTTTCAAGCATTTTGCAGCAAACAAACTTTGAGGAGTAGGGTGGCTAGCCAAGACCAATAATATTAGATTGTAGCCATCCAAATAGTGTTGGAATTGTCCATTGGAAGTTTCCTTTGGGTCATTATTTGAAAATGTATGTATTGTAAGTGGATCCCTCCACATCTATTTAAGATTATATTGTAGTATAAAAATGAAAACTTATTCAACCTCTCACCAAAATATCTAGATACATCCAACAGACTAGATAGTACTACAAACTAAAGATAAAATTAGGGAATATTTCTTAAATCTTCCAAGAAGTACATATAACTACATCATACCTACCATCTACAAAATCTGAACCTACTGCAGCTTCAAAATCAACCACTATCTATAGAATAGAGACAACACCTTCACATCCTAGCTAGAATAGATCATACCTAAATCATGGCCTGTTAGGAGAGGGTATGCACATTCACAAATAAGGTTTTATCAACCCCAAAGGAATGATGCCCAAGTTAACAGTCCAAGAGCAACCTAGAGAAATGAACACGATCTACTTTATCAGCAGCAAAATGGAATTATCATGCATTCTTCATGTGCTAACAAATGGAATTCAATTCAAAGGAAATTGTGAAATTATTACTAAGTCCAATATGACTACAATAATAATCTAGTTCAAATGATGGAGAAAACCCATTTCTTATCTAGATGCAAGGTCCTTGATGGACTTGGAGTAATGTTGGTGGTAGCAATTTGAATGAAGACTAAGCCAAATCTGTGTTGGATTTATTGCTTGAATGTATATTTAATGGGGAGATATAGTTGAGCCACAACCAAATCCTATGATTATGCATTACAATACACAGTATGTGATGTAATTGAACTGGAAACAGAGCATTGTAAACAGAACCGAACCCTTCCATACATACTACCCACTTATGCACTTGGAGACTTTGACAAATTGAATGACCCATTGCAGAGAGTGCATTGGCATTGGTGATTAGAATTGCTTTTGAATTTCAATAGCTCAAAACCTAACCTAAAGCAGTGAACCAATCTAGAACAGAATCCTTGGAATCAACTTTGAAAACAAAGAACCCTGCATTATTCTAAGAGCAGAGACCAAATTTCAATTCTGCAGAAAAGTCGTGTTGGTGAGACCTGAGGGCTATAAGTCCCATATTTACAGATCATGTCTACATTGCTATTACTGTTGCAAGACTTTCCCATGAAGAAAAAAACATAAAATATGATTCCATGTCTGTTTGAGTTCCAGGTGATCATGAACATTTATTGCATACCCAATCATCCAACTAAAAGAAATAGAACACTACCCCCTTGTTTGGAATTTTACTTTTACTTTCATCAAACCCTTCCACTTCTCTAGAGAAAACCCATCTTTATTGAAGCAATGATCTCTCCTAGACATCTACATCAGTGATTAGGTGCCTACTATCCAAAAATAACATTGGGGGTAGACTGAATTTTATCAAAAACACGTCTTATCAAAACGCATATTATAATCTCTTTACCAAGATTTTGTAAAGATTGCTTCTAATTTTGGGATAGGAAACTTGGTATCTCAGATTCTCAAGTAACCAGAATTTGTTTTTTCTTTGGATATTTTGGGGTATGCATTGGCTTGTTCCTAATGAGAGCTAAATTTCATGATTTGTGGTTGAAGTGACGAGAGAAATTTTTACTATTCAAACCACGCAAATATGTTGTGCAACTACAGTGTGAATAAATATCTGACAGTTGAGCCACACTCCTAGCTCAAATGAGAAAGTGCCCACCATCAGAGGTGTACCTTGGAAAGTCTTGGTATTTGCGTGACAATAGTATTCCTTACTTTAAGCCTCAAGTACTTTAGAGCATCCATACTTTACTCTATTCACCAAAATTTAAAATTGGTCTTTCCTTGAGCTGCAAACCCCTAGGTGAAATGCCATTTAAAACCTCTTCCAAACAATCTCAGTGCATATTTGCAAGACAATTAAGCATCACTCTACACATTTATAATGGCATTTAATTACTAAGGCATTATTTCTGGTTGAATGAAAGATTAGCTATTTTTCCACATAGAAGAGAAAAAATCGAATCCAGGTATATTAAAGACCACTCACATGACAACAAAATGGGAATATCCACTGCAAGAAGACGCTTTCAAAATGCAAGTTCATTAATCCAAATGTCTAAAAGCAGGTATACACAAACAGAGATACATAGTCATGCGAACAGACTCATGACTCTGCAAGAGAGACAACGCTGATAAAATCGCTTGCTCTGTGTTTGCACATTTATCCTCTAACCTTCACAAAAGTCACAGACCACCCATCCTTTCCCCTTGCAAGTATCACAAAGGATGCCAGCTCCTGTTACTTCCTAGAATGTAAATCATGATTCATAAACTAGTTAAAAATCAATAAACTTATATGCATTCTAAATACCAATCAAGAAACAAATTCAAGTATATACTATAGTTACATCAAAAGATCACAAATACAGTAAACAACACAAGCATGTATGTGTGTATATATGAAACACGTTCAAGTGTATACTATAGTTACATCAAAATCTCACAAGTACAACAAACAACACAAGCATGTCTGTATATATAAATATTAATATATATATATATATATATATATATATATGAATGAAATAAGTGCATGGGCTACAGAAAATATTGGAGAGGGTATACGAAGGACAAAATATTTAAAATTACAGTTGATCATAATCAACTAGGGCATACTAATTGGTATCACCATTCAACTTATACATATCCTTCATTGCAGGCAGCTATGGCAAAATAAGTTTATATCCTTTGTTGCATTATTAAGACACCTACTAATTTTTTCGCAGAGTATAAGCAGAGAAAAGTGCTTATATATACTTACTTGTTGGGATTGAAGTGAAGATTCCCTGCAGGTAATTCTCTGTGTAAAAGAAGGACTGGAGTTGGACCACGAAAAAGGTCGAGGTAAGATGTTTCTGATTGGATTTATAGAGATATTTGTACTTGATGTTATTATTTTTCTACAGTATGTGTTTGTAGATTCTAGGATTTGAAGATTGTTGTTGTTTAGATAGGTTTCCAGCTTTATCACAACCTAGGGATTTTCAGGATTATTCTTTGAGTGCAGAATATGAACAGTTACAGTGAGAGCTAGGCACTTTTCAGGATCTATCTAAATTTTTATAATCAATTTTCTATGCAGCTACCCTTCCCTTGTATAACGCTTACTACCAGAGATACGTGATTACTAATTTAGAATATTAAGGCCGCAACCTTATATGCCATCATTGTAAAGGAAGTCATGATCATTTTGATTGGCTTCTGTGGATGGTCTCATATTCCTCGAGAACTAGTGCAGAGAGAGGTATTTTGAAGGTGGTTCTCAGCATTGCCAAGATTACTGCTAATTATGTAGGATGCACCGATTTGTCAAGTGAAATTGAAGTGAAATGATTGCGAGATGTCAATTGACTGATACATTTTCAGATCTTTTCAAAATGATCCATAATTTTGAAGTCAGAGATGAGCCATCAATTGATCTTTGATGGATTCTCAATTTAGTTGTGTATCTCATCTAACACTTGCAATTTTATTTTTGTTAACAGATGCTTTTGACATTTCTATTTTGTTGTATTTTAGTAGTGGAATATCAGTCTACTCATCAATTTAAATTCCAGGTGCAAATCTTGGGTGATTATGACATAAGAGTATGGACTTAGCCAAATGAAAAACAATTGTAATTACTGATTCATATTTTTAAGGGCCATCGTATTGGTAAAAACAGGCCGCTTGTGTGCCTGACGAATTCGGGCCAATTGTAATCCTCTTGGAGCTAGACAGAATGCAATTTCCACCTTAAAAAACAAAAACTTTCATCCATCGCTTGGGTTTAAACACTAATATTTGATATAGGGCTTGATTTCTCATGCAGGGTTTCAGAGAACCCTCGTACAACAACCAGATTTTGCAATTATAGGATTAAGAAGAAAATATCGGCACATATTGGAAAATCGGAAAAGATTGCCGATAGCCATTGTAATTAGCGCAGTGGAAATGAAACTGTATGAATGGATTTATTGCTTGAATGTATATTTAATGGGGAGATATAGTTAAGCCAACCAAAATCCTGTGATTATGCATTACAATACACAGTATGTGATGTAATTGACCTGGAAATAGAGCATTGTAAATAGAGCCGAACCCTTCCATACATACTACCCACTTATGCACAAGGATACTTTGACCTTAGCTTTGATAAATTGAATGTCCGATTGTAGAGAGTGCATTGGCATTGGTGATTAGCATTGGTTTTGACTTTCAACAGCTTGAAACCTGACCTAAAGCAGTGAACCAATCTAGAACAAAATCCTTGGAATCAACTCTGAAAACAGAGAACCCTGCATTATTCTTGTGCCAAAAATACATACCAATTTGCTAAGAATAATAAAATGCATGCCATGAAGCTTGTGTATTTCTTACATGAAAGTTATAAACGACTTTAATATCTATCTTATATGGACATCTCTCTTTGATATATTTCTCCATGTCTGCTACATCTTAAAACGACCCTAGTGTAATAGGTTGCTCGAACGTAATCAATCATGTAGGTTCTGTTAGTGTAAATATGAGTCTTGGCATGATACATAGGTTACTCAAATGTAATCAGTACAGAGACATGTTATCCGAATGTAAATATGAGCCCTGACATGGTACATAGATTATTCGAATGTAATAACTCATGTGCATTCTCCAAGTGTAAATATGAGGCATGGCATTGTACGTGGGTTACTAGGATGCAATAAGCCCTTAAGGTTCTCTGAATGGAAAATATCCTAGACGTAAGTTGTTCAGATGTAATAATCCCTTGAGGTTGACCT
Organism: Pseudotsuga menziesii; assembly: GCA_001517045.1. Lineage (NCBI taxonomy): Eukaryota > Viridiplantae > Streptophyta > Pinopsida > Pinales > Pinaceae > Pseudotsuga > Pseudotsuga menziesii. The sequence continues at coordinate 94,123 of LPNX010764381.1, forward strand.
GGAACGCAAAATCCCTGGTGTAGCAGGTTGTTTGGTCATAATCAATCCTTACATATGTGTGTGTGTGTGTGTGTGTGTTCCCATGTTTGAGATGATAAGGTCACAAGGCACTTGAGGTGCACCTGGGAAGTTCTCCTATGCTGATAGAACGCAGGTTGATTGTGGAGAGACGTAATGCACTTGGTGTGCTCCTGAGAGGTTCTCACATAGTGGTAGATGCAAGATTGTCTTGGGAACATCTTGACATGTTCTTATGTCAATAAAACACAAGTGGTCTCCATCTGAGGTGAGCTATGTGAGCTATGTGTGTTTTTTTTTGTTGTGTACAAGAAAAAAAGAGATAATATGGATACGGTGAGAAGAAGGTAGGAAACGCAGGTTATTGCATTGGCGATGTAAAGAAGGTCATGGACTATACCCACATGATGGCTTTCTCAAAGATGTGATGAAGACCTGGATGAGGACACGAACTACACCCAACATGAAAAAGGGTTGGTTGTGTAGAAAATTCCAATGAAAGATAGATGAGATGGATTGGACAAGATGAGAACAATGGAAGCAGTGGCAATGACGACTCAGTGACGATGACCATATGTGTTGATGACTACGATGAGAGAATACCTTCCTAGTTAAGAGGGAGTGTTGATGTAATTGTAACTTCAGAATATATTCCGATGTATGGGTCAGTGCAAGAAGATGAGGGACCTTTAAGATGCAATCCTAGTTTTCAAAAACAACATCATGCTACCAAAAAATACATCAACCCGAGTCTGACATAGCACTTGGTATGGTTCAAACCTAGCCTGACATGTCATGGAACATGTAGGATAGGAAGAAGAATCACGTATGTGTTATAGAACTACAAAACGCACATGTGATTTGTAGTTCTAAAACGCGCACGCGATTTGAAAATTATAAAAAAAAAATACACAGTCCTGAGCCCATTTTCACAATCAGGAACGCGATTTCGATGGGCATTGGAGCATTTGGAGAGAGACAACACCATTCAGGAGCTGATTCAAGTTGAGGGGAGGAGATTTCACGCCCACACCATTGGTTGATTCCTATACCCTCTCCTCATTTTATAACAAAATTACCATTTTCCCTCTTATAGTTATGTCTTTTAGTTCAAGTTTTCTTTCTGTGTTTGGTTTTCTAATATATATAAGAGTATCATGCTTTCAAACATATTATATAAACTCCATTTTTCCTTTAAACAAATATCAATTATATTCATATAAGTTTTTGAGGGCATCCATTAGGTAATGAGATGAAAGGCTTTACATAAAATTAATTCCATGAGTATTGGGCTATGAGAGAATCTATGAGCTATGGAACAAGCTAATATGTCCTCTTTGCATTATATCTTCTCTTTAATTATCAATTGATCAATGTTTGCAAACTCTCATATTCAATCAGGGTTGGAATCATTAAAGCCTCCATTACGATGATGGGGTCACTTTGGAATCAAAATGATAAGAGATCATGTTTGGGGATACTATGGCAAATCAATACTACGTTTGGGTTAGAGTAGGTGCATTTGACATGGGATTTCAAGAGTTTGAATAATATTCTAGTTGTTTTCACCTTCTAGGTTTCCCTTGTTAATCTCAACCTCATTAGAAATGGACAACCACATAAGATGGATATTTTATTCACCCTATGTTCCACACTACATGCACAAGTGATGTTTTTTTAAATTCCAAATAAATATTATTCATCAACTTCATTCTATTTCATTGACCCACTTCTACACACTTTCCTATTTTCATATGTTTTCTGGGTTCAGTTTTCTTCTCCTTATGATATGTGTGCACTTGTGTGAGTCATTTCTAAATAAAAAATATTTAGTCCATATTCTAGGCACAACTTTCGATTGTACTCCTATTTCTTATTTATACTACCTAAACATTTAAATCATACATCACCTATATGGAAATCAACAATACATATTCATTTTCTTCAAATTTTCTTCATAATGAATGAAATACATATGCCTTTTTTTTATGGATGTTTAGTAATCATATTTGATACCAAGGGTGTCATGCTTCCACATGCCCTTTAAGTTTTTATTCAGTGTAGGCATAGTATAATGATTGAAACCAGGTTAACTCATCTTGTTCTTACCTCATGAGAGACTAATGATCACTAATAAATAAGGATGGGTTAGAAATTCACCCTCATCATAGCTCCTACATATTTGTTGAATATCACCCTCATCAAAATGATCATAATCTTCATTATTAATAAATGGCTTAGAAATTGATTACCAACTTCATTCAACAATAGCCCCTCTCATTAACAATAAATAGCTTATATGAATAGACTAACACTCTAAATAGCTTATGCCGCCTATTCTTTACTGTAAAATTCAAGATCAATCTTTAAATTTACATGATAGATTTAGTTTATATGTCAATAGTTATACAGTTTTCAGTTCTTATATATGCCATTATATCATGTGTTTATATTTCTAATGATATTTTATTTGTATTTATGATTGCAGTGGCTACTATGGAGCGTAACAATGCAGAGATACTGAGGTTCATTGGCCATTTGAGAGAGATAGGTTCAGCTTGGAGCGGTGGAGATGAGCTCCGCCGCTCCCTGTCAGATTCATTATTATCTATTGTTGATACAATCGCAAGATCGAATGATGCGTTGTATAGCATCACATCTTACAGAGAGAGAAAAAGGCAACAGTATGCTGATGGCTTGAGTTACAATGAGGTAAAAAAGCTGAAAATAACAAAACAAGCCATCTATTCATTGTTTAGAGTGCCTGGGACAGATAACATCCCGGAGATCAGTAGGCCACATATTTCTATTGAGTGGTGCACTTTTCCACCCATCGGAGACAACTGGATGGATAGGTGGTACATGGTTTTTGACATCCCCCCTCACAACAATAGGGAAGTACCAATGTAATTCCTCTGAAAATTGTATGCAGAGTTTGTGATGGGGAAACATGTCAACTATTTTGACATGTTGGGCTTCCAGGGAGTTGGTAGGGGAATGCCCCAACATCGACCCCATGCTAGGCATAGAGATGCCAATCCACAGATACCTGCACCCTGTGCCCAACTACCGAGGGCAGACATCCCTCCTACACATGACATGGTTTCCCAGACACAGGATGCATTTTTTACTCTAGCTGAGATGGTCTCTCGACACACGGCCACTATTGATGAGAGAGCACCCTCTTCCTCTGCTGGTGTACAACCACCAGCTTCTGGTGGTGGAGGGACATCTGTTGGTCGGGATAGACCAACATCCGATGTGCCTTATAGTGAGTTTCACATCTGCACATCGTGTGGGGGACCCTGTTATGGTCCTGGACCAAGACATGGTTCCACTACGATGAATGGTGGTCAGTTAAGGACTTTGTTTTAAAACTCTGTTATTCAACTCAATTTTTAATTGTTCCATACTATATCTAACATATTTAAACACTTGTCATTTTGTTATTACATGTATAATTTTGTTAATGCATGTGTTAGTCTTGATTAATTTATTGAAATGTCTAATATTTACAATTTTTGAAGCTGCGGGAAGCCCACTTGGAACATGATGCTGAAGATGAAGATATCAACGACATAGTCGAAGGTCGTATTTACGACTACTTAAAGAATGTAAGTACATGGGTTATGATTGAATCTTGTTCGAATTATTTAAATTTCTTACTGTACACTCCTTTATAGAGATCGCTAATGTAAATATAATTTTTAAACTTGCAGATGCTAGACGCATCTGAAGAGGAGCGCCAAATTGATGGAAGCGGTCACTCCCATGGTGGAGATATGTCCCAGGAAGGGGTAAGTATATTACAACATGTTATTTTTTCAGTACATATTATTCCATCCATTCAAATCCATGTCTAACTATGGTAACAATTTATGAATGCAGACGTCATCACAGATCCCTGCACCACCTCTTTGGTTTAGATCTCCCAGTAGTCCAAACATGGATAAGGGGGTTGTTTACACTAGACGAGGTCCCTCTTCCTTGAACAGAGTGGTTGTGCATGAGGATCAACCTACTCATCCCATGGTAATGTACACACTTCCAATGGCAGTTGTTGGTTAGCTATGTATTCACTTCACAAGTGGTTTTTCTTAATGTTATTTTCGCATGTTTACAGCATCAGCATGTAGAGTCATCCATGCCAGACCTTGGTGGGATTGTTGATGCCGCTGTCAATGATGCATCTACAATAGGGATAAGTCACAGTGAGGTACATCTACTTGAATATTTGTAATTGTACATTTAATTTGTATTGTTTCTGGACATGCACGATGTCTAACTATTTAATCATTTGGTGAATGTAGCCATGCCCTGGTCCATTAGTGCATGCAACTGAGGTTGATGTTCAACATACTGCTCCTCTTGCTACTGAAGAGCACCAGCAACATCTCCTAGAAATTTTTTTTTCAGTGAAATATTCATTTTTTACATAATTGATTAATACTTTCTCATTCATGTACATGTTGATAATTCTTGAGATAATTGACATATTTTGTTTTATTCGCAGCCAAGCATGGCAAGGAGGCTCGCTGCAAGGTCGAGTACACCAGAGGCACCTACACCCTCGACACCATAGGCACCTATACCCCCAACGGATGCAGTGAGTATTTGTTTAATTTACAATTGAGTCATATTTTAAATTTTCAAACTTTGTTATTGATGGACAGTACTAGCTTAGTTGCCTAATCAAGAAATATTTTCATTGATTTGCAGTCGCCAGAGATGCACAGTGGTCGTAGACAGAGCTGAAGAGCATCAGGGTCCGGGAAAAACAAGAGAAAGTTAGAATTTTGATGTGTTAGTCCAGGACAAATATGTATTTTTATGTATAGTACGGAGTTAGAGTATAGGGGCCCAGTCCAGGACAGATGTACTTTTGTTTGCACATGTACATCAAATATGTTTTTGATACATGTACATTGACAGGCCATAG
>LPNX010764382.1:0-10706 GCA_001517045.1 Pseudotsuga menziesii
GGCATTTTATTTGGTCTAATGCAAAGGAGATTTGGATCCTCTACACATACACTTGATAACAGCTTCTGTGCATGTCCTCCTCATGAATTTGATCCAAATCTGCAAATAATCCTAAAGGGACAGCAATGCAATCAGAGTACAAATAAGCAGAGGAACATGGAGGTATTAGACAATGAAGGGAGTATACTGAAGTGCTCAGAAACTCTTGATGGGAGGTCACTTGGTTAGGTCAGTGCGTTCAAAATCCCGCTGAGTTTCTCTCATAGTGAACAGAAGATCATCTACAGTCTTGATTAACTTGAGGATTTACACTTCTGACATCGAATGTTGAGTATCATTGCAAGCCTCAGTGTTCTAAACGAATATGCCTAAATCCCATGCTGTTCCCTGTCACATGAAATAACTCAAGAGGAATTTTTTGTTGAAATCGTGTGATATTGCGGGGCAATTTTGACAGCCTTCCCGAACTCCAAATTCAAATCTGAAAGCACCAGTGGATAGCTTATGATCTGTAGATCAAAATCGACTATTCGAACATGCAAAACAGACATCGGACGGTTGATAAAATCGATTTTTTCCAAAGGCAATTTTTTCAGGAATTCTACAAGTTTCGGCAGCTTAGGCGAGCCTCCAAGAGCTCATTAGCTGCCGAAAAGGCCGACTTTCGGCAGCTAACGCGTGAAATTGGCAGAAGGCTTAGCTGCCGAAAGCCTGTTTTGCAATTTTTCTCTAAATTTTCGCCCAGATCTCAATTTTGTTCGCTGAACTAGCAGAAAGCCGATCAGAATGAATGAATCATAAATTATTTTATCATTATCTACACGAGTTTTGAGCTAGATCAAAGTGAAGTGGGCATTTTGGCTAATTTGAAGCATCTTTTTGAGGAAACAACTCTAAGTTCAAAGTGCCACATCATCAGAGCGTTTTTGTTATGTTCAAATCAAAGTCCACCGAGCCTTGGAAGGCTACTTCAGTTCATCAACCACCGAGCTTTGAAAGCAGATCAACACATCAGCATTGCCTTGATTCAAGGAATCAGTCCTACTTTTTTGCATTTGCTGTTTTAGTTTACTAGTGTTAACTCAAACAAGATCCATGTTTTTAGGATCTTGAAACTACTTTGTAAAAATTATAAAGTCTAAGAACTGAGGCTGAACCAGAGGGTTCGAGCTTGGAGAAATTTTGGCCTATGCTTTGGTTGCTTATTCCAATAAAAATCACAGTTTCCTTTTGTTTCTGTAATCAGACTTTTCATCCATCTTTCTTTTATGTATTCTGTTTAATTTTAGCTCAGCTTTATGCTCATGAACTTGAATGGTTCTGTACTTGGTTTAGGTGTAGCTCAGCTTTATGCTCATGAACTTGAATGAAGGAATTCTTTGCTGTTTAGTATGACCCTGCATGCCAAATGTACTTGGTGATCTGACCCTGCATTCCAAATGTACTTGGTTATCTGAATAGTATTCTCCATACCTTTCTTGTTATATTGCATCTGATTTACAGTTTCTAAGAGCACTGGCTCATTTAACTATTTTGATAAGCAATCTCTCCATCGTGCTATTTTGGTATCCCATTGATCCACCTTTTCAGAAAACACAAAAAACATGATTTCTCAAGTTACCAAGCATACTTAGCCATAACCACTAAGTAGTTTCTTGGAGTGATAACACACTAATAGAAATCGTACACCCAAATGCAAACCATAGTAATTCGAGATAGATCATGAGATAACTATCCCATAAGCAACATTTTCATCTAGAAACCAAAGAACTGGTACTTATCATTTTATTAGCATTGAAAACACACATTTTATGCACAAACACAGATATACCCTAATATCAACAGTCTACAAAGATTCAAACATTTAAAGGAACCTGGTTGTATGACAAGCCGAATGTAGAAGGAACAACCATGTTCCACCCAATCGTAGATTAGGACCAGTTCACTTTCTATCCTCAATCACCCCTGAGCTAAACTATGCATGCCAATAGTGGTGACATCCAACCTCAGGTTCAGTCTCCCAGTAATAAATCACTTGATTTACACAGAGTGCTCACACAACTAGTATTTTCTTCATATTTCCTAACATAGAGTGCTCACACAACAAGTATTTATTTCAACTTTCCTAACATAGAGTGCTCACACAACAAGTATCCATATTTTCCCAACATACTAAGCAACGTCCTTCCTCCTCCCATATGCTTCCTTAATAGTCTCAATTTTTTCCTAGGTCTTTTGTAGCTATGGCCCATTCTGCAATGAATTTTCGCTGCCCACTACCCCCCTGATTTCTAGGGCATGTCTTGTGCCATCACGGCATGTTGAAACCTGGTGTAACATTCTCGAGGTTTCTCTTCCACTTCCCCCACTCTCACATGCATAGTTTCCTCATTCAACATGGATGTCCCCATCGTTAATGATTTCATTAAAAGAATAATATTTTTTTTAGTTACATCTGTCCTCCAAGGGTATATTGGCGGATTCCATATCCAAACAATCTCATTCAAAATAAAACAACTCAAAATATTACAAATAATGTTTATTTGCTAGGGGATGTTACAAATTTGAAACCAATGCAGTAGTGTCATGAAGAATTCTCAAGGCCTCATGAATCTTCCTTTCACTCATCTTCAAAGGCCTTGCAAGAAAGTGTAGCTCTTGAGGAGAAACATCCTCTTCTTTATTATTTGGATCAAATTCATGATGAAGCTCATGTGGTGACTGGGGATATGAAACTTGTCCTTCTTCCTTTGCTGCAAGATCTTTTTTTTTCATGCTCATGGAAAAATTCTCCTACAACAGGTTGTTTGAAATCGATCTCTATGTCACCAACATATATACACATCCTTTAGTATATGATCTACTATCCATGTCTCGAGTGTTTAGATCTTCTTCTACAGAACCTTATCCTTCAGTGCAAACATATTGCAATGAATTTTTCTCATCTTCATAGATATTTGCTTTTCTACTTCACCACCTACAGGACTAGGTGGTTCATGGATCCTCTTGATTCCTGTGGATGGCTTATTTTTTCTTTTCTCTTACTTCTTCAAGAAATTGGTTGTATCTTCTTATTCTTCATGGCTTCCACAAACAAGATGATTTCTACCCTCTTCATGCTCCTCCAAAGGTTGATACTCAATTGTGGATTTACCCTAGTCTAGATCACTTTTTTATTCTTGAAAATTTCTTTCTAGACAAACCAAGGAAGAGTCTCTCTAAATTTTACATTGCAAGTGGTGTTGATAAGAACTCTATAAAATGATGCATACTCTTCTCAAGATTATGCAATGACTCATCCAATAGATTCACCTTTTATTCCTCTGACAAAGCAAGAAATATTATAGACATTGGTGGCTCAGGATTACTATCTTCAATGTACATTGGTAAAAAAAGTAACCATCCTCACCTCGTGAAAATCCTTCTTCTATGTGGATGATTTTATCTTCAGATGATAACTCTTCCTCTTATTACCATACATAATATTCAATAGTAGGTACTAGTCTCATTGCTGCAAATATTTTCAACTAATGATTACTTTCCACAGGAGTAGAGGAAAGTGCTATGATACAACTATAATGTACCAAATGGAAATTTTGGCACACTAGTCAAAATTTCAAAGGAAAACACTAACTAGTTTTAACTAAACTTGCAACAACACTAATAGAATTTTCCAAAACCTTCCAAAACTTTGTACAAAGGTAAAATTGTAGGTCTAAGACTAAAAAATCTCCCAAATTTGATAGCTGCACTTTTATTGGTCTAAATCATGCGTAGATCGACCCTTTGGAAAATCCAAAGAATCTCGAGGCAATATCTTCAAGACTTATGTGTAACCCAATGGGTTCTAGTGTAGGATGGAAGTGGCTATATTGTGTCTAAGTCCCAACCCACTAATCAGACTTCAAAATAACAATTTTGACTCAATTGAGTAAAGTTTGGTAGCATATAGAGGTCATGGAAACTTTAGGACCACACATTCAGAATATTTTGAACTCATAATTAAGAACACCTAAGGGTCACATATATCTAAATTAAGACTTGGAATATGTTAATTATGACTTTATCTAATAGACCAAACTAAAATAACTCAAATTCGATGAGAAGAAGGAAATTAACCAACATAATTATGAAATCTAGTCAAACTTCATCAAAATCTAGAGTAGGTGTAGAAAACTCGTATTAAATATAGATTTATGCATTATTAAAGTTCAAAAATGATATCAAAGTTTCAATATGACATAAATTACATCAATGAAATTCTACGAGTCCTTCCAGAACAGTCTCATTACATTACATCATTCAATACATGAATCTTCCATTATAAAGAGCATCGAATTCTTGAATTCGAGCTAGCTGGAACCAAAACTATTCTTTAGTATTTCGAACCATATCTGCAACAACATCAAGACCTACAAATATCTCATTGTGATAAGTTGTATTACTTATCCTCACACTCTAACTGAAGAATCAACTAAGATAGGATGTATGCCTTCTCCTCACACTCTAACTGAAGAATCAACTAACATATTGACAACAAGGGCACATCTCCCTGCTCGTGACAAGGGGTACATCTCCCAAGTATCTCAAATCCAAAACACAAATGACCAAAATATGTGAATGGTGCGCGTTTCCTTTCCTTTATAGACCGATTAGCTTCTTGGGAAAGGGGCACTATTCCAATCCTTATCCAATGCACCTTCATTAGTAAATTTAGGAGTTGTTTCTTTGATTGGATTTCTTTCTTTGTAATATTTCCTTGCTTTACTAGTTTTCCTTTCCATGATTTATGCTTCCTGTATTCTTTTCATGACTTTCCTGCTTTTCTGCAACCTTCTTCTTATCATTGCTTTTTGCTTTTGCTTCTTTTGCCTAGTTTCTTTCTTTTTTTCTTAATTTTGCTGTCTTTTTCTAGTTTACTACTTTTCTTTGATTTTCCCGTCTTTTGCCAGTTTCTTTCTTTTCTTTGATTTTCTTACTTCCTGTTGATTTCTTCTAATTTTATTCTTTTGCATTAAAACTCAATTGTCCCACCTTAGCTGTTATGCACCCTCTTGTCCACATAGTCATTTACACTTATCTAAAATTTAATTAATAATTAAAATAAACTAACTATACGCTTCATCAAGCTCCAATGTTATTAATTGAATTAACTAACTAATGCATAGTCCAAAAACTAATCCCAAGGAACATTATGAATTTCTTCCTAAATTTATAGGGACCGAATGGGTTAGGGAATTATTATGGAACCTCTAAAATTGGGACATTACATTGTGATTGCCCCTAGCATTCTATACTTCTTGGTGTTAGCATTGTATGTTGACCCAAAATTTTTCTCTAGGTCTAACATGAGCATTTGTATTCCATACCTTTCCACAGTAGTAAGGATTTTTCCATAATTAGTATTTAAAAGTTTGGTTTTGGATAGTAATGCAATATGATTTCTTGTCATATTAAAGAGTATGAAAATACAATGTGGTCAACCATTTCACAATTCGAAGGGCTTATTAGACACAACATTCTTCTAAAGAATATGGTCATGAAGAAGCCCTTGTAATTTGGACATGGTGGAGTATGTGGGTAGCATTTTTGTTTCTTGTTTATTAAGACTCATGCACTAATCTTAGGCTTGGATTTCTAATTTTATTTTATATTTTAATTTTTTTCCTAGCATGATACGGCACTCCTTACATGTTCATAACAATAATTGAGGTCAAAGTTCCCAACAAGATCTAATTGCATGCAATCAAAGTCCATATGGTCTCTTTTGGTTCATTTCATATATCATATACTTTGGATTTTAGGAAGTATATCCCAATATTAGTTTTAGTTTGAAAATATCCCATATTAGAAAAGGGTATGTTAAGGATGATCATGTCATATTTCATCAACAATTTTCAATGTTGACCCGTTTCACTAGTTATTAGGTAGGCTCCACCTGGATTGAGATTTGCAACAAAAAATTAATGCTTGTGCGTTGTATTTCTCTTGATAATCTTTCCAACACTCCCTCATTTTATTTTGATTACCTACACATGTCATGCAACCATTCAAGTCAACATTGTTTCAACTTCAACTTCAAGTTATATTTGAACCAAACCCATAATGAATACCTAAATTAGTCACGATGAAAAGTAATAAGATAGCTTTCCAACAGTGTATCATATGCCCATTTTCAACCCCTATCATCAAGAATGATCTTTTACAGAATCTTGACTAATTTAAAAGTTAGCAAATTGACGATATAAGTCTAGATTTTAATAAGTTCTATTGTTCAATACTAGAAAACAGAGTTAAAATTTCCAAGCTGTAGCTCACGTTGAGATATTTATGATGACATATCATTTGATTCATTCCATGCTCAAATGACTTATTTAGAGCCTCCGTAAGTTAGCAAATTCATTTTAGGTGTTTGGTCTTGGTAGCTCGATGGGTTTATAAAACATGGTTTAACAATTGTCTATAGAAAAGTATTTGTTCCTTTTTTTTGATGATACTCGATTTTCTTCATTTTTCCTTTGTATGATTAGGTGGTGAAATTTGGAAGACAAGGTACCTGTGGGCCTTGGTATTAGAGAATTTTTAGGGGTAGGTGTTCCTAAATTAAAAGAGAGGCTTGCTAATTTTGAATCAAAATTTCAAGCACTATGCTAAGTTGTACTCGTCAAGGCTTTCCAATGGTGTGCTCCATAACTCATTGTGGCATTGTATGGATTGATATGATATAATAAGATCTAGTCAACTTGGATTAGAATAAGTGGAAAATTGTGAATTTCATGGAATAAATGCACCTTGCGCACAAATTTTGATGAAAACTAAAAAATTATGTCTTTCCAAAAAAGAAAGGACACTAAAAGATTTAAACCCTTTCATGTTTTTTAAGGCATCGAGCGCTAATTTTTGTAGGGCCAAGGAAAACCCTAGGTAAAAAGTCACTTGAAAATTGATTTTGAGTTCAATATATCCATGTTCCCTGCACCTATCATGCAAATCAAGGAAAATTTTAAAGGCCACATATGCTTCCCATGTAAAAGTCAATATAGGCTATCTCATTCTCACCCATGTTTTGTTCCTCATTCCTCCTTTTCCATTACTATTGCAGGATACGATGATCTATTGACACAAGGAGTAATGGAATTCAAGCTGCTACTCTCTACGTAAGTACCATTTATTTCCATTGATGGTATCAAATACATGGTTGGTTTGATTAGCTTTTGATCCATGGTTGTTTGTCTCTTTGACTACTTTTCAATGATTTATTGTTGGTTATTATATTAAGATTAATTTGTAGTTCAAACAACCTATTATTGGTATGTTTTTAGTCATTATGTGCTACTTAGTCAGTCTCTTATGATCTCAGAATGGTGTTGGTATGAGTTATTTTATGGAATGTTTTCAATTATGAAAAGGGAGGGATTTAAATGCTTGTGGGAATCTTTTCCTATAGATATTTTTCTCCTCTTTCTTTTCATTCTACCCCTCACATGTAGGCTTAAACCATATTTCAATTTACACAATCCTAATACCTTTCCTAATCCCCTTTTCATAACCACATATCACACTCTTGATCCCCCTTTCTCAGTCCTCATTTACCCATAGTGCCTTACATCCTCCCCAAAAACCTCTCTCATAACTCATCATACCACTAGTCTCTAACTCCCATAACCACCCATTCCATATCCCTAATCCCCTCTCAATACTCCCCTATCCCCTCTCCCATCCACTTCACACCATCACTCGACCCCTGTTAGTAGAAACAACCTCCCTCTCTCTTCCTCTCTTTGGTGATGTCCCCTGCCACCCATGAAATACCTCCTCTCTTCCTTAGGAAACATGTTCATCTCATTGCTACCAATATTTCACAATGTGGTGGTTTACCATTCAACCACCATGGTATAGCCACTAATCAACTATCATGGTCAAGGTCACTAAAGTTTTTATATAAAAATTAATCTTTGTAAAATTATACATATGCATTTTTATTTATTTATTATGGAAGAAGGACACTTGGGGTAATTTGGGTGTGTCTTAGACATATAGAGGCAAAAATGAGCATGGAAAGCACCCAAGTATCACAAACATAGAGAAATTTTCACCTCTCGTAGTGAGAAGCAGTGAAACAAAATTCAATTTAGTGAGTGTCGAGAATGGTAGGGACATAATTGTTTGAGGCATAATTCAAGCTAGAAAGAGACAAATTTGATCCCATTTAGGGTTAAAATTTATACAAACTGAAGCGATCCCACTTCACATTTGGCATGTTAGAACATTAATATAAGCCTAAAAATTTCATTTTCTTTAGAGTTTGGAATTTTATGCGTTTAAAGATAAAATTTTGCACAAGATTAACAAGTCCTCGAGGTTGTTTAGAATCCAAATATTACTCAATTTGAGCTTGATTTTATCCAAAAAAGGCACATTAATACATTAGGACGACAAAAATACATTTGTAGTTTATGGCCAGATTCAAGGTCTTATTGCACTTCGGAATTATATTCCATTTTAGGTTAGATTCATTTTTTGCCAATTTGAGCTCGAATTAAGCTTGGTTTGAGGCCAAAGGTTTCCAATCAATGGGGCAATTCCATATGTAGAAAATATGATGGTTTTAGGCCTAAGGAGGGTTTGAAAAATAATAATATCCAAATATTTTAAAATTATAAGAAACCCCTCTTTCCTTCAAGAAGAAGAACAAAGTTTTCACATTCATGGGCCTTTCGTGTACCAAATTTGGATGCCAGTGTGATGTTGTGTTTCACCTCTTTACTCTCGTTTGAGTGCAATAAAAAAAAGTGGTATCAAGTGGGGTTGAATGGTATTTTTGGAGGCTTACCACTTGGAGGCACAAATTTCAAAGAAAAATAATAATTATATGACCTCTCTTTGGCCCTCTTCTCAATTCCTTTTCTCAAAGCCAAATATCTATCATATAAATTTTCTTCTCTTTCAAAAGTGGGATATGGTTTTCTTTATTCTAAGAGTTTTTGTAAGTTTCTTGAAAGGGTTACTTTCCACTTTTTCAAAAGTGACCAAGTGATTTATAACCCTAGGTTGACTTTGACACTTGGGGGTGGTTCATGTAACCCTAAACTATTTATGTTATTCTATAAACCGAAGGGATACTTATGGAATGTTTCAACACATTGAATTTACATATTTATGTGTTGCTAGTTTCTATTAAAGTATTAGTGAATGGTATTCATATTTTTTCTCATTTAAAATGTTAAGATTAAATTAATTATTGCTTGTGGTTGAAGGGTAGTTAAGGGTGTTTTCATGCTAGTTATCACATTGTGGGATTGGTTAGCTAGGATCCTTTGTTACTAGTTTCTTGATTATAACGTGCTAATTTACGGTCATCACTAGTTGGATGGTATATTATTGTGTGTTTTTATTGTAGTTTTGCTGAAGTAAAGATAGTAATTGAGGCTTGTTGGTGGCTAGGAGGGTTCAAAAAGGCCATGGAGAAATTCTATCATTTGTAGTCTTCACTAGTTGGTGGATAGGATGATTCATAAAGTCTAGGGAACTTGTTCCATTTTTACTCTTTGTTGGTTGGTGTAGTGTCTCTATCTACTTCTCTTTTATTTCATTTTATGAGTGGATTTATCTTGACTTTATTCCTATCCCAAACATATAGGTGTTGAAATAAATGTAACTTCAAAATATATTCTATTGTACTTTTATTGTATTCCTCCTTCGAAGATGTTATTCCTCCATTTGAAGATGTCGCTGATCTAATTGGAAATGTAAAAGTTATGAGGTAAAACCTCTTTTGTAAGTCATGGCAATAATACCCACAAAAGTATTTTATGAATGTTATTTTGAGTCTTCCTAGGTAGGTATTCCCTAATTAGAGAACCTGGATGACCTGGTTAGGTAATTAAGTCACTCATCTGATGGATATAAATATGTGAGGTGTCTCTCTCATTCTAGCACACTTCTCACTCAAGCATTGCACGAGAGAGAGAGAGAGAGAGAGAGAGAGAGAGAGACTTCCTAGGTTAGGTAATTAAGTCACTCATCTAATGGATATAAATAGGTGAGGCGTCTCTCTCATTATAGCACACTTCTCACTCAAGCATTGCACAAGAGAGAGAGAGAGAGAGAGAGAGAGAGAGAGAGAGAGAGAGAGAGAGGAGAAATTTATTGCAGAATGGAAGATTCTATTATTGTTCTTGGGGTCTTACATTGTACTTGGTTGAATTCCCAGGATAAATCTCCGCGTTCTTTTGTGTGACTGTGCTTGTATTTATTTTAGTGATCCTTTGCATATGGTTATGATGTTGCTAATCATAAATGTTTTAATATATTGTATAACCATCAAAATTGTAACATGGTATCAGAACCACCCTAGAATAAGTCTTTGTGCAGCTGAAACACTACTACAGTTGAAACTACTGGATATTAGGGGTTCATGTTTGAAAACCCTAGAAGGAAAAATCTAGTCATGTTGTAATTTTCACTATAAATTGAGTTTGGAAAATGATCAGGAGATGAATATCTTATATGACAAATATGTAATATTTCTATAACTTATGTGCAATTTTCATTCTCAAATTCACTTTACTTTAGGAGATATGTGTAGAAATTCAGGCCCGCAGAAGATTAATTTCACCCACAACAATTAACAATTGATCATGCAAAATTATCAACAATGGAGACTGAATATGGAGTTGTAACACAAAATTATATTAACTGAGTGT
>LPNX010764382.1:14538-103593 GCA_001517045.1 Pseudotsuga menziesii
GTCAGGCCCTAGCTTCGATAGGATGGCCAATACGAGCTGCTCATATTTCTTTTCAATACCACACTGTTTCAGCTGCAAAAATAGTGCTTTGAACTTGGAGAAGTATAGCTGCAGTGATTCAAAATTATTGGGACTCAGGGAAATCAATTCATTTTCGATCTGGTGTCCCCTCATCTCATCTGTCTTTCCAAAGAGTTCAGAAAGTTTCTCCCATACTTGATCTGGTGAATTCAATCCATCGAGATGGAAAAGGAGGTCTCGGGAAATACTGAGACATAGGAGGCCATAAGCCTCATCTCTCCGATTGTGCCATTTGATCTTCTCTGCAGCAGCATTGGGCTCTTCTTCTGTAGCCATAGTAACCCTGTAGAGGCCTTTCTCTCTCAACAAGATCTCCATCTCTGCTTTCCATTCAAAAAAGTTGAAGGGAGTGAGGATAGTTTTCTGTGAATCCATAGCTTTAGAAAATCTGTCCCGGCTGTCAGTAGAAGGCTCCCAGTCTTGATGTCGAACCTGTAAAACAATTTTTGAAGGAGAGTAACAACCTACAATGGCTCTGATACCATGTAGAAATTCAGGCCTGCAGTAGATTAATTTCACCCACAACAATTAACAATTGATCATGCAAAATTATCAACAATGGAGACTGAATATGGAACTGTAACACAAAATTATATTAACTGAGTGTACAATAGCCAACCCTGTAATAACATAGGCTGCTAAATATATAGAATACATGAGCAAATCGAATGCATAAGAAAGCATCCAAATCTAGCATAAAGCAGGCTTACCCAAAATAGGCAAATACCCCATAGGTGTAAAAAGCTGATCCCAAATCTATCAAGGACCCCACGAATTAGCAAGGGCGCATAGGCAAGCTAAAGAGTGGTCAAATGGCAGCTCATACATGCTTTTTCATGGAGGAAAGAGTGGAGGAGGAAGAGGAAACAAAGCTGATTCACCTCACCTAGTCTTGCTTTCCTATGTGCCTTAAAACACTGAAAAAGCAGGGAATAAAGCAGAAAAAGCAGATGGGCACCTAGGAGGCCAAGAATAAAGCATATTTGATTCCTAAGGCTCTCCCAAGCGCTCCATGAGTCAATAATGGCAAGTTTGACCTCTATGGATAGGCAATTAGCAACTTGCACATGGTGGGACTCATGCACTAGGCAAATAAGACAAAAATAAATGAATTAATGTCTAAGTGGGTAAATACTATGGGTTGATTATTCTAACAATATGATTCCTCCAAATTAGGGTTCCAACCTCTTCCAAATTCAGTCTTAAACATGTGACCTAACGATAATTTCTATATCTAGGGATGGGAATATGCAAACCAAATTTGTGAAGATGATGCATATGGGGAAAACATGTAGTTTCTGTTGTGTGAGTTTCATACCCCGAAGTTGAAACAATGACATGTGGAAATCCATACAATTTCTCTATATTGAACCGGTCCTCAAACATGTCACCTTGGGAAAATTAGCATAAGTCCCACTTTGGGAATCCAGTTTTTCTCTAAACCATGGGGTTGGAAATAATACATATTATGATATCTCAGGATGTAGTTTCATACCTTAAGGAGTAGGAATTTAGGAGAAACAAGAGAATGAAGATCAAACAATTATGCAGAAGAAATTGGAGAAACTAGGGATTCCTGTTCCGAGCACTTCCTTGCACCGATTAGTTGAAAAATGAGGACTATCGAAATACCCATAGGAGGGTGCATATTTATATGGACCAATTTTCTAATTTTTTGTATTTTCAATTTTTGACCTAACGCTGTTGCCGAGGAAAACTAGGGCATCCGATATTTTGCATTTTTGTCCACATTTTTGAAAAAATGAGTATGTTGATCAGCTTGGCTTGAGGAGGAACATATTTATATCCAATCAGATCTAAAAGTTACCTAATTTGAAAAAAAAATTAGGGTTTCTCTATCAAACCCTTGGTCCACCAAAATCAGTCTTCTATAAAATATTTCAAGCAAGCATCAAGTTGAAGCAATCTCATTTGTTAGTTATATCCTCTCTATTTACATTTGAGGTTCTCATTTTTATCATGATGAAAAACAATACTAAGATTGTAGACAAGATTGAAGGAGCCAAGGACTTCTGAGCATGGAATTATAGAGTGCTTCTCATACTGGAAGAAGCATGACTTGGAGAACTATGTCAAAGAAGAAGCTGTGGATCTAGAGGGAGATGAAGACAAAGCAAAGCACAAGAAGGAAATAGTCAGATCCAATAGGATTATTTCCCTCTCCATTGGATCTCACATGTATCATCCTTGAAGAATCCCAAGTATATGTTCGATGCAATGACCATCTTGTATGAAGGAAATAACATCAACATGAAGATGAATTTGTGAACTCAACTCAAGGATGTGAATATGCAAATACTAGAAAGCATTCAATCTTAGTTCACAAGGATATCTCAGATCAATAAGCAAATAGAAGCCATTGGAGACAATGTCGAAGAAGAGAAAGTGTATATTACAACATTTAATGGTCTCCTAAGTTCATGGGAATATTTCATTCAAGAGATTTGTTCTGGAAGGAAACTCACCTATGAAGGAATGCACGCAAGAAGAAGATCGATTGATAGAAAAATAAAAAAGAGATGGATGAATATGAAAATCAATCCCTAACAACTCATGCCAATATTTAGAGAAGGAACAAGAAGGAAGAACATTCTTGCAAGAATAAGAGGACCTTAGAAGCATGACCTCTTAGAGCTCAGATGTTTCAGTTGTGATGAGAAAGGAAACCTTGTGAAAGAATGTCCCAAGAGGAAATAATGGAAGTATGACATGATCAAGAAGTACCAATCGATCATGTAGAATGATGATTGGAGACCTGGAGGGAAGTTTTGTAAATTCTTCCAAGTATATCTACAAGATCAAGCATACAATAGATGTAAGTATCAAGAGATACAAAGAAAGGTTTGTGGTTTCTCTTAGAAAGAGGGAGTTTATTATGGAAATACACTGCTCTAGGGGCTAGACATACCTCTATAGTGGTGGATATTACACTAGACAGTTGGTGTAATCAAAGTAGAAGAAAAAATTGAGCAACCTCAAGGATTTGGGACTCTCTATAGAGATGGACATATTTTCATAAGGATTTGTACAATATTAGTAGGAACCCATGAGATAGAAAATGAGGAGCTTGAGGATCAACTAGATGGATGGATATCCTAATGTTTACTACATGGTTGAAGATCAAGCCTACAAAGGACGCAAAGCTCATAGATGGGTGCAAGAGAAACTTGAAATAAAGTTCAAGATGGAGGATCTTGATGTCTAGTGACCTTGATAGGTGACATAGATGGATACACAGATGATCAGTAGGAGAGGAGGATACCTATCACTCCAATGTACCAATGTAGAGAATACAATATGTAGAAGGAGGATGGTACTCCACTTCAGAGGGAATGACTATGATAGATCTCAAAGTTTGATAATCTTGAGAATATTCTCAAGATTAGAGGAGTGACAGAAAACATAGGATATTTTCCTTAGCCAAGGAAAATATGTAGTTGAGACCTTGAAGAGGTTTAATAATTTGGGCTATAGCTACACCAATGGAATCTAACTTGAAGTTTCTATGTAATCCTACTTTAAAGACAATTGATACCATAGTATACAGGCAGGAAATTGGTTCATTGATGAACTTGATGAACATGAGGCCATATATTTTCTTTGTAGAGCTAAGATGTGTTCACATGGTTGTGTAAAATCATGTACATAAAGGGTACAATTAATTATGGACTCATATATGTGAGAGACCGAAGGACCTTCCTGTAGGGATATGATGACTCCGATTGGGTTGGAAATGCTACAAACATTAAGATCACTCTAGCATGTTGCAGAAAGTGGGAAAGTGTTTCTCTTAGTGCATCCAAGGATGAATATACTGTAGTTGAGAAGAAAGCAAGGGAAGATTCCTCAATGATATAGAATAATTATACTGATGAAGATGAATATCATACTCTTATCCATTTCAACATTGGATAAGAAGGTATTCACTTGTAGGAAACACAAATTCAACACCAATATAGAATTTGATGTGATATGTGGTGTAAGAGGAATTGCTCAGTATATCTGATCATGAACAAGATAGGAATGAGTCCTCAAAATCAAGTGATGAAGTAGAGCACATTGCCAATTATTCATGCAAGGAGGCAAAGATCAAGAGGAATTATACCAAACAAAAAAAGATAAGTATTTGGATTGTCATTTCTTATATATCTACTTGCTTAAATGATATTGTTCAGTTGTGTACATAGATATGTTCCTAGATTTAGGAAATGTATTATGCATGTTAGAGTATTTTCAATTGACTGGTAATATGAATGTGATGGGTAAGTGGCTTATGGTATTATAAAACATTCCATTACTACTTATGTATAATGAAACTTCTTTGGTGACATGTTGGGAGTAGTTCATGCTCATAATAATGTATTGGTAAAGATGGAATACATATTGAAATTTACCCTATGTATACGGGATATGGATGAATGTTGTATTAACTGAAATAGTTGCATCACTATATGACATATATCTTTATGCGTAATAATTTGTCATTATGAATATGTTATGAAATATTTCTAATCATGCAGCTTTATTTGAATTGTAGGAAGGATCATATGCAATCACCTACAAGAGAAGAATGATGCAATTGTGAATGTACAAGAGAATAATGACACAATTGCATATGCACAAGAGAATAATGATGCATTTTGCGGATGTACACGAGAATAATGATGAAGAACAAGTTGCTGATGTGTTTACTAAGCCTTTGTCTTGTGTAAAGTTTGAATACTTTTAAGAAAATATTGGTGTAGTCCGAAAATACCTCCCTCAAAAGAGGGAGTGACGAAGATGTAGTAGGTTTCCTGTTGTAGTGGTGTGGTAGCTCAACTTAGGTAGTGTATGCCTGGCTAGAATTGTTTGGACTAAAAGATTTAGCAAACCATGCCAAACCTATTCAATACTAGGGGGATTAGTATGCCTGGATAGGATTATTGGCCCGAAAGGGTTAGTTATAATCCAAACAAGGATTTTTTGGTACCTAGGGAGATCCATCTATCAAACTAGGATCGTTGGCCCGAAAGGGTTAGTAAGTTAGAAAAACACCAAGTGGATATACCAGAGAACCCACCGTGATGCTGCTTCAGATGTCCTAAGGGAAAGATTATGAGATTCCAACACTCTGTGATGATACTAGCATTTACATGTTGATCAAGATGATGAGATTCCAACACTCTTTGTTGATACCGACATTTTCATGCTAATGAAGACGATGATATGCCAACACTTTGTACTGATTCCAACATTTCTATATGGATTATGATGATGTTTGTTTAGCATTTCTATGTTGATGATGATGATGTTGTTTCAACATTTGTATGTTGATGATGATGATGTTGCTTTAACATTTCTATGCTAATGATGATGATGTTGCTCCAACATCTCTATGCTGATGATGCATATGATGATCTATCATTTATTTGTTAATGATGTTGATTTAGCACTAACATGCTAATGATGATGATGTTTCTCCAACATCTCTATGCTGATGATGTAGATGATGATCTATCATTTATTTGTTAATGATGTTGATTTATCACTAACATGCTAATGATGATTTTGTTGTTCTAGTATTCACATACTAATGTTGCAGATAATGATCCAGTATTCACACACCGATGTTGCAAATGATGATCCAGTATTCACATACTGATGTTGCAAATGATGATCTAGTATTCACATATTGATGCTGCAGATGATGATCTAGTATTCACATACTGATATTGCATATGATGATCCAATATTTACATACTAATGTTGTAGATAATGATCCAATATTCACATACTGATGTTTCAAATGATGATGTTCTAGTATCCACATACTAATGATGCTTGAGATGATGATGGCATCCTAGTACTCACATACTAATAACAATGGTGATGTACCAATATCCACATATTGATGATGCCAATGATAATCGAGTTCTATTTGATGATGAAGATGTATGATGTCATTCCAAACTTCCTATGACATATAGAGATTCACTAGTTAGTTGTATAGTTGTTTTTGTGGTTGTTGCTAATGAAGAATACCTTCCTAGTTAAGAGAGAGTGTTGAAATAAATGTAAGCTTAGAAGATATTATATTTTAATTTTATCGTATTCCTCCATAGGATATGTTATTCCTATGTTCGAAGATGTCCTTCATGTAATTGGTCATGTAAAAGTCAGGTAGTAAAACTGGCATTGTAATTCAGGGAAATAGTACCCGTAAAAGTATTTTATAAATGTTATTTTAAGTCTTCCTAGGTAGGTTGACCCTATTTAGAGAAACTAGATGACCTAGTTAGGTAATTAAGTCACTCATATGATGAATATAAATAGGTGAGGCACCTATCTCATTCTAACAGAATTCTCACTCACGAATTGTGCAAGAGAGAGAGGAGCAGTTTACTATGGAAAGGAAGATTCTACTATTATTCTTGGGGTATTACACTGTACTTGGTTGAATTCTATATAGAGGAAGTGTTTCTGGGTTTCTTCCCCCATGAGGTTTTCCCATGATAAATCTATGTGTTCTTTTGTGTGGTTGTGCTTGTCTTTCTTTCAGTGATCCTTTGGATATGATTATGATGCTAAATGTTTTAAGATATTGTATAACCATCAAAATTCTAACAATGTGTATGATATTTGTTTATATTATTTTGTCAAAGTGAGGGAAATGATGTATGCTTACTTGTTTGAATCGTGGATTATAATTTATTTCACATTATTATTGTATATTTTTATTTATAAACTCTCAAATTTGCTAACTCTTGCATGCATAATATCTGAGTATCCCCTTTTGCTTCACCCAAGTAGTATGGAAACCTCTCAATCCTTATTTCCTACTAAGGAGTTAATCAGACATGGAACACAAAAATAGAAAAACCCTATATAAATGCACAACAAGCATTTAAAATGTTCCAAAATATGCTTCACTTGTTTTTTTTCATGGTTATAAATTCTCAATTGGTGGCATACATACAAGTTTTAAGATCATCAAACAATCATTGGTTACTTAGAATGATATGACCCAAGGGGGGTTATATATGGGGTTAATGTATATAATATGACCCAAGGGGGGAATATATGGGGATAAATGCATATGTAACAGAGTCTTACTAATGAATGGGTCTCATGTGAAATGACTAGATATGTATATGAAAAGGTAATGTAATCAGTGTTAAGGAACATGCAAAATGATTATGTGAATGTGTGGGGGTGATTGGAGAAGGATATATTATTATTTAAGGAGTTATTATGTAATTTTTTTATCTATATCATAGTAGTGTTCCACATTTACATTGTTGTACATGATGCTTACTCTTGTTATCTTATTCTATATTAGGGATATTGGTTCATAAAAGTTTTTATTAGATCTTGGATTCTTCCAAAACAAGTCATTTTGGAATTTTCACTATAACATTTTATGTAGGATGTTTTAGATAGGAAAAATTGTAGGTGCCACATAGGACATAGAGAAATATATTTGGTATGATTTCTAGGTCATGATTCATTACGGGTTTGGAGTTATACCTTGTGGAAGATAGGGTTTTTTGGCTAGTCAACAACTAGTCTCAAACAAGCGTTCAAAGTAAAAACTGTTATATCCAAATTGAGTGCGACTTGTTTCAAAAGAGACAAATCAGAAAATAGTTTTTTTAAACTAATATCATATCTTGATCCATTTCAGGTTTGTCTTGATACCTAGTAGAAGTTAGGGTTTTTGACAAAAACCAGTCTCAAACATGTGTTCTAGGTAAAACTATTATATATGGAGATTGAGAGATCCAAATTGAGTGAGACCCATTGCATAACAAAGAAGAAAAACTGTAGTATATGTGGTAGAAATTTCATAATTAGGTCTAGAAAAGTGGACATGTGGTAGGATTTAAACTATCTTTCTCCTAAATAGGAAAAAATAACAAATTGTGGGAAATTTAGGTCAGACTCGTGGCATTATCGAGAAGATATATATGGATACTACATGATGTAATTTCAGACTCAAAGGGTCCAAAATTATAGAGTTACCTTATTTTGAATTTTGACCATCAAAATAATCTCCAAATTAGGGTTTTAAAATGTATGCTATTTTGAAATTAACATAAATTTTGGATGGAAGGTCCGATTTAGGTGATTCAAAAGCCATTGGAAAGAGGAAACTATTGGACACAATGGACACAATGAGAGGGGGGGGGGGGGGGTGAATCAATGTGAGAGAAATTATAAAATAGTTACCTTCTTTTAAACAATCATAGTATATCAATCATTATGTCGTCAAATGCGTAATCAAATTCATCATGAGTCATACGCACAACAACACATCAAAAGAGACACAATAATATATGGAATTTTGATCTTTATTTATTGTACATGGAAGAAAACAATCTTCTTAATTACAATTAACACCAACTGATGAAAAGAGCACCAACTCTCATAATAGTACCCAACCTGGATTTCTTAGCTCCAACTAAGAAGGGTTTGAGGAGTCATATCCTCAAGTGTAAGATTATTCTTGCAAGCAATCATATGGCTTTACTGCACAACCAATCTCCACTTTTCACATCAATCTATACTCATTTCTCTACTGGTAAACACTTCTCATCAATCTTTGGTCAATATTCTCATCACTATTTCTCAACACTGCTACTCATCACAACTGCTCATCACTACTGCTCATCACTGCTTCTCATCACTACTGCTCATCACTGTTGCTCATCAATATCTAGTCAATCTACTCATCACTACTGCTCAATAATGCTACTCATCACAGTTTTTCATCACTTTTTCTCATCAATATCTTCTTAATATGCTCATCACTATTGCTCAACACTACTTCTCATTACATCTTCTCATCAGTGCTACTCATCACCGCTGCTCATCACCGCTACTCAAGTATCTCTGTACATCAACTTTTCTCATCACTTCCAGTCATTATTTTCTACTCATTAATAATTTTGGTTAAGCCAGTCAATCTACTCATGTACACATCATTGTACACCTCATCATACACAATTATTGAAAGGTAATTCTGCTATGTTTTCATTGAATATAAGGCATGCATCATCATTATAGGGTGTGAATCCTCATCATCAAATATACATCATCATCATCTCAGTGTGCACCATTTATGCATCATCAACATCAATTATACATCATATTGCATAGGATATCATCATAACACTATGGTATGTATGTATGTACATGATATTGTATAGGAGTGCATCAACATCATAGAGTGTACATGCATTATCATCATAAAGTGTATCATATCATAGAATAAAGTTATGAAACATCATCATCATATCCTCCACAATGAATTCAAATATATATACCAATATATATTCTCACATACTAAGATCAAATATGAACTCTATCCACGAGAGACATGTGCCATCAAAAGAGAAACCCAAAAGAATGAAACATACATTTTTGAATATCACAAGATGAAGAAATAGTAGAAAAAATAATAATATCTATATCATGTCATCACATAGCCCTCTTAACAAGATTTCCAATGAGACAAGAATTTTGTAATTCTGATTCCGTATGAGAAAGTTAAGCCAATTTTAGTGAAGATGCCCTAAACTTTCTCTGTAAAAACGATTCTCTGTAAAAACGAACTGCTCCTCTATTGCTATGAAAAGAACCTCAGACCAATATCCACGAATTCACTTCTTTGCTTCCATCATTGACAATTTTTGGATGTGTTTATATACACATTAAAGTGGACATGTTTCATGCTGTCCGACTTGTCTTCAAAGATAAGAGTGGTAAGGATTTTAATTTTTAATTAAAATTGTAATTTGACTTTTAATTGTCACACAAGCTTCTTACCACTTCAATAGTCAAACCTTACCAAAGAATTGCATTTTTTTTTCCATATAATAAGGTGTCCACCACATAATCCATATGTATGACCAAGGAATTCAAACTTCTTACCATTTCAATGGTCAAACCTTACCAAAGAATTGCATGTATTTTATTTGACATAAAATAGAGTGTCCACCACATAAGCCATATGTATGACCAAGGATTTAAAAATTCTTACCACTCCAATGGTAAACCTTATGTATTTTTACTATTTTTCTTACCACCTCAATGGTCAACCTTATGTATTATTATTATTTTTCTTTTAAAACATCCTTCAAAGTCAACTACATCATTTAAAATTCATGTGGGAGTGTGTCCTCCACATCTTCATAGGGTTTCATCAAGACACTAGAGATTTTAATGACATTTCATGTGCAAGGTGACATCATAGGATTCAATATTTTCACTAAATGGACCATCATCAATCGAATATGTGTTTGGGTTCCTTAACCACATCAAGTGCAAGCAATGAGAATCAAGGTCTTCACAAGGTTCCATGACCAAAGACCACATCATCATGCCATCTAACCATGTAAAGTGCAAGTAGTGGGCTACATGAACTTTTCAAGGGAATCAAGGTCTTCATTACAGGTTCCAAATATTCATGGGATTATTCATCATACCAAGGACATGTTCATGGGTTTCATATCCTATCAAGGACCATACAAGGTCATCATCATCATAGAAGAGCTCCATGACCCAGAAAGGGTTGCAATATCATTACACCATCAAGTGTGTGTCCAAGGACTACCTCAAGTATTCTTCATGAAGCAAGAGGATTCATAGGATTCTTTAATGACCTCAACCACACTAGGAGACCCTCAAGGGTCAAGATCCATCATGACATCATATGTGGGGTTGCTGGGTCTTATCATGGGGTACTATGATCCCATAAGAGCATGAATGACCACATAATGGGTCATTAATTCTTCTCCAACTCATCTAGGGGTTCTCCATCATTCATCAAGGCTTCAAAACCATATCTAGGGTCTTCAACACCATCAGCAGGGTCTTCAACATCTTAAACAAGGTGTTGGTTCGAAGATCCATCCTTGTGGGTATAAGGATCTTGTCAATTGGGTACAAGGTACTTCAAGGCACAAAACCACTCTGTAAGGGGTCCAAGGCTCAAATCCATTTTGTAAGGCACTGTAAGTGGGACTTGGTGGCATCAATGACAATATGTGGGGCCACTAAAAGTCCATGTTGGCATCAATGACAATTTCATCAACAATATTTCCCTTTGTCATTGATGACAGCAACTCATGCTACCCATATGATAATTATCCCATTTTGTTTTCATCTCTCCCCCTTCGGCATCAATGGAAAAGGGTGTCCACATACCTATATCTGAAATCACTGATCACTGGTCATTTTTCCCCCTATCAATATGCACGATCGTAGGACCTGTCTGTATGATTGGAGTAGCCATCCTTTCTCCTTTGAGTTCATCCTATATCCTTATGAACCCAAGGTGTGCTAAGGTATTTGAGAGACCATAATCTTGGATTTTCATATGGAAGCCATCCTCCTTTCTCTGATCAACTTCTCCTATCTGTAACTGCTTGGTATTCTTCATCGATAATTGCTTCTTGGAATCTATACTTTTACGATTTGTTCCTTTATTTGTATTGGATTTCCTTGATGTGATGTATTAGAAACTTCTCATTGGTTTCTTATGTGCACTCCAACATTCTTAATCTTTGTTCCCAAAGCCACTGCAACTATAACACCTCATCGTATGACAATTTGCAAGAATGTGACCAACATGGTTACATGTCCAACACCTGATTGAGTTGTTGGAAATTACAATACTTCTTTGATCAACTTCATTTGTCCATTCCTAAGAGTATATTTGACTGTAGGCCTTTGTCTTTTGATCTTCAAATCTTCTTGCTGATGTATATGAAGGACTCCTCCTTGGTTAACTTATTTGACTTGCACAATCTTGGGCTTTGTGACCAAAGGCACTGCATGTGTAACATCTCCATGCATGACAGGTGGAAACAATATGTCCAACTTGGTTACATGTCCAAAATATAAATGAGTCATTGGGGATTCCAACTCTTATTCTTCCATAGAACCTACAATCCATAGCCTTATGACCAAAGTTAGAAAATAAATAAATAACAATAACCATTGAATCCACTTTCTTACCTGGGACTTTGAGTTGTTTCTTTTTTTAGCTTTCTTTGAGTAACGAGCCTAACTCCTTGTTGCAATTTTGAGCTTACAAACTCCTTGTTGTCATGCACAGTATCATGGGGAGCATCTTTGGATGTTGATGGACCCGCTTCTGGAGTCTTCGGAGACCAAGTGCCAACTTCACATTTTTCTTTGTCCTTCTTGTAACTAAGACCAGTTTTGTCGAGTGGATATCTATGGAAATCCAAGATCTTATCTAGGACAACTGAACTATCCTTGAACTTGAAAAAATATTCATTGTTCTCACCTTTCTTCCTGAGACCAACTACCTCCATTTCTAGCTTCTGGATTGTCTCCTCCTTTTCTTCTAGCTGAATCTTCAAGATTTCTTCTATCCTCTTGGCTTCCTCTAGCTGAGTATTCAGATCATGATTGAACTCTCTAGTTTCTTAAAAATCTTCAGCATGCTCTTTTGGTTCTTCCTTTTGACTGATCAATTCAGTATTTATTTGTTCAACTTCAACATCCCTGTATTTCATTTTATCCCGCAACTCTTTGTCCTTATTTTTGAGCTTCAAAAGCAACACTTTAATTGTCATGGTATTTTGATGATATTCATTCAAGGAGTCCAATATTTTATTTTTGAACTTCGTGAAGTCACTTTTGTTCAAATTTACTGTGTTCGGAAACCAATTGTCTCTGAGATCAATATTCAACAATGTGAGATGTATCTCATGTGAAACCACTGATATCCCTTCATCATCATGTACAATAACCTTCTTAATTTCATCACACAAGCTTTCATTACAGTCACAAGATTCCATACATTTATTGGAGTCCTCTTCTTTCTTCTCTTATTCCTGGTTGATCTCTTCCATGGGCTTGTCGTTTGATTCCTGATTTGTCTTTTCAGGTTCTTGTTTTTCCTTATGATACTCTCTTTTGAACTAGAACCACAAGTATTTGGATGAAGTGTACTCGCCTACACTTTCTTTCATTGAACTGGGAAGTCCATTCATAAGGAACTTCAAGGCTCTAGTATTGTCCTTCTTTGCTTCCTTCATGCAGTTGATTTTCCCTTCTTGTTTGATGGAGTAGGTGGATTGATCAGAATCTCCCAAACACCAAATTTCTTCAGGTAATAATTCATTTTGCTCCTCCAACTGAAATAATATGTCATATCAAGTATAGGCACGTCATTGCTTAATGACTCTTATTTTTCTTCCATTGTGTCTCCACAGATCTCCTCCAGCTTGCTAGGCTTGTGACGAAGGCCGAATCTAATACCAATTGTTGTACACAATGGCCACACTAGGAGGGGGGGTGAATCTGTGTGAGAGAAATTATAAACTTTTTACATTCTTTTAATCAATCATAGTATATCAATCATTATGTCATCAATTGCATAATCAAATTCATCATGAGTCATAAGCACAACATCACATCAAAAGAACACAAGAATATATGGAACTTTGATCTTTATTTATTGTACATGGAAGAAAACAATATTCTCGATTACAATCAACACCAACAGATGAAAATAACACCATGTCTCATAACAAGACCCGACATGGTTTTCTTAGCTCCAACTAAGAAGGGTTTGAGGAGTCCAATCCTTAAGTGCAAGATTCTTCTTGCAAGCAATCATATGGCTCTATTGCACAACCAACCTCTTCTCTGCACATCAATACCTTCTCATCACTCTGCTGGTCAACGTAGGAGAATATGTTAGAAAATTCATATTGTAAATTTTAAAATTATTTTCAATATGATGATGGCCAAATAGACTCCGAAAAAGAACACCTACGCAACGTCTTTTGATAATGACCACATAGAATCCAAAAAAGAACACCTAAGAAACTTCTTCCTAGGCAATGGTTATAACCTAGATCAAATCAACAAAGCCCTTGAAATAACAAAAACCCATGAGAATAGACCAAAGGTTTCGTCCAAACAGAAGAAAGTGGGGGTTCATAAGGAATTTCTTCCTTACATTCAAGGGATCGCAGAAAAAATAGATAAACACCTGAAAAAGAAGAATATTAATTCTGTGTTCTCACCACCAAACAACATCAGAAATATCCTTAGGTTAGTAAAAGATCTGATTGACCGGAGTCTTAAAAGGGGGTTTACCTTATTCCTTGTGAATGTGGAAAAACCTACATAGGTGAAACTGGACAGTCCATTCGAACTAGGGTTAAAGAGCACTGCGTTGGCATCTATCTCAATAGAACCCATAAGTCAGCTTTAGCAGAGCACTCTTACAACACGAAGCACCCAATTAAAATCGAAGATATGCAGGTACTAGCGCAAGTTGATAATTGGCGAAGGAGAAGAATTAGAGAGGTAATTGAGATAGTTAAAAAACCTAATTGCCTAAATAGAGATGACGGTATTTCTATTATCCGATCTTGGTTGCCTAACCTAACCAAACTAAATAAGAATTAATTTCAAATGAACCTAACTTAACTAAATAATTAAATTAAGAATAAACTTTTAAATAAAATAAAATAAAAACTAAACTAAAGTTAAAATTAAATTAATAACATTTAATTAAAAAAGTATAATTCAAACTAAAAAATTAAATGTTATTATTAAACTAGGGTTAACGTTAATTATGATATAAAAAAAAAACTAAATTTAAAATTAATTGTTATTATTAACTTATTAAACCATAAATAAAATTAAAATTAATTATTAATTTGAATTAATAAACTAAAAATCAATATATCTTATTAACTAATAAACTAATAAACTAAACTAATGCTAATATTAAAATATTAAAAACATTAAATTATATTAATTATTTTAATTAAAAATACAATTAAAAATAAAAATCATATTTAATTATTAAAAAGGATAAACCATAAGTAAAATATTAAGAAAAGATTGATTAATTAAAATATTAATAAAATTAAAATTAATTATCAATTTAATAAACTACTTAGATTGAACATGATCTTAAATAATAATATTTACTAAAACTTTATATAAAAATTAAAAATTAAAATAAAATAAATCCCTAAAAACTACAGACAAACCAAACCTAGTAGGAACCTACTAATTGGGTTATTCTTGTATTAATACACCTTTGAAAGATGAACTGTCTCCCCAGGCATCGCTATGTCCTGGAGATGAGCGACGCTTGGCTTGAAACGTTGACATTAACCCCTCTCACCGCTGATTCCCCATTAGATGCCATGAATATTGACTATGGAATCTGAGCTAACCTAAGTTTCAATATATTGATGCTGGAATTTGATGCTTTTGTTCGGACCCGAGTTAATAAAATTGACAAAATGGGCAACACCTAATTTTAGTGGAAATGAAGATAAATATGGAATGTATCCAATGGAATGGTTGAGGTGTGTAAATAAAATGATAATATTCCTTTGGATGAAAATTTCTATTTTATGATGAAGATTGGGAGTGGTGGATGACTATTCATAAAAATACTAGGATAAATGCTACATGGAAAGAATTTGAAGAACTATTCTAAAAAAGATGGATCACAGATTAAAAAATGGAAGAGATAAATAAAATTCAATATGAATTTAAAGAAGCAAAGAGGAACTCAAGAGGAAACCTGAAGAGTTTTCCAAGATACAAGTCCCTAATGAAGCACTTAGGAAGTAGTTTAATAGATTGAAAAAGGAAAATAACAAGAAAGGAAAATGGGAAAAGGAAGATTCGAGGGAAAAATTGAAGAAAAAAGATGATGAAATATGTAGGTCATGAAACCATAATAAAAAACAATTTGATGAGGTCAAGGATTGAAAGAGGAGAATATGTAAGAATATAATTCTTACATGTTGTATAATGTAATTCTTATATATAATTGATGATGATATGAATACATAGTCTCTCGGCATATATAGTACATAATAATCAAGAGTTACGTCTCTTCTCATGCCGTTGTTGCATTTAACATATATAATATTAATTAATTAATTACTTAATCTAATTTATTATTTTGTTTACATATTATTCTATTTGGTGTGTTACAAGTCATCTTGCGCTGAAACAATTCGTCCACGAATCTTCTATGGGCGTGCTGTAGTTACTGCAAATTTTACCACGAATCATGGTTCCACGGTTGAACGGTTCTTGAAATAATTGGTTGCATTTCTATTCAAATATTTTCATGCATATGATTCTGTAGATAAACAAATAACAACTATATGGATTATTCTTCTGAGATTCTAATCTGATGGTGTTCTTTTGATCTTCTAATTTGATCTATATTTCTGATATTTTTGCATGCTTTGACATGGTTTTCTTATATGTAGTGACAACTACTAATAATTTACTTACTTTATTGTCTGACAAGTTTGGATTTAGTTGTTCTCAAGGAAACATTTGATGTCGAGATTCTAGAACATCTTGAGTTATGACCACGGATAGAGTGTCCATCTCTTCATTTGTCGCAACATATTCTAGGTTTTGTTCTTCTATGTTATCTTGATTAAGGTCATCTTGGACGCTTTTATTTTCATCACTAGATTCTTCTACAAAGTGAATTTTTTTTTAACAACGACTTCATTTTTAACCATATTTTGTGTTTTATTATTACAATCTATGTTATCGTCGTTTTCTTTACAATTGATATTGACATTGTGATTGTTAATATCATCTTGATCTTTCATATCGTTGTCTTCTACCTCTTCTGTTTCATCGTCCTTGTTATCGTATTCTTTAACAAGTCCTTATTCTGGAGTTCCACTAGACAATTTTATAAATTTTTCAGTTGGCATATTAATGTGCCTTACTTCCCTACCTTGTAAGAAGTCGCAGAAAACTTTTAGTATACGTACATATTTTTGATTGAGTATCGTATTTTTAGGTTTGTAGTTGGCGTGTATTTTGTTATCCCTCTCAGAGTCTCATGGCCTGAATATCTTATGAGGAGGGATATAATGAGGCAGTCGACGTGGCCTCCCTTGTTCCTCTTTACTTAGAAACTTGGGAGTCGCAGTCGCTTCTTCTA
Source organism: Pseudotsuga menziesii (assembly GCA_001517045.1). Lineage (NCBI taxonomy): Eukaryota > Viridiplantae > Streptophyta > Pinopsida > Pinales > Pinaceae > Pseudotsuga > Pseudotsuga menziesii. Next base: position 31,619 of record LPNX010764382.1, read on the forward strand.
TTGGGAGTGAAAATGAAGTTTCCAACTTTCCCTAAATTGATATTTTGGAGACCGTAACCACTTTTACTATCGTAGGTTCCATATTAGTTTCTTTCTTTCCCTCGCTTGAGAGGTGAGATGTTGTATCCTCTTCTTGCTCATAGGCTTCACCATCATTTTCTCTCAACATTGGTTTGTTTTGAGAAATAATATTTGTGGTCAGATATTGCTACAATTTCTTCCTTGATTCCATCTTCTTCTGTCGTGGGTGCAAAATTAGTTTCCATCTCTTCCTTATTTGTAAGTTCCGGGGGTGTAACTGCTTCTCTTATCGCATGTGCCATAGCAATTTACCACTTTCCCTCACTTGAGAAGTGAGATGTCATAGCCACTTCTTCTTTATAGGATTCTTCATCATTGGTTCGGTCTGAGCAATGCATTCTTCGGGGTCTAATCCTACTAAAAATTTATCATTGATTCCAACTGCATCACTCATTTCTTCTTAGTTGATTTCTTATGTATTTTAATTTTTGTTTTTTGTTTCACATTCTTTCTTCAAATGATTTTTTATCATTTCCTTTAGAATTTTAAAGTCTTCTTCATATTTTTCCCACTTTTTGTTTACTTTCTCAATTCCTTCACTACTTTTATTTCGGGATGACGACATTTCCGTCTTGGAAGTCTTGAGAATTTGAAAAGATTTTTAATTTTATTTAATTTTTAAGAAAACTAATAATAACAATTATTATTATTAAATAATAATAATAATAATAATATATGCTTTCAATAGTATGGAGGTTTTGAAGGAATGGAGTGCAGAATACTTTATTATATAAAATAATAATGATAATAATAATGCTTTTAATATTATTAATATTAAAATAATAACAATTATCTACAATAATAATATATTTTCTAATTATTTTGGATGGGAGTATGGAGATGGGAGATATTTGAAAGACATTGGAGATGATAGCATTAGAAAAAAATCATGGGCTCGTTTTATAAAACCATGGATTGGTTTTATAAAACTATTGATTGGTTTGGTTTTACTTTTTACTTTATCTTTTTTATTCTCTCCCCAGGACAAGAACAAAACCACTCTGATACCACTTGTAAGAATATAATTCTTACACACGTTGTATAATGTAATATATATATATATAATCGATGATGATATGAATATTAAACTTGCACAGTGATCTAGGGACTAAACATAGTCTCATCAATAGATTAATGACAATAATTCATGAAAATGGTGAAAATTGTGCTACAAAATGAGTAGCTGCTCTCTATATTCACACAAAGAACGAGTAATTACATTACAATGTCATGATACAAGCATGAATGAGAAGCAATTCGAATTCCTAAGGAGGTCATTCGAATTGAATGAGTGAGTCTAGCTTAACTGAATGTAAGCCACAGTCAACACTCAAGTTAACCACTGATCAAAACCCTAATTGACTCAACTGAGCCCTAACTAAAGTCAGAGTGCAATAAATGACCGAGCCTCAACTGAAAGAGATCAGACACATGTCACAGCAAGCCAACCATCAAGTGGTAGCGCTTCAATGACTTCAATGAACCCTGGTGAGGTTAACTGAAGTGTAACTGAACATCAGAAGTGGTTGGAGGCACCCTTGTTGACTCCAGTTCATTAAATGATCATTAAATAATCAATTTAATGAAGGGAGGTGCCTTCACTACCATGTTTAACTAATTGTAACCATCAATTAGCAATTAGGTGCATTAATATCACTCAGATCACCCCCGGAGTGCTCCAGTTAGCCTCCCCGAATGTAGGAGAAGGCTAAGTTAGCCTCCTTGACTGAAGGTAGGCGTGGATGTGATCTAGCTGATGACATTTAATGCTCCACTAATGTTAATTAAGCCAATAATACTTAGGATAGTGGTTTAACTTAGCCAAATTGACCAAAATGAGTGTGTAAGGTGGTAAATGTCTCCAACACCCTCCCCTTAAGCTATACTCAAGAGGAGTTAGAAAAAATAAACACATAAAAATGCTAGGGCCCTAAAAAATAAGGCCATAGGTCACCCTGTACAATGCTGAAACTGAAACAATGCTCAAAAACAAACTAAGTGAGGAAAAGAGGGAAAACCTAGTGGGAAAACCCCCCCTCAAGCTGAACACCGAAAGTAGTCTGAATCACCCTGATGAACTCACCCCCAATATTGAATGGAGGTAAGTGAACTTATTTTCTAAAAATATCTTGGTGAAGATGTCTGCAATCTGCTCATCAGTCGGGTAGTATTACAGAATGATGGTCTTGTCATGCACTAGCTCCCTGATATAGTGCATGTGGATCTCTACATGCTTGGTCCTTTTCTTGGTAATTGGATCTATGGATAGCTTAATAGCACTTTTATTGTCACAAAATAGGACATTGGACAAAGTAATACCCAGATCAAACTCTGAAATAATGCCTTGCAACCAAACTGCTTGGATTCAAGCATTCACTGCTCCTTGATACTCGGCCTCTGCTGAAGATAGTACTATGGAAGCCTACTTTTTGCTATACCAGAAAATGGGGACACCACCAAACATGAATACATATCCAGAAGTAGACTTCTAATCTGATCTACACCTTTGAAAGTTTTGCGAGAGAAGGAAGGAGTCCATCTTGGAATACCGCTCTCTTGGGGCCTATTTTAACCCGTATAGTGACTTCTTTAGCTTGCAAACCAAATATGGATCAGTGATGTATCCCTCAGTCTACTTCATGTATATATACTCATGAGTATATCCATGCAGAAAGGCTGACTTAACATCCATATGATGCCCTTCCTAGTTCTTAGATGCTGAAATTGCCAAAACTAGGCAGATGGAGTCCATTTTTGCAACCGGTGCAAAGGTCTCATGGTAGTCCACTCCTTGGACCTGAGAGAAAAATTTTGCCATGAGACTTGCCTTATATTTGCAGGTGCTTCCATCAGAAAAAACCTTGGTCTGAAACACCCACTTGCATTGAAACAATTTACTTTCCGGAGGAAGAGAAACTAGCTCCCAAGTAGTGTTTTTCTGAAGAGAATTCATCTCTTCATCCATGACAACTTGCCATCTCGGATCCTTCCAAGCATGGTAGTAGGATTTTGGGTCTGAAATAATAATCAAATATCATGTTTTGTACAAAAAATTATCAGGAAAAGAGAGCGCAATACATGCTCTTTGGAAATTAGACCGGGTTCTCCTTGGATCATCTGGATTTCCAATGTTATTTCCTGCGGAGGAGAGTGTCTGTCGGGCCCATGTGGGAAGATGATTTTTCACTTCAGGTTCTGATTCAGCATTTGATTATTGCTGCAAACTGATATAAAAAATCATAGGATCCAAATCAGGGTCATCACCCCCAATTTCATCATCCAAATATTCAGTAGAATATGAAGGAAATTCAATAGTTTTCTCCTTCACTAGTTCCACTTCTTGAAGAGGCTCATTGAACTTGACACTTCTCTCGATGATGATATATTTTGTTTTGATATCCAGAAGATTGAAACCTTTTAATTCATTAGGATACCCAATAAACAGACATTCTATGCTTTGTGGTTGCAAATCCCTTCTTTTATCAAGTGGAATCTGGGCCCATGCAGTGGACCCAAACACCCGTAGGTTCGACACATTCGGCTTGTGTCTGAAGTATGCTTTGAAAGGGGTATTCCCTTTCATAGATGAGTGTGGAACCTTGTTCTAAATGTATTCTACAGCATGCATGGCTTCATCCCATAAATTTGCGGAAAGTTTCTTTGATTCCAACATACAGGTGGTCATCTCCTTGAGAGACCGATTCTTCCTTTCCGCTATACCGTTCTGCTGGGGAGTGTAGGGAATTGAATGCCGGACCTGAATACCACTTTGGGAGAATATGTGAAGCAAATAATTACTGACATACTCCCCACCATTATCATATCTCAATATCTTGATCTTAGTCCCAGAGGCATTCTCGATCAAGGCGTTAAGTTCAGAATTTTTTTCACATACTTTAGACTTCTTTTTGAGAAAGAAGACCCATGTGTACCTTGAAAAATAATCAATAAAAGTCATAATATACCTTGATCCATTCATGGATGTGACAGGAATCAGAATTTTGATATCATAATGTATCAGCCCCAATATGCATGTATCTCGGTTTGCCTTCACTCGATCGAACTTGTGCTCAGGGTGTTTTCGAATCACACAACCCTTGCAATTTCCGGTGGTTGCCTTGATGACCGGGAGGCCTTCAACCATGGAGTTTTTCTGTAATTGCTACAAATATTTGAAATTTAGATGGCCAAACCTTTCATGCTACATCCTAATAACCTCATTTCCATGAGTTAGTAGAGCGATGGGCTTTGCATCCGGCACAAAGTGGGAGAACTCATAGGCTCTTGCATGATGGTTTGCAAGACCTTTAGCAATGAGTTTTCCGGATGCAATCTCTATTATCTCAACATAATTTGGGCTAAAAGAAACTCTCTTAGGCACTCCTATATGTGTCATTTGATAGACACTATGGATATTTGATGCCAGAGACGATACATACAACACATTTGAAAAAAAACCATTTTCAAGATCAACAGTACCTTGTCCTTCTGAAATGATGCTGGAGTCATCTTCCATGTGGATGGGAATGGATTTTCTGGTCTCCAAGGAATAAAAGGAGTCTCTTTCAGCCATCATGTGGTTCGAAGCTCTAGATTCAATCAATATTGCTTTGGAATTTGAAGTGCTTGCCATGAGGGCATGACCTCTTTCATGCTATGGTTCCCGATCTTGTTGATCTCTCCTCTGAAAGATTTTTGGAAGATTGATGTGATTTCTCTCAAGGAGAGAGGTAGATTCATCAAGCTTCTTCTTCATGTAGGCATGTTCAGGGTGGAAGCCCTTCTCACAATATGAACACTTGATTTTTTTCCTTTCCATGGTGCCCTTTTCCTTTGTTCTTCCTTGAGCCGAAAGACTCATCATGCTACTGGTTTTCAATTATAGGCTTAGGAGCATCAAATTTAGTTTTTGGGTTCTTCTACTGCTTTCCTTTACCCTTCAGATATTTGGGCCTTGAGACATGGAGGGCTTGAGCACGGGAGGATCTGATGATCCCCATCTGGACAAGCTTATCATGTTCACTTGTGAGGGACTCAATGAAGGAATTGAGTGTAGGCATCTTCCATCTAGGGGTGGTGAGCTTCCCCGCACAGAATGTATAAAAAAAAATTGAATAATCAGCTCCAAGTTTGGAGAGTATGGCAAGGATTAGCTGATCATCCTCCTTCTCCACTTTGCATTGCTTCAAGAGTAAGACAATGTGCTTGATCTTAGTGAAAAAGCCATTCAAAGTCTCAAAATTGGAGGGATGGAGAGACATTAATTCATTTTTGAGCTGGTAAACTCTCAAGTCATCTTGATTTCCATATAGGGTTTCCAATTTGTCCCATATTTCCTTTGGAGTCTTTAATCCCGAAAGATGGAAAAGAAGATCCCAGGAAATAGAGAGGCACAAGAATCCAAAGGCTTCATCCTTCTTGTTCAAGAATATTGATTTGTCTATAGCAGAACCAGGCTCAGGGTCAGTGCCCATGGTGACTCTATAGAGTCGTCTAGAGTGTAGCTGAATCTCCATGTTACCTTTCCATGAGTGGAAATTGTATGGAGTCAAAAGATCTACTGAGGAGGCCATCTGGATCTGTTGGAGTGAATGCTTCACCTGTAGAAAACCTAAAAATCACAATAGAAAGGGCAATGTAAGGTCAGACAGTTTGCACATTTTAGGCTTTCATCACACCCAACAAAGTCAATCAAGCAAGCTTGATCAACAAGTTCTTTACTTGGGGTATTAAGTGGTAAGCCTTGGCTTCTGGTGTAGTGCTGGATTTTTGAGCTATTGCTCAATTTTCATGTAGAAATTTGTCAAAAAGCTTGTTTTTGAGAGATAGAGCTTCGTCCCGCTGTGAGATTTGATACCATATTAAACTTGCATAGTGATCTAGGGACTAAACACAGTCTCATCAATAGATTAATGACAATAATTCATGAAAATGGTGAAAATTGTGCTACAAAATGAGTAGCTTCTCTGTATATTCACAAAGAAGAATGAGTAATTAAATTACAATGTCATGCTATAAGCATGAATGAGAAGAAATTCAAATTACTAAGGAGTTCATTCGGATTGAATGAGTGAGTCTAGCTTAACTGAATGTAAGCCACAGTCAACACTCAAGTTAACCATTGATCAAAACCCTAACTGACTCAACTAATCCCTAACTGAAGTTGAAGTGCAATAAATGACTGAGTCTCAATTGAAAGAGATCAGACACATGTCACAACAAGCCAACCATAAAGTGGTAGCGCTTCAATGACTCCAATGAACCCCGATGAGGTTAACTGACGTGTAACTGGACATCAGAAGTGGTTGGAGGCGCCCCTGTTGACTCCAGTTCATTAAATAATCAATTTAATAAAGGGAGGCTCCTTCATTGCCCTGTTTAACTAATTGTAACCATCAGTTAGCAATTAGGTGCATTAATGTCACTTAGATCACCCCCGGAGTGCTCCAGTTAGCCTCCCCGAATGTAGGAGAAGGCTAAGTTAGCCTCCTTGACTGAAGGTAGGCATCGATGTGATCTAGCTGATGACATTTAATGCTCCACTAATGCTAATTAAGCCAATAATACTTAGGATAGTGGTTTAACTAGGCCAAATTGACCAAAATGAGTGTGTAAGGTGGTAAATGTCTCCAACAATGAATACATAGTCTATTGACTTATATACTACATAATAGTGAAGAGTTACATCTCTTATCATGATGTTGTTGCATTTAACATATGTAATATTAATTAATTAATTACTTAATATAATTTATTATTTTATTTACATATTATTCTATCTGGTATGTTACAAAAGAAGCATCGTCAAAATCAAGAAAAAAAAGATATTGTATGAAGAGACTACCAAAAGACTTGAAGAACACATTTTCAATAATGTTGAAAATATCTCAATGCAGATAATGCAAAAGTATAAATTCAATCTAGACTCACATAAGAATTTGATGAATGGAGTAAGAATTCATCTTCAAAATGAGAAGGAAGACAAAATTCTACAATGACACCATAAAATAATTGAAGAAGTTGAGCTCTAAATTGAAGATGTGGATTGTCAAATATGAGGGTATTATCTTAAAGGTGAGAGTAACCAAATAATAGACATATAGAATAGAAGATGTCGTTATTTGAAAAGAAGATTGATGATAGGAGTGTGCATAAGGAAGAGAAACCATCATATGTGAAACCAAATCAACATATTCATTAAGAAGAATGTTTCTAACAAATACAAGGACATATACAATGATACTATCAAGGAAGAATATTGAATACTCGACAATATTAAGGGATCAGGGCATCAAAAACATATTATTCAACAATATATTATCAAATACCAAAAACTACAACAAATTGAAAAACTCTCAGTCTCAACACATGGATTTAAAATTATACAATAAACACCTATTAAGGATTGAGACAAAAAATAATTGAATATATATGGATGAATCATCATCAATGGAAACAAGAAAGCAAGAGCATAAGGAAGTCCTATTACTTGGTTTCATCACATGTAAAGCCATTAACTGCAAATGTTTGAGGACAATTTTTTTTGAAGGAGGGTACTATGATATGACCCAAGGGGGGCCATATATGGGGTTAAATGTATATAATATGACCCAAGGGGGGATGTATACGGGGATAAATGCATATGTAATAGGGCCAGCCTAATGAAGGGGCCTCATGTGAAATGAATGGATATGTACACATAAATCTTACTTAATCATTGTTGAGGAACATGTGAAATGATTATGTGAATGTCTTGGGGTGATTGGAGAATTATTTTCTATTCTTTAAGGATTTATTGTGTAAATTATGTTTCTTATCTATATTAGATTTCTTCTCCACCTTTAATTTGTTGCACATGGTACATACTCTTGTTATTTAATTTTATCTTAAGGATATTGGTTCATAACAAAGGTGATGGGGGTAAAAAAAAGTACGCCAATAAAAGGAATGTTGGTTGTGGAGCCCGACCTTCTAGATTCAAAGATGTTATTGTTCAACTATGTTTGTACCCTAGTTTTACTGTACACTCATCCTAAGTCGGGGGTGAGGGGGCTAGCGGGGGTTTAAGGGAAGCACCCCCAAGAAATGGGGTTCAGGGGTGAATCCCCAAAAGAAATTTCTGGGATGTATGTTGGCCAATGAAAGTTTATGGACCCATGGTATTGGGTGACCCACAGTATTTTCCCATGGTAACTACCCTATGAAAGGAAATCATTGTAATACAAATGTGTATTGTATTGTAGCATTGTAAAACAATCTCTGTGATTATGAGAGTGTATAGAGGAAGTGTAGCAAGATTGCTGCAAGATGTATCCCTTGATTTGTTGGATGGTATAATAATAAAGGACTAACAATTTATGTGTGGATGTAGTGCATATTGGGTGAACCACGTTATTGTCTCTCTTGTAATGTGTTTATTATTTGCATCTTGTTTAATTGTATAATCGTTATTGCTCTACGATCCCATTTTTATAACAATTGGTATCAGAGCCAAAATATATATTTGGCTGGTAAAATCACAAGAAATAAGGGTTCCTGGTTCGAGTGGGAGAAATGGAAAAAGAAGGAAAGTTTAGGGTCGAACAATTTAATGACCAAAACTACTAGTTATGGAAGATGCAAATGGATGACTATATGTACCAGAAGGATCTATCCATACTGTTGGGCAGAAAAAAAAAACCAGTGGCTATGAAGGATGAATAATGGGAGGTTCTTGACATCAAGGCACTATGAACAATACAACTGTGTCTGGCTTCATCAATGGCTTTCAATATCTCAAAAGAAAAGACAACATAGGGTGTGATCAACGCATTGGCTAAGCTCTATGAAAAACCCTTGGATTCCAACAAGGTATTTTTAATCAAGCATTTATTTAATATGAATATGTCAGAAGGTGGATATGTTGCTAACCATTTAAATGAATTTAATATGCTCAGTAGTCAGCTAAGTTCTGTAAAAGTGAACTTCGATGATGAGGTTAGGGCTCTTCTAATCTTGTGCTCATTGCAAGAAAGATGGAATAGCTTGGTCATGGATGTAAGTAACTCTGTCCTTGGTTCAAAGACTCTTAAATTTGATGATGTTATTGGTGTTATTATTAGCAAGGAAATTTGAAGAAAAAGAACAGGTGAGACATTAGGTAATCCGTTGACCATGGAGAGCAGGGGAAGACAAAAGGAGAGAGAAAGGAGCAAAGGTAATCGTAGTAATTCTAGAAAGGGCAGATCCAAGTCCCAATTTGGAAATATAGAGTGTTGGAAATGTGGTAAGAAAGGAAATCTAAATAAAGATTGCAGAGCTCCAAAGAAGAATGGAGACAAGCAGCAGGAGACTACTCAGGAAGAAAATGTAGCAAGTGATGTGTTACAATATGCTTTGATTATTGCATTAGATAATACTAGTGATTACTGGGTAGTATATTCAAGGGATTCATTGCTACACCCCATAGGAAATTATTTCATGATTATGTTCCAGGTGATTTTGGACATGCTTTATTGGGGGATGACGAACCATGTAAAATTGTTGGAATGGGTAAGTTATGGATTAAGTTAAATAATGGAAATGAATGGATGCTAAAATATGTAAGGCATATTTCTGCAATGAAAATAAATTTGATCTCAGCATGGCAGTTGGGAAATAGTGGATGTTTATCTACGTTTGGAAAAATGTGGTGGAATATATCTAAAGGAGCACTGGTAATATAAAAAGGAGATAGGATATGTATGTTGTATTTATGTCCTCATAATACTGATTATTATATCTCTGTAGCTTCCATAGAAATAGGTGCAACATTATGGCATTATAGGCTTGGCCACATGAGTGAGAAGGGGATGCAGATTCTCCACTCAAGGAAATTACGTCCAGATCTCAAGCATGTAAGTTTGGAATTATGTGAGAACTGTGTTTATGGATAACATAAGGGAGTTATATTTTTCAGGGTTGGGAAACAAAAGAACACTGAAAAGTTAGAGCTTGTGCATACAGATGTATGGGGACTGGCTCAGGTACGATCTCTTGGTGGCTCTCGTTATTATGTTACTTTTATTGATGATGCAAATTGAAAAACTTGGGTTTATTGCATTAGACAAAATCTGATGTGTTTGCTACTTTTAAGAAGTGGAAAGATTTGGTTGAGAATGAGAGAAGGAAAAAGTTGAAATGTCTCATATCTGATAATGGAGGTGAATACTGCAACAAGGAGTTTAATAGTTACTATTTAGACAATGGGATTCATAGAGATTCACTAGAACACAACAAGAAAATAGTGTGTCAGAAAGAATGAACAAAATGATCATGGATCGTGCAAGGTGTGTGCGATTGCATGCCACGTTTCCCTTACAGTTTTGGGATGATGCTGTAGATACTGTTGTTTATTTAATAAATAGAGGGCCTTCAAGCGCTTTGGATAGTGGAATTCCGGAGGAGGCATGGACAGACAGAAAGGTAAATTACCCATTTATTATAAATTTTGGTTGTGAAGCATTTTTCCATATTGATAAAGGAAATAGAATAAAGCTTGAGGCTAAATCCAAGAAATGTATCTTTATTGGATTCGGGGTTGATGATTTTGGTTATCGCTTATGGGATTATGAAAAACGCAAAATAATTAGGAGTAGAGATGTATTATTCAATGAAAAGGTTATGTACAAAGACCAGTTGAAAGGAAAAAAAGAGGAAAAGGAAAACACATAATACATAATGCTTCATGAAATCAAAGAATATGAAGTTCTAAAGGAACCAAAAAATCAAGAGTACTAAACAGGTACCCCAAAATCCTGCAAATGTAAGAAGATCTACCAGGTTAAGTAGACCCCCTGAATGATTCTATCCATGACTGTATTAATTATTGATGACTAATTATGGTGAACCATAATGTTATGAAGAGGAAATGCATGTACAAAGTATAAATAGTTGGGAGAAAGGCATGGATGAGGAGATTGAATCATTGGTATGAAATCAAACTTGGTATTTGGTTGAATTTCCTGCAAGAAAAAGAGCATTGTAGAATAAATGGGTTTACAGGTTGAAGGAAGAATATAGAGGCAAGAAGTAGTACAAGGATAGACTTGTTGTAAAGGGGTTTGCACAAAAGAAATTTATATATTTTAATGAAATATTTTCTCCTATTGTTAAAATGACTTCAATTAGGACTATTTTAAGTCTAGTGGCGGTAGAATATTTTTATGTTGAACAATTAGATGTAAAACAACCTTTCCCCATTAGGATTTGGAGGAAGAGATTTATATGGAGCAACCACAGGGGTATGAGGTCAAAGTGAATGAGAATTTGGTTTGGAGGTAGAAGAAGAGATTGTATGTCCTGAAGCAACCTCCGAGGCAGTTGTATTTTAAATTTGATAAGTTTACAACAGAATAGGGTTATAGTAGATACCAATATGACAATCGTGTTTATTTCAAAATGATAGATAATGGAATATATATTATCTTGTTATTGTATGTGGTTGACATGCTTATTGTAGGGTCTAACATGTAAGATATAAATGTGCTAAAAAAAACTAACTAAGTCATTTGCGATGAAGGATTTGGGTGCTACAAAGCAAATCCTTGGTATGAGAATAAAAAGAGACAGGAAAAATAACAAATTCAAATTGTCTCAAGGTGAGTACATAGAAAAGGTGTGGAGAGGTTTAGAATGCAGAATGAAAAACCAGTTAGTACACCTTTGGACAACCATTTCAAACTAAGTAAGGAGATGTGTCCCAAGACACAAGAAGAGATAGAATACATGTCCAAGGTTCCCTTTTAATCAACAGTTGGAGTATTGATGTATGCCATGGTGTGCATAATACCAGATATTGCACATGCAGTGTGAGTTATGAGCAGGTATATGAAAAATCCAGGTAAAGAGCATTGGAAAGCAGTCTAGTGGATTCTCATGTATTTGAGAGGTACCATTTTTCACGCATTATGTTTTGGAGGTTCAGACACTGCTCTACAGGGATCTGTTGATCGAGATATGATAGGTGATAAAGACAACAGGAGGAGAACCATAGGGTATGTCTTTACTATGGGTGGAAAAACAATAAGTTGAATTTGAAAACTGTAAAAGGCTTTTGTACTTTCAACAATGAAAGCAGAGTATGTTGCTGCTACAGAGACTAGTAAAGAGATGATTTGGTTGTAGAGGTTCATGGAGTAATTGGGTAAGAAGTAGGAGAATATAAGGTTGTACAGTGACAACCAGATTTCCATTCATCTTGCAAAGAAATAAACATTTCATTCAAATACTAAACATATACATCTCAAGTACCATTTCATAAGATTTGTTCTAGAAGATGAACTGTTAAAGTTGGAAAATATATGTACTAGCTAGAATCCTGTAGACATGTTGAAAAGGTAGTAACTAGATAGAAACTAAGTTCCTGCTCCATTTTTGTTGGCCTTCAAGCATGAAGTTGAAAATGAGAAATTTTCCAAGTCCAAGGTTCAGAGCGTTGTCTAGCAGGTGCAACAACAATGGAGTTGTTGCGATCAACCTCCAAGTGGGAGATTGTTGGTTATGGAGCCTAATCTTCTAGATTCAGAGATGTCATTGTTCAGTTTTATTTGTACCCCATTTTTACTGTACACGTGCCCCATCTGGGGGCTATGGCGTGACATCCTCCCTCCGGGGGGGTCTACGGGCCAGCGAGATCCCGACGACGGTTCAGGTGAAGCTCCCATGAAATAAATTTTTGGGGCATTTGTTGGAAAACAGTTTGTGACACCATGTTATTGTGTGGCCTATAGTATTTTCCCATGGTAAATCCCCTATAAAAGGAAATCATTGTGATACAACTATGTATCGTATTGTAGCATTGTAAAACAATGTATGTGATTGTGTGAGAGAGAGTGTGAGAGTGTGAAGAGGAAGTGCAACAAGGTTGTTGCAGGTTGTATCCCTTCATTTTGCAAGATGGTATATTGATAAAGGATTGGTAATTTTTGTGTGGATGTAGCCCATCTTGGGTGAACCATGTTATATCTATGTCTCTCTTGTAATGTGTTTAATATTTGCATCTTGTTTAATTGTTTAATTGTTTAATTTTTATTTCTCTGCGATCATGTTTTTCTAACATGGTAACTATGGAGTGCTACCAAAATGATAAAGTAATGCGATGTGGTTCCCACATTTTGAGTTGATCGGGGAACACATTTATACAAAAAGAATAATTATGTGGATGCTTTGTACAAATGAGAAGATGAGTGCCCATTGAGTGAAAAGCATGCAAAGCATCCTGATGGGGATGATCAAATGATATTGGTGTGTATAAAGGGTGGGGTCCCTTGTTGGTTCTATCGAGGGTTGGTGAAATTGATAGAAAATCATATGGTATTTTGATCATGATACATATGAGTGGTCATATGTGAATTGTAACCATAACATGTCTCTAGGAATATGATGAGGGAGTCATCAAGATGCATCAAATAAAGTGAACATGGTTTTCTTGGTAAGATGGTGAATTATCACATGTCTTATACTGGGTGGTTTGAAATCATGGGTTTTAGAATGTGTGTGGGGGGGGAATTGTAATGGTGTGCACATCCATGGGGGATCAAGTTACTTCCCAATAACAACATTATCGAGGTAAAATTGAATTTGGTGATGCATTTTATTTGGGGAGGAGGTGCTTATGGATATTGATGGGATGAATGGATAAGTGCAATGTACCTAGAAGGGATATTACGCCTATATGTAGGGTCAAGATGATATTTATATGGAGGGGGCTCATGGTACTTTGGACTAGTGAGGAATTTGTTTGCTAGAAAAAATACTACACAAATGACACAAATACCAAAACATAAGAGTTTTCATGACACTGAAATTTGAAAGTGCAATCATTATTGACATTAATTCACCATAATTGGAGAAACAATCAGAAAATGAGTGTTGGATGAAGTTTTTTGGGGGCCAAAAAAATGGCACCATGTTGAAGAGATTGATATCATAATCAAAATGATTCTAATGGTTTGTTAAATGGAGTTATAGAAGTCCCAAATGAAGTTGTTGAAAATTTAGTATTTTGTCCTATAAATAAGGGTGGGGCCCATTTTTTTAAAATAGTTTTTACCATCATGAGTTGGATGCATTAAAATGATTTTGCTAATTATAGGATATTAGACTGGTGATTTTCAATCCTATGAGTTCCAAGTAAGTCCTTGTGCCGATCTCGCCTTTTTCAATGGTTTAAATTTTTCATTTGGTCCTCTAGAAGCTTGTACAACTAACCGGAAGGGCTTTTTTGCTAGCCACATGGATTTTGAAGGAATACGCATTTAAGAGGGTTTATTCATATATTTTAATACCAAGATATTGAGAATATTATTTACATATTGGCAAGGTGATCAACACATTTCTTTGATGCAACAATGAGGTCATTGAGGTAAGCCAATATGATAATATCCAAGTCATGAAAGATGTAGGACATGGTGTGTTAGAATGTGGCTCTATCATTATTCAATAAAAATGTCATGACATGATACATGAAGGTTCCTGATGGTGTCATATAAGTTGTTTTATACTAATCCTATTAATAGATTTGTATTTGGTTGTAGCCAAAACAATCTACCCATGAATGATAGGACTTCGTCATTGACACATGGGTTGAATACTTGGTCGATAAATGGGTAGGGAAGTTTTCCGTGGGACAATATTGGTTGAGATATATAAAATATGTGCATACACATAATTTTCGCTATTTTTTTGTTAACATGGACAATATTTGATACCCAAGACGTGTAAGCGATGAGGTAAACGAACTCTACTTGGTGAAGTTTCTTGCTTTATGATTTGATAGTAGCTTCTTTGGAAGGGTGAACATGCCATTGTTTTTGTTGTACTAGTTAAGAGTCATGACATGTGTAGATAAGATGTTTGAAAATGATGGGTTTGAGCCCTAACATCTCCATGTATGACTAGGATAAAATATTTTGAAATTCTTGGAATAATGCTTTGTAAGTTTTGACCTCCTGCTAAGAGCAAGAAGAATCAAGTGCAATGCTTTCTATAATGCTAGACAACGAAAATATCCATGTTGATAATGGGGGGAATTTTATGCATGTTTCCTTCCTTGAAATAATCATGATAAGGAGTATGGATTTAAACCAATTGACATGGTTGTGAGGAATGAAATATTTGGTTTTGATGTAACACCCCAGTTTTGACCCCATGGTATTGAAATTGTACATGATGTATATACTGTATGTAAATCCTGGAAAGGAGCTCAAGCCAAGGCCCTACCATCAATTTGGTATTTTGTGTATAGGTGATCAAGGTTGATACCTATGGTTATGGTGCTAGTCAAGCACCGCATATTTTGGGACACCATGTAAATACACAATTTAATAAAAATACCACAAATAGCTATGCACTGCAACATGAAAGAGATGGGGGAATGATTTCACAAGGAATAGGGAGGGGAGTTAGTAAAAATCCTAAGCCAATAGGGTGAGACCAGACGTCAATGGGGAAACCCTCAACCCTCGACTACCTTTTTTGTCCTCTATCCTTAATTATTCAATTCTTTCAAAAGATCGCTTGAGGAAGTTAATGTATTTGGAAGAGCAAGGCATGGAAATTGGTTTCGTGACTGAGATTCCCTATAGCCTGCAGTCTAGGAAGCTGCATTCTTGATTCTCATGCAAGAAAACATGTGATGTGTTCTAGATGGTCTTTCCCTAAGTCGTGTGAAGGTTTTGTTGTTGTTCAGGGGGGGGTGGTTATCCATTCTATCATTCATGATTGTGATCAACTATCTTGTCGTGAAAGAGTTGTTTTGCAAGTAATTTCCTTTGCCAAGACCCTGGTTCATGTGTTACAGCTTTATCATGAACTACAAAGTGGTATGAGACCCAATTTCTCTGTGTTACAGAGTGAATCCTATGTTGCTGTGTCTCTCTGGGGTTTCCTATGATGTGTACCTTTGTTTGGGTCTGAACTGTATGCAATAATTAATAGTTGAAGAGATGAGGAATGGGATTAATAAAACTAGTGCAGAGAGGAACCTCGCAAAAAAATAAGAGTGGATGGTGAATCTTGACTGCATGGCTTGAAGAGCATTGGAAGGGAAGGCATAGCATGAGGGACTATGGAGCAAAGAAGGGGATGCTTCCTTATGTTGGGTTGCAGGTAATGTGGATTCCAGGACAGATAGATCTTATGGAGGTGTCCCTAGCTCTTGAATGAGCCACTATCTTAGTCATTCTACCTTTCCACTGCCTTAGCATCCTAATAAACCCAAAGGATATTGGCTTGGATGACAACCTATGAAACCCAATTATATATTGGCTTGGATGAGCAGCCTGTGAAACCCAATCGGATCTTGGATTGGCTGAGCATCCTGATAAACTCAACTGGTAGTTGGCTTGGATATGTATTGTTGTGCATTTGGCCATGTGTGTAATCCTTGGATGGAAAACCTGATAAACCCAACCATATGGCTTAGCTGAATAGCTTGTGAAACCCAATAGTGAGATGGCTTAGCTGAGTTCCTAATAAGCCTATATGTTCTCTTGGATGGTCCTTAATGTGAATCTTGGTTTAACTGTGTGCAGTATGTGAAACCGAACTATTATGCTGGTTTGGATGAATAGCCTATGGAACCCAACAATGAGATGGCTTGGCTGTGTAGCCCATGAAACCCATCTATTTGGCTTGTTTTCCTACATCCTGATAAAGCCAACTGCATGTTGGCTTGGCTGGACAGTCTCATAAACCCAACTGAAGGTTGGCTTGATTGTGTGTGATGTGATATGGCTATGTGTGAGTCTGCTATTCCCTAGTTCCTTGTGGAATTCATGCCCAGATCGGGGGTGGTAGTTGTGTTGAGAAATTAATGAACACAACTTGTCTATGGTTGGGTGGAACGTTACAATGACATAGCTAGTTGCAAGACAAATTCATCTTCAAGATAAGTAATCTCTGTTATTCTTATTTATGCAATGTATTTTCTTATGAATGAATTGAATATGATGAATGGTTTCTAATGATTTTAGTAGAGTTTATTGTTGTTAAATGTTCCTGCATTTGCATCTGTATATGCCTTGTATGTTTCAATGCATTATGCTTATGATCATGGAGGCTAGAAGCCTAGTTATAGAGTCAGAAGGAATCTAAATTAAGTGTTTCTGCACCCTGACATTCACCTACGGAAGGAGGAAGGTGGGAGGCAGAAGAGAGAAGTTGAAACAGGCTGAATGTTGATTTTCCGCACCCTGAAATTTTCCTGCGGAAGGGCGGAAGGTGTAAGGAAGAAAATGGGAAAAATTTTAAGGTGAAAAATTAGTTTTCTGATTCTCGAGCTACGCACTGGAGAGCGGAAAGGTGGAATACAGATTGTAGAAACGTGGATAATGTATTCCATCAAAAGTTATGTTTCCAATTTCTGAGTTCTGAAGGTGAAAGGTGGAAGGGAGGAAGGAGGAAGGAAAAATGCGGTTTGAATGACTCCATTGCACACTATGTTTCTGATTTCCGATTCTGAAGTGGAAGGAAGAAAGGGAAGCGCGGAAGCGGAGTGCAGAAAAGGAATTTATGGTCATAGAGTGGATCTATTGATGGCAGAATGAATGTTACAGTAGTTCTCGAGTCTAAGTATGAATGTTAACGAGTGTTTTCATGACCATTCCCTATGTTCCAAATGCATAACCACGATTATTTAAGAATTTTTTAATTTCGCATGATAATCAGGGTATGGGTACGTGACATTGTGGTATAGGAGCTAATGGTTACGAAAATGGGCCTAAATGGGCCAAATTTATTAGTTGCAGAGAGAAAAAATACTGCAAGACCAAGTGCTATTTAGAAGAACTGCTAAATCTAGCTAACCCGACCAAATGTCCCAGGAAACGCTCATTAAAGAGTGAACTTCAAATTGACGGTGAACCCAATTACATAAATAGTTCGTGCTCCATAAAGTGACTTTAATACCTCCAATATTCAACCGTGATATCCAATGGGGAGAGGACACATCATTTATGCATGTTTCCCATTGTGCACATCAAAGTTTTCTTTGCCCGCACTAGTTCTTCCCAATGAAATCGTTGTCAACCGTTGAGATGTTTGGGGATCAACCTTGTCCATTGATCTTAATCTCTATTGTGGTGATAAGTTTCCAATTTCGCAAATCATTTCCCTTTTATCCTCCTCATTCTTTTATTTGTAAAATTCACCTTTATTGCAGATCTGGTTCTACTAGGATCTCGACTGTCCACACTTGTAGTGAATAATCGGTAAGTGATTTTTGAATTATGAGATTGTCTAACAGGGTGTTTATTAACACATTTTTGCAGAGTCATAGTACATATTGGAAAGTTTATTTTTGTATTAGCCATGAGAACCTACAACATGAATGATGCACAAGTTCCCTATGGGCACAAGGAAGATGCTATGGGGGAAAAATTCGAGTAGGAAATGTTGAAACAAAGTCCAATGGAAGGAAATATCAAGATACTCCCCCAGATATTTCAGCCACCATGAGAAGCATGATTAAAGCTCAGGAAGAGCATAATCAGCTGAACGTATCCATGTTGCAAAGTTTGATAGAAATACAAAGGAAGATGAACTCCGGGCATTGGACAATGAATCCCGAAGGAAGTAAGAGTAGTTCCAGAAGAAGAAGAAAAATGTATTCTAGTGGATAATCTAAATTTGAAGGATCCACTGGGGGTTTGATCTCTTCATCTCACAAGGATAAGAGGAAGATGCATTATTAGAACAGTTCATGTGATGAATTCAAGAAGGCAAGGCCTCCTACCTTTAATGGTGAGATAAATACTGGTCAAGAAGCTGAAGCTTGGATTCTTGGGATGAAGAAGTATTTCCAAGTCCAAGACTACTCTAGAAATATGAAGGCTAGGGTAGGAATATTCAATATGAATGTAAGAACATCTATATGGTGGAAGAACCTTAGGAAAGTGAGTAAGATCAATGACAAAAATATTTTGTTGAAGAAGTTCAAGAAGTATTTCAAACAGAAGTACCTCTCTGAAAGGTACTATGATGATAAGATTAAAGAGTTCCATGAGCTGAAATTGGGGAAGCTAACCATGCAAGAGTATGCAAACAAGTTCTTGGAGTTGTTGAGGTATGTCAAGTACATCAGAGATGATAAAGTGAAAATCCAATGTTTTATGAGGGGATTACCTCAGTCATACAAAGATAGGATTGAGTTTGATGAACCTAGAACTCTAGAAGAGGCTATCAGGAAGGATAAGTATTGCTATGATTAGAACAAAAGAAAACCTGATATCCATATGGCATGGAAGGACAAAAACAAGGAAAAGTTTTACCAAAGAAAGAAAGGTTTCAAACCTTCTCACTTTCGAAATAAGCAAAGGTAGCCATCACAAGCTGTTACTGAGCTAGTAAGAGTGATGGGAGATAGGACAAGAGACCCAAAAGAGATTAGAGAACCTCTCCAATGTTGGAGATGTGGAGAAAACCATATGTGTAGGAGCTTTCCACTGGAGAATGGGTATGTAAACCCATATCACAACATTCAAGAAGATGAAACAGTGGGTCAAGTAGCAAGGACTGTCCCTAGAATTTATGCAGCACTAGAGGACCATTAGGAAGATTAATAGTCAACTGTGGTTGAAGTTGAAGGTAATATTGCTGAGCAATATTTTTCTGTTTGATTGACCCTAGATCTACTCACAGTTATATTACTCCTAGAGTTGTTGATATTTGTGATTTTAAGAAGTTAAAGTATAGAAAATCATGGTTAGTTCAGCTAGCCACTGGAACCAAGGGAAAGGTTAGTGAAGTGGTAGAGAAATGTCCATTTGTCTTGGATGGGTTAGTCACCTATGCAGAATTGAATGTTCTATCACTTGGTTCCTATGATATTCTCATTGGAATGGATTGGTTAGAATCTCAAAGAGTTAAGCTTGACTATTAAAACAATCCTTTTGAATGCATGGATGAATAAGGAAACCAAAGGGTTATAAGGGGAATTCCAAAAGTGATTTATGTTAGGCATATTTCAGCAATGCAGCTGAAGAAGTTCTGTAGGAAAGGTTGCAGATTGTATGTATCCCATGTTTGGGTGGCAACAGATGATGAAAATCCTAGGTTGGAGGACTTTAATGTGTTGCAGGAATTTAGGGATTTTTTTCCTGATGAAATTCCAGGGCTTCCTCCAAAGAGAGACATTGATTTTACAATTAATCTTGTGCCTGGAGCAACACCACTATTGAAGAAACCCTACAGGATGAGCACACTAGAATTGATAGATCTGAATATGTAGTTGCAAGAGTTGTTGGAAAAGAAGTATATTAGACCAAGTGTGTCTCCTTGGGAAACACCAATTCTTTTTGTGAAAAAGAAATATGGTACACTTAGGTTGTGTATTGACTACATGAAGTTAAACAAAGTCATCATGAAGAATAAATATTCGTTACCTCAAATTGATGACCTTTTTGATAAAATGAGAGGAGCAAAGGTGTTTTCAAGATTGACTTGAGGTCTAGTTACCATCAGGTAAGAATCAAGGGTGAAGATATTCATAATACAACCTTCAGAACAAGGTATGAACATTATGAGTTTGTAGTGGTACCATTTGGTCTCACAAATGTACCAACTACCTTTATGTGTCTCATGAATAGTGTTTTCAGCAAGTATCTGGACACGTTTGTTCTTGTTTTCCTTGAAAACATTCTTATTTATTCTAAGAATGAGGAATAGCATGAAGAACATTTGAGATTGAAATTGCAATTGCTAAGGGAGAATAAGCTGTATGCAAAGTTGAGAAACTGTGACTTCTATAAAGATAAAATTCATTATTTGGGTCACATATCTCAGAGGGGGGAATATCTATGGACCCTGAAAATATTGAAGCCATTATGAATTGGGCGACCCCAATAAATGTGACAGATGTGATATATTTGATGGGACTTGTAGGATACTATAGGAGATTCATTGAAGGATTCTCCGAGGTTACTCATTCAATCACTTCTTTGCAAAAGAAGGGGATAAAATTTGAATGGACACCAAGGTCTAAGGAGAGATTCCAGCGGTTGAAGAATCTTCTTACAAGTGCACCAATTCTGAAAAATGAAGACCCATAAAAGGACTTTGTGGTGTGTACTGGTGTATGTAATCAAGGACTCAAAGGAGTTATTATGCAAGACAACCACGTGGCATGCTATGAGTCTAGAAAGTTGAAAACACATGAGAATAACTATGCTACTCATGATTTAGAAATTGCAGCCATAGTACATGCTCTCAACATGTGGATGCATTACTTAATGGGCATAAAGTTTGAGCTAAGGACATACCATTGTGGTCTGAATGACTTGTTTGATCAGCCTACTATAAATGCTAGGAAAGCTAGATGGCTAGAGTTTTTATGTGAGTTTGAATTTGAAATCAAACACATAAAAGGAAAAGAAAACAAAGCGGCTAATGCACTCAACAGGAAGGTGCATGAAATGCATGTGGCATCTCTTAGTATTTTCCAGTCAGATTTGAGGTAGCAGATTATTAATCATACTACTGGTGATGAAATATATGTGCAGATAAAGGACAAGTTGCAGCTACAAAGTCTTGAAAAGAAGTATGAGGGATATAAATTGGAAGAATATGAACTTCTTACCTAGAAGAATGGAATTTATATTCCAAATGTGGAAGACTTGAGGAGAATTGTTATGGATGAAATCCATCAAGCTCCATATTTTGGTCACCCAGGATATCAAAAGAAAATTGATACATCCCAAAAATAGTATTTTGGCTAAGAATAAAAAAGGACATTTCTGAGTATATTTCTAAGTGCATGAAATGTCAGTAGGTGAAGGTTGAGCATCAACACCCAGTAGGTTTGTTGCAGCCTTTGCTAGTCCCAGAATGGAAATGGGAAGTTATTTCCATGGATTTTACTACAGGATTGGCGATGAATTGGAGACAACATGATTCCATGATCGTTGTGGTGGACAAGTTGACAAAGGAATCACATTTTAGACCAGTTAATTCCACAAATACGAATGATTCCATTTCAAAAATATTCATGAAGGATATTTTCAGATTGCATGGATTGCCTAAGGAAATAGTCTCTGACAGGGATCCCAAGTTTACTTCCAAGTTTTGGAAGGGTCTGTTTGCAGATTTGGGTACCAAGTTGAACTTAAACATTGCCTATCATCCTCATACTATTGGAAAGAGAGAGAGAGAGTGAATCAAGTGCTTGAAGACATGCTTTGCATGTATGTGATGGAAAAACCATCCAAGCGGGAAGATTATTTACACTTGGTATAATTTTCCTATAATAATGGACAGCAAGCATCATTGGGAATGAGTCCATATGAAGCCTTGTATGGAAGAAGGTGTAGGACACCAGCGAATTGTGATAATCTAGTGAATAGGATTGTTCTTGGTCTAGAATTGCTTAATAAAATGAAGCAAGAGGTTGTAAAGATCAAGCAAAATATGAAAGCAGCTCAAGATAGAAAGAAGACCTATGCAGATAAGCATAGAGTGCATAGAGAGTTCAGTATTGGGGCTTATGTTTAGCTTAGAGTGAGGGAAAGGAAGAGTTCCTTGAAGATTGGAATTTGTGCCAAGATATCACCTAGATATTGTGGGCCTTTTGAAGTTCTTGAGAGAATAGGGCCAGTTGCATATAGACTTGCATTTCCTACTAGCACTAGAGCTCATAATTTTTTTCATGTTTCTTTACTTAAGAAGTATCTACATGATCCTAACCATGTGATAAATTGGGATCTGTGGTCTAGGTGGAACCCGAGAGAGAGTTCCAAATTGAGCCATGGCGCATCCTCAACAGGAAGGTCACAATGCTCCAGAATCGAGTCGTCAAACAAGTAAAGGTGTAGTGGAAGTAGTTTGGTCTAGATGAGGCTATGTGGGAGGAGCTAGAGGATGCCATGCGATTAGCACTTCCAATTTTGTTCAATTTTTTAAAGCACTGAGGATAGTGCTAATGAAGGGGGAGGGGAACGTAACACCCTGATTTTGACCCCATGGTATTTAATTTGTACATGATGTATATATTATATGTAAATCATGGCAAGGAGTTCAATCCAAGGCCTTGCCATCAATTTGGTGTTTTGTGTATAGGTGATTAAGGTTGATACCTATGGTTATGGTGCTAGTCAAGCACTGCATATTTTGGGACACCATGTAAATACACAATTTAATAAAAATACCACAACTAGCTATGCACTGCAATGTGAAAGAGATGGGGGGATGATTTCACAAGGAATAGGGAGGGGAGTTAGTCAAAATCCTGAGCCAACAAGGTGAGATAAGATGTCAATGGGGAAACCCACAACCATCAAATATATTTTTGTACTTTGTCCTCAATCATTCAATTCTTCCAGAAGATCGATTGAGGTAGTTAATGTTTTTGGCAGAGAAAGGCATGGAAGTTGGTTTCGTGACTGAGATTTCCTACAACTTGCTGCCCGCAGTCTTGGAAGTTGCATTCTTTCTTCTGATGCAAGGAAACACGTGATGTGTTCCAGATGGTCTTTCCTTGAGTCACGTGAAGGTTTTGTTGTTGTTTCGGGGGGTTGTGGTTATTCTTTCTATCATTCATGATTGTGATTGACTATCCTGAGTCTTGGAAGAGTTGTTCTGCAAGTATTTTCCTTTGTCGAGACCCTAGTTGATGTGTTACATCGTTATCTTGAACTATAGAGTGGTATGCGAACCTATTTCTATGTGTTAGAGAATGAATCCTGTGATGCTGTGTCTCCCTGGGGTTCACTGTGATATGTACCTTGGTTTGGGTCTATCTTGTATGCAAGACTTAGGAGTGGAAGAGATGAGGAGTGGGATTGATAAACCTAGTACAGAGATGGACCTCATGAAAATATAAGAGTGGCTAGTGAATCTTCACTGCATGCCCTGAAGAGCACTAGACGGAAAGGCATAGCCCAAGGGACCGCGGAGAAGAGAAGGGGATGCTTCCTTGTGTTGGGGTGTAGGTAATGTGGATTTCAGGCCAAACAGATCTTTAGGATGTGTCCCTAGCTCTTGAATGAGCCACTAGCTTAGTAATTCTACCTTTCCACTTCCTTAGTAGCCGATAAACCAAAAGGATATTGGTTTGGTTGACAGCCTATGAAACCAAATTGTATATTGGCTTGGCTAGGAATCTTTTTAAACCCAATTAGATCTTGGATTGGTTGAGCATCCTAATAAAATCAACTGGTAGTTGGATTGGATGTGTCTTCTTATACATTTGACCATGTGTGTAATCCTTGGCTAGAAATCTTGATAAACCCAACTAGCTGACTTGGTTGAATAGTATGTGAAACCCAACAGTGAGATGGGATGGTTGAGTTCCTGATAAACCTATTTGTTTTCGTGGCTGGTCCTTAATGTGAATGTTGGATTGAATGTGTGCAGTCTGTGAAACCCAACTATTATATTGGATTGGCTGAATAGCCTATGAAACCAAACAGTGAGATGGCTTGGCTGTGTAGCCTGTGAAACCCATATGTTTGGCTTGTTTTCCTACAACCCGATAAACCCAACTATGTGTTGAATTGGTTGGACATTCTGATAAACCCAGCTGAATGTTGGATTGACTGTGTATGATGTGATCTGGCTATGTGAGTCTACTGTTCCCTAGTTCCTTATGGAATTCATGCCCAACTCGTGGGTGGAAGTTGTATTGAGAGATTAATGAGCACAACTACTCTATGGTTGGGTGGAATGTTGCAATGATATAGCTAGTTGCAGGATAACTTCATCTTCAAGATAAATAATCTATGTTATTCTTATTTATGCAATGTATTTGCTTATGAATGATATGAATATTATTAATTCTTTCTAATGATTTAAATAGAGTTTACTTTTTTTAAATGGTCCTGCATTTGCATCTATATATGCCTTGTATGTTTCAATGCATTCTGCTTATGATCATGGAGGCTAGAATCCTGGTTATAGAGTAAGAAGGCATATGAATTAAGTGTTTATGCACCCCAGGATTTGCTTGCGGAAGGATAAGGTTGGGAGGTGGAATAGAGAATTTGAAACATGATGAATGTATATTTTCCGCACCACAGAATCTGTTTGTGAAAGCGTGGAAGGTGGAAAATGGGAAAATGGTTAAGGTAAAAAGTTAGTTTTCCAATTTCCGATTTCCACACTGGAGGGCGAAAAGGTGGAATGTGGAAGGAAGAAACATGGATAAAATATTCTAAAAAAAGTTATGTTTTCAATTTTCAAGTTCTGAAGGCGGAAGGTGGAAGGGAGGAAGGTGGAAGGTAGAACGTGGTTTGAATGACTCTGTCGCATGGTATGTTTCTGAATTTTAATTCCGAAGCATAAGGTAGAAAGGGAAGTGCGTAAGGCAGAGTGCGAAAAGGACAGTTTTAGTGCAGAAAAGGAACTTCTGGTCATAGAGTGGATCTATTTATGGTGAAATGACTGTTACAGTGGTTCTTGAACCTAAGTATGAATGTTGAAGAGTGTTTTCATGACCATGCCCCGTGTTCCAAAATCAGAACCACAGTTCTTTAAGAAAATTTTTAATTCCGCATGATCATCGGGGTATGGGTATGTGATAGTTGAAAACACATTGCTAATCCATATGAGTGAATGTAAATGTACTTTGGGTTAAGAAGGAATATCAATGATGCATTCCATTCCAAATTACCTTAGGGATAGTCATGGATTCTAATATATCTTCATAAAAATGGAAGAATTCATCAAGGAATTCACTTGGAGCATTTGGTTAAAGAGAATTAGTGACTAAAGTATGGGTGTTTGGGGGGACACTATTGTGCATGTGTGATATGTTGCTCATGTGGGAAGAGAACATGTATTATACTACAACATAAGTATGTACTAGTGATACACCAATAATGTCTTCTGATGGTGATGACGCATGGTCATCACGTGTAGAAAGGACTGGCGATGATATGTAATGAATGTTAACTTGGTTAGTCGTATCATGTGGTGGGGGGTAGGATATTATCTTGAGGAAATAATAGTGAGATTGACAAGGGAGGGGGAGGGTTGTTAAGTAATCCCATTTTCTCAAAATGAGTAGCTCATTCCATGCTCAAAATGGGGCATTGGAATGAGAAAAAAGTCAACAATTTGCGTGATTGACATGGATGAGTAGTGCATGATTGAATTAATGGATTAACAAGGATCCCTGGATGGTTGGTTTGAGTAGGTGGGATAATGAAAAAATATAAAGGAATCATATGATGACGGTGTCTACATCAAGAAAACCCAAGGGGAGTAATGGTCTCCTCTAATTTATTTATAAAATTGATGGTGGTAGACTCAATAGAGGATTCTTGTGAGCCGATAATGAGGGTCTTGTCAAATGAATCATAGTGAGGGTGTCTCAAAATTTAGGGTGTTTGGGACAATGATGAGTGTAATGGACAAATTGAGAACATATTGTGCATGCATGACTAGTGCCTAATGCTTTGTTCTTTGATTTTGGGGTGGCTACTTGAGGACTAGCTAGTTTTCCTCTTGTTGAAGAGTTTACTACATGGGTAGTGTTTACATGTGTATTGAGAAAGTTCCTTAGCTTTGGAAATGTTGTGAAAAGGTTGGTTGTGTGTCCTGATGTATCACATAGAGCACATGGTTGGTTTTCTATTGGGGTAGGCGGATTAATTGGAAAATATACATCTTCCATCTTTGGAATTTTGGTGACCCCATTATTATAACAAGTTTTGAGTAGTGATGGTGTCATCATTGGTGCTACTGGACATGGTATCTCTAAATATGGTGCATTTGTGGGAGAAATAGGGGTGAAGTTAAAATGGGTGTCCAATTTTGGTAGAATTTATGGGGATGGTGTAGTTAAATACCAAATGGGTATCCCTAAAGTGAGGCTTAGAAAAATGAGTGTAGACATGACTATAATTCCTTACACACCCGAGGAAGGGAAAGACAGGGTATTTTGACAACTAGTGTTGCTGAAGTAGGTAGGGGAATCAATTTTCTGTTAGGATAGATCTATTTTTTGGGTTAATCCATAGAGGTAGAGGAATATTGTGTTTTATCCTATGATGTGAATATAGTACACATGACACCATCCATGGAGGCTAGGATAATTAGTGGAGGGACAATGTATGCCCCCAACAAGGCTGAGTATTTGCAAATTCCTAGGATGATATATATGTATGATGAAAGTGTTTTATGATCCTACGATGAGAATGCTATTATCTAGATTAGAATTGGGGCGAGGCTTGTAGTAAGTAAGGTGGTTTAGGGTGACAAATTTCCCATTTTGGGGGAACATCATGATGTGAAATACAAATGGCGCAACCAATTTGATGGTATACGTAT
This sequence comes from Pseudotsuga menziesii, assembly GCA_001517045.1. Taxonomy (NCBI): domain Eukaryota; kingdom Viridiplantae; phylum Streptophyta; class Pinopsida; order Pinales; family Pinaceae; genus Pseudotsuga; species Pseudotsuga menziesii. Next base: position 58,982 of record LPNX010764382.1, read on the forward strand.
AACTATAGCCCAAGAGGATGTTGCAATCGAGTTTTTCATTGACTACTTCAACATTGATAAATACCATTCCTCCCCCTAATTTTATGAGGACACTCTAGTATAGGCCTTGGGGATGTGACAACCAATCATGATAAGAATGAAGAGTGGTGGATGATGGAACTAAGTTGGGTGATCCAAGAAATTTCCAAATGTGGGTTGAGAGCAAACAAGTGGAGGATTCTTTGTCGATGATGCATCGATGAATGGAAATTCTCTTGACTGTGACGGGAATTTAGAAAGTGATGAATAAAGACAATAGAGGATCTCCATTATCTAGATCAAAATTCATAAGGCATGAATAATATGGGACAATCGCACCTAATTTGAAATTAATTCCTTATTTTGGGAAGGGATAGAATAAAGAACGTCAAGGGAAGACATGGCAGATAGGCATAGAGACAAGTCATCTACAATTCTATTGTTATGCAATGCTTTCGTACATGGATTATGGGAAGTTCATCATAGCGATGATTTTGGTATCCTAGGGATTGGATCGCTACTAGGACATGGTATCTATAATGATCCACTAGTGGTGGTGGGTGTATCCTTTCTCTGGGGGATTTCATATGTACCATATGCTTTGATGCGAGTTTGAATATGAACCTTTGCGGTGTTCATATACATGTTTTGAAAGAACCATCCCCTATAAGATGAGGTTCTTATTGATGGGACATGGCTCCTTGATTGGTGAAGGGTTGTTGCAACACCACTTGTTGTGGTGGTGGGGCATTGTTTACTTGAGGGGATTGGTGTTGGTTTTATTTTTTGCTTCCATCATATGTTGAAATTTTGGAATCAATAGACAATGTTGTGTGTAGTGATCATACTCACTACAAATGGAGCAAGGGAAATTAGTCATTAGGTTTTATTTTTTTCCATAATTTTGGGGGATTGTTGGCCCCTACATTTTGGTTTTGGTTTATGTCATTTCAGTTATATTAGGTAGGGGGGTTCCCCCCCACCCTTGTGCCCAATCCTTTTTTTGTTCTTACCTTTATTATTTCCATGATTATATGGATTAGGGTTATTGGATGTATTCAACTACTTAAACTATAGAGTTTGTTGCATAGGAGAGGATTGAACTGATTGACCCCATCTTGAGCCATGGGGTGAGGACTAGGTGGATTGTGAAATAGAAACTATGGGTTGTATATGGGTGTAGATAAATATGGGTTAAGAGATCCATATGATGTGGAGGTAGGATACAATGGAGACATAGGGATTTGAGGTGGTGCAAGTTGTAGTGGGCTTGCATTTGTGAAAGTTGGACTGTAAGGCATGTATGCCATTTATTTGGAATGCTTTGAGTGGAAATTATGGTTTGAGTTGTAGGTGGAATTTGATGTGAAATAATAAATGCAAAATATCCATGTGTAATAGGAGTATTCCATCAATGATAAACAACCTTGACGAGCCAATTGACAAAGTGAGATGCATTGATATGGGATTGATTCAGAGAACAATGTCGAGAGGCATCATGAATGATTGTGTATATATATCTTGATTGGGAATATATTAAATCAAATTGTTGTGATTTGAGAATAGAATCATCTTCATTTTGGGGCATGGTGGTTTTTACGTCTTTGGAAATCATGGGTAGGATTGATTTGAGAAACCAATCTAATAGGAACTCGTGGTGGATTGTGATTTTGCATAATGTTTTGCTTCAAAACCACTCATGGATGTGATCTGTAATGTGTGTGGATGTATTTTTAATAAACTACAATAAACCCTTCAATACAAGATCATGGAAAAATGGTAGTTGGAAATAAGTGAGGAAGACAATGTCTATAGACCTAAATGTGGAATGCGCACTAGATGATAGATTGGCGTACCACTTAGTTTTTGTTCCTGTGATTTTATATGGAATAATTGAAGTCACATGGCATATTCCACTATGCTATTGTATAAGCACCATAAATGGAATGAGATCACATAGTTATCTAGGTCGTCTCCTTGCTTTCTCTTAAACTTGGGAATGTTGGAGGGGAGATTTACTAACACTTTTGGCCATGCTGAGTCATGTTAGATGGGATAATTTATGAGATTAGATAAATATGGAAGATCCAAGCTTTCCATGAAAGGTAATTTCGACCAGGGAGAAGGGCTAGCCATTGGTTGTTGTTGTGGGGTACCTCCTATTAGTGTTGAGGGGGGTGTTATAGGGGTGGGGGGTAAGCCTATTGTTGGTGGTGAAGGAATTAGGATGAGTGAGAGATGAGGAAAAATGAGAAAGGTGTGTCAAATAATAAATGATTCAATCATAGATTCCCATGAATTTCCCCTAAGTGGTTTCCTTCTTCAAACATATTGTTCTCCATGTGAATGCTCCATCTCATGAAGTGGTATTTGAGGTAAAAGTATGGTTCTATTGAATGCTCCAAAGCATGTGAAGTGACAAATTCAATTTTTGGAGCCAAAATATGGTTGTGAGCCTTGAATGCACTATGGAAAGTTAATGGTCTATTGGTTGGTACAACCACATGGATATTGAGACTTCAAAAATTCACACAGTTGTACTTAATTCACTTTTTTTCCATTCTAAGGTTCAATTCCCATTTTGAATTTGATGAGGATGATTTTAATGAATTGCATGTTTTATGTTTATGATGTCCTTATGCAATAATTGTTGATGTAATTGTAACTTCGGAATGTATTCACTTGTATTTCTTATCTATTGTAACCCGATGTTTATTCCGGGATGTTCTTGTGTCATGTCATGCCCCGATGTTCCTATTGGGAGAATATATAATGTAAAAAAGTCATGTCAAGTCATTGTGGGTAACCCTCCTATTGTCTAAGAGTTAAAATCCCCATAGTTGTGGGTCACTAGGGTTATTAGAATCACCTAGTGAGGTCGGCCCTAGTAGGGTTTTAGTCATGTCGAGATTAGTATAAATAGAGAATTGGAATCTCTATTTAGCACACAACTCATACACACTCAAGTGTAGCGCATAGTTGAGGAAGAGAAAGACATTGGGGCTAGAGGAAAGAGCTTACTACTGTCGAGAGATTGTCTTAGTATTTTTGGGTTTCACTTTGGTGCTGATTCTATCTCTGAGAAAGTTGCAGGGTTTTCTCCATTTATGGTTTCCCCGAGGAAAAACACTGTGTTCATTGTCTCTTGTGTTTGATTGCCGTGCTTGTTGTTCTCTCAGTTAAAGATCCTAATGATATGCTAGCTTAATGTTGAAAAACAACATGGTATCAGAGCTAACCTGAGAAGAAGACACTGTGCAACTGCGGGAACTAGGGCTTCCTATTTTGTGGATATCTCTCCATAGATTTTTAGCAAAAGTAACGTGGACTAACTCTCCTCCCTAGGGCGCATCTTTCTGTCGAAGCAGAATCCAATTACGAGGTTTTTTAGTTTTGGACCCGACACTGCTGCTGAAAATTAGGGCTTTTCATAGAAGTGGAATTTTTCAGTGATCCTATGCATGAATTGATCTCCTCCCTAAAATCGAAGTTAGGGATCAATTTCAAAGCATTTGGTTGGACAGAACTCTGGAAAAGCAAAACCTTAATCTACTCCTGAACCAATACTGCAGGATTTCAGCTTCAAATCCAGATTCCACATCTTGACCTGGTAAGATCTAAATATTTTGTATTTCCATTTGAGGTTCTCAGTTAATATGTCTCATCATGCCAAGCTTGATGAAAAGCTTGAGGGAACTGATAACTTCCGAGCTTGGAAGTATAGGATCTCCCTGGTCCTGGAAGAAAATGAATTGGACTCCTATATCCGGGAGGAGGTTCCAGTTCCAGAGGGAGATGAGGCCAAGGCCTTACATAAGAAGAATTGGTTATGTAAAAGAGGATCATTGCTGATTCTATCAAGGATCACCTCATTCCACAGGTATCCTCTCTCAAGACACCTAAAGCCATGTTTGATTCCCTAACCAAATTGTTTGAAGGGAAGAACATCAATCGAAAGATGACTCTAAGGAACCAGTTAAAGAATGTCAAGATCCAGAATGAGGAGACCATCCAGTCATACTTCACATGGGTCTCCCAAATGAAAGAACAACTAGAAGCTGTAGATGAAGAAATGGAGAATGAAGAAATTTTGATGACAACATTGAATGGCCTCCCTAGGTCATGGGATTCTTTCATCCAAGGAATCTATTCTAGAAAGAAGTTGGTCAAGTTCAGTAGACTGTGGGAAGAATGCTCTCAAGAAGAATATCAGATAGCTGCTCGAGAAGAAAAGATGGGAAGTGAAGATAAATCTCTCATAGTACACTCCAAGAAAGGAAGAAGAGAAAGTCATCATCACCAAGGTAAGGATTCTCATCAGAAAAATAACTTTCTGAGAAGGGATCCATCCAGACTCAGATGTTATACATGCGATGAAATATGATACTTTGCTAAAAACTATCCCAAGAATAAGAATGTATCCAAGAAGAAGAGGAACTCCAAAAGAAGACATCATGCTCACACTGCTGAGGATGATGATCCTCCCAGGAAGAGAGTAAAACAAGAAAGTGAAGAATATTCAAGTGAAGATGAATATGTTCTGATCTCCACTCTGACAGGAACTGCCACACATGGAAGCAAATATTGGCTTATTGACAGTGGGGCTTCCAAGCACATGACAGGTTTCATGGAATCCTTTGAGAAACTATCTGAACATAATTCACCCCATAAGGTGAAGCTTGGGGATGACTACCAATATCCCATAAAAGGTATTGGTGAATCCTCCTATAAGCTATACTCTGGAAAATATGTAAAAATAAAAGATGTCTTATTTGTACCAGGAGTGAAGAAGAATCTTCTATCCATATCAGCATTGGATACAAAAGGTATGAGGCTTGCATTTGTAGATGTCCAAGTCATCATGTGGCCAAGAGGAAATACTATTGATGATGCAATAGTGATTGGAGAACAAGAAGGAGGCTTATACAAACTGAAGGGCCATCCAGAACAAGACATGGTCCATGACACAGTAGAGCCAAATGAACTTTCACACAGAAGGCTTGCACATGTGCATTATAGAGCACTACCACTTGCAAGCAAAGTTGTTGAAGGTCTTCCAAAAATTCAAGCAAAACATGAAGGGGTCTGCAAAGGATGTGCGAAAGGAAAGAATACAAAGAAGACATTTCCAAGTAATGAGAGCAAGGCAAAAGGAATCTTTGAAATCATCCACTCCGATGTATGCAGACCAATATCATCAAGCTCACTAAGAGGGTATGTATACTATGTTTATTTCATTGATGATTTTTCTAGGAAGACATGGATTTACTTCATGAAGAACAAAGATGAAGTTTTTAGCAAGTTCAAGGAATTGAAAGCCTTGATTGAGAATCACACAGAAAAGAAGATCAAGACCTTTTGATCAGATAATGGTGGAGAATTCACATCAAATGAATTCAAAGACTTATGCAAAGAATCAGGGATTAAGAGGGATTTGTCCACTCCTTACAATCCAAAAAAGAATGGGGTTGCAGAAAGGAAGAATAGAACCATCATGGAAGCTGTAAGAGAAATGCTTCATGATCAAGATCTTCATATGCATCTATGGGCAGAAGTAGCCAAAACAACGGTGTATGTATAGAATTGTACTCCACACAGAATACTCAAGAATAAGACTCCTGAAGAAGTCTTATCCGGTAAGAAACTAGAAGTCATCCATCTCAGAATATTCGGCTGTCCAGTGTACATACACATACCAAAAGAAAAGAGAACAAAACTAGATCCTTCAGGAAAGAAGGGTATATTTGTGGGATACTCTGAAAGCTTGAAGGATTACAGAATATACTTCCCAGGATACAAGAAGATAGATATCAGCAGGGATGTAACATTTGATGAAGACACAGCTTACAACAAATCCAGAAAGAGACCTGCTGAAGAAACTGAAGTAGCAGAAGCACCCAGAATTCATGATACAACCATGAATGAATAAATTCTTGAAGAAGATTGAGAATTTGAAGAACCACAAAGACCTGTAGATCCACCTCAGGAGAAGAATCCTCACAAGAGGCAACCTGCTTGGGTACGAGAAATTATCCAAGGTGCGGAAAGATATGGGGCTCCAGAAGTGAATCACAGAGAAAGAAATAGAACTAGATCTTGTTCCGAATATGTAGCTTTACTATGTGATGTTATCAATAAAGAACCTTCCAACTATGAAGAAGTGTCATAATAGAACGAATGGAAGGATTCCATGATCGAAAAGTATCAATTGATCATGAAGAATGATGTTTGGGATGTTGTCCCAAGACCAGAAGGGAAGTCAGTTGTAACTTCCAAATGGATCTACAAGATCAAGCATGCTGCAGATGGTAGCATTGAAAAATATAAGGCAATATTTGTGGCTCGTGGCTTCTCATAGAAGGAAGGAATAGATTATGAAGAAACCTTTGCTCCCGTGTCTAGATACACTTCCATCAGAATAGTACTTGCGTTGGCTATAGTAATGAAATGGAAGATACACCAAATGGATGTCAAGGATTATTTCTTGAATGGTGTAGTGGAAGAGGAAGTGTATGTAGAACAACCACTTGGTTTTGAGACACATGACAAAGAATCTCATGTGTGCAGATTGAAGAAAGCCCTGTATGGTTTGAAACAGGAACCTAGGACATGGTATGGTAGAATTGAAAACTTTCTATCCAGTTTGGGCTTTACCAAGAGTAAAGTAGATTCCAACCTTTACTACAAGGTTGAAGATGGAAATCTAGTGATGATTCTACTATATGTAGATGACCTGTTTCTAACAGGTATGGATGAGTTGATTGCTGATACGAAGAGAAAGCTTGCTACTGAGTTTGAAATGAAGGACTTTGGTATGATGCATTATTTTCTAGGTATGGAGATGTGGCAGAATGCAGATGGAATCTCCCTCGGACAAGGGAAGTATGTAGTAGATATCCTGAAGAGATTTGGGATGATGGGATGCAAGGCTATGGCCACACCTATGGCATCAAACCTGAAGCTATTGAGTAATGCTTCATCAGAGACGGTTGATGCCACGATGTATCGTCAGATGATTGGGTCCTTGATGTACCTGACGAACATGAGACCAGACATTTGCTTTGCTGTGAACACCTTGAGCTAGTTCTTGATAGATCCGAGACATGTTCAATTGATTGCTGCAAAGCACATTCTGAGGTACCCAAGGGGTACAATTGATTATGGACTCAAGTATGAGGTGAATCAGAAGATTAACCTTTAGGGTTATGTTGATTCAGATTGGGCAGGCAGTGCCATTGATAGGAAAAGCACTTCAGGTTATTACTTTAGTATGAGATTAGGTGTGATCTCTTGGTTTAGCAAGAAGCAATCCTGTGTGGCACTGAGTACAGTTGAAATAGAGTATGTTGCAGCTTGTTCAACTAATTGTGAGGTAGTATGGCTGTGTAAGATACTGTATGACTTTTTTGATCTCCAGATGGATGCTACTTGTATACATTGTGACAACCAGAGTTGTGTAAAGTTGTCAGAGAATCCAATGTTCCATGACAAGTCGAAGCATATCGAGATGAAATATCACTATATCAGGGATATGGTGCAGAAGGGAGCAGTGAAGCTCTAGTATGTTGTGACGAAGGAATAGATAGCTGATGTATTGATGAAGCCATTGTTTAGGGTGAAGTTCGAGTACTTTAGGGAGAAGATTGGTGTTCTCCAAATAGAGGTTTCCTCTAAGGGAAATTGATGAGTCCCATATCCATTTTGACATGGTGAGAGGATTGGTTCCTTCCACGGTCAGATGTAAGGGCTGAGCCATTCTGTCATGGTGAGAGGATTGGTTCCTTCCATGTTAGATATGAGTGCTGAGATCCATAGCCATTTTGACGAGTAGGTCAGAGATAAGGGTTGAGCGATTCTGTCATGGTGAGAGGATTGGTTCCTTCCATTTCAGATGTGAGCGCTGGCCATTCTATTGAGTAGGATAGATGTAAGGGAAACTTCCATTCTCCTGGAGAATGGAGGTGCCTGGTCAGTTACCAGGTAGCTCAGTCTAGGACTGGGGCCCATTCTGATATGATGGTAGGATTGGTTCTTATAGGATCATATGTGAGTGCACGCCTTTCTGAACATGCAGATGGATTGGTTCCTTGTATGTGTCGAATGTAAGTGCAGAACCTTTCTTTGATCATGTGTTGATCAGATATAAGTACTGAGCCTTTCTTCGATCATGTGTTGATCAGATATAAGTGATGTTCCTTTCTTCGATCATTGGTTGATCAGATGTAAGTGCAGTTCCTTTCTCAGATCATTGGTTGATCAGATGTAAGTTCAGGATCCTTTTGGCATGGAGGATTGGTTCCTTGCATGTCCAAGTGTAAGTGTTGGGCCTTTCTTTGATCATTGGTTGATCAGATGTAAGTGCTGGGTCTTTATGACAGGGTTGTGGGCTATGTTACCACATGGTCAGATGTGAGTGTTGGGTGTTGCCTTTCTGATATGATTATAGGATTAGTTCCTACATTATCAAATGTAAGTGCTGGGTGAAGGCCTACATGTTGGCTAGGCCTACATCCAGCATGAAAAAGGGCTGGTTCTGTAGAACTTCTTATGACAAGAAGAATCATGAGATAGCACCTGTGAAGATTCAGTATTGATGATATAGCAGAGATGATCTAGATTGAGAGATGATGCTCCAAAGATGATCCAGATCGAGTGATGATCCAGATCCATTGATGATGATCCAGATCGATTGATGATCCAGATCCAGTGATGATGATCCAGATTGAGTGATGATCCAGATCTAGTGATGATGATCTAGATCGAGTGACAATCCAAATCTAGAGACAAAGATGACTTGAAGACAAATAAGACTTGAAGACTTGAAGACTTAAAGAATGCAAATGACAAGAAGATCCAGAGAAGAAGACCAGTGATGAAAATTGTGTCGAGAGAATACCTTCCTAGTTAAGAGGGAGTGTTGATGTAATTGTAAGTTTGGAATGTATTCACTTGTATTTCTTATCTATTGTAACTCGATCTTTATTCTGAGATGTTATTATGTCATGTCATGCCCCGATGTTCCTATCGGGAGAATCTATATTGTAAAGAAGTCATGTCAAGTCATTGTGGGTAACCCTCCTATTGTTTAAGGTTTAATGTCCCCGTAGCTCCAAGGCACTAGGGTTAGTAGGGTTTTAGTCATGTCAGGATTAGTATAAATAGAGATCTTAACTCTCTATTTATCACACAAATCATACACACTCAAGTGTAGCACATAGTTGAGGAAGAGAAAGACACTGGGGCTAGAGGAAAGAGCTTACTACTGCCGGGAGATTGTCTTACTGTTTTTGGGTTTCACTTTGGTGCTGATTCTATCTCTAAGGAAGTTGCAGGGTTTTCTCCATTTATGGTTTCCCCAAGGAAAAACACTGTGTTCATTGTCTCTTGTGTTTGATTGCTGTGCTTGTTGTTCTCTCAGTTGAAGATCTTAATGATATGCTAGCTTAATGTTGAAAAACTAACAATAATTGCTTAAATTTCACATGTGTGTGAGATTTAGGTGATAACATTACCAAAAGAAATAAGAACTATAACAATAGTGTAAAACCAATCAACTAAAACCGAATTCAACAACATATAGGGATTATATTATCCTCGACTAGAGTGTGTTATAAAAACATGGAAGATGAGAATGTTGATACGAGATTCTTTACAAATATTGGTTCTTTGTATTTGTGACACATTTGATTTTTTCTTGTTGGCATTAACTTGTATATATTTTTTTGTAGCTAGCCTGTAATTTATATTAACATAAAAGAAAAAAGATACATAGTGTTATGCGGTTGGTCTACCATTAGGGAAACTAGACTAGCTACATAATTTTTTTTTATCAACTATTTCAAGAGGTTCAAAATAAGTTATCATAATAGATTTTCCATTGAAGTAAACATACTATATCATGTTCCCTGGTAGAAATAGAACTATATGTGTATATGCTAATAAAAGTATCTGATTAAACGACAAGACAAGCCCATCTAACATGATGAATGCTAGAACCGATAGTTCCTATATAAACAAAAAATAGACAAACATATAGATACTAGAATTAACATAGTCTAAGACGGTAATAGTAGAAGACACCTTTGGTGCTTACAGGTTGTCCAGAAGGAACACATTCCCTAAACACCATTCCTGTAGTCACTTTAGTAAATATGTTTATATTGGATCAAAACTCAACTTGCACCTTGGAAATAAGCTTCATAGTGGTTGTCACCATCGTATTTGACTCCGAGTTTTGTCTAGATTAAGGATGATTTCATTCCTTTCTTCATTGTTGTCCATGATGGTTGTTAACACCAAATATTTTCCACATAGATCTCTATGGTCCACACTATAATTATACATCATAATCCCACCATTATTCCCTCCATTTTCACCTTCATAACTAAATTACACCTAAAATTGTTCCAAAACATCATTATTCCTTCCCTCATAAATACATGGAAGATGGGCATTTATTGCAACATAACCCCATTCTCTCAAAAAAGGACAAAAAAATCATAAACTGAGAATGGGTAAAAAACTATGGACAAATACCATGCACTATGAAAAACCATGGACCAATACCATGGGAAACAAAATCATGGATCATCCTATAAATAAATTGTGAAGGTCTCCCCACAAACACTTTTACATTGCAAAACTTTATACTTTTTGTTTTTCACACTACTCACCTTCCTGCCACACCTTTACACATTGTATGTTGTGTTTAATCCATACACTCCTTGATTCATATTCCCATTGAAAACCATAGGTGGAGAAAATCAAAGAACCTGTAGGGATCCTATGCCAAGAAGAGGGACTAACTTAATCATTTCTATGCTTTTGATGTAATATGGCTCAGTTAGAGCCTCTATTCTAATAGAATAAAAATTTTACAACATATTTGTTTCACATACTTCTATTACATGCAAAAGAAATATAATTTGTGCATCATACACATAGGATTAAACAAAATTATAGAACATATTTCCATTTCCTACAGAAATTGAATATCTAAGTTAATGCTTGTAGAATACCTTGGTTTCATGGGTTGTATATAGTTCTTATAGCTCTTTCCTCCTTCACTCGCATCTCCTCTTTACTAATCCTTATTAACCAAACCAATAAAACACCCTACCAACCATCTTATCATGTTGGCCCTAGGAAACTAACGGGTTTCCTATCCCCCGAGCCCACAATCTGATAATCCAAATAAAAACTTTCCTTAGTTCAAAATCCCCCAATCCATAGTGCAATTTCCTCTTTCCTTCAAGTTTTTCCCACTCAAATCATCGAGTTAACCCCATTCCATGATATTCCTCCTTTCTCATAAAATTTCTAAGTCATATTCTCCCCAAATGAACCACCCCCCCCTTCCTTCCATGAAACCTTCCTTCTTTTTCCCATTTTCCTCCTCCTTCCTCCCTTTTTACCCCACCACCTTCCCCATTATGTTTTAGGATCCTAATTCATTAATACCATTATACTATTTAAGATGAAATAATGATTCGATGTGGTTATCCAATTCATAGTTCTCTCAAGCAGTTGAATACTTTAATTCTAATTAAGTTGGTACTCTTTAAGTTGACTTTTATTGTTTATTTATTTGTAGAATTTTTATTATTTGTTTGTTTACAGAACTATTCATTTAATGGTAATTCAATGCACTACTTCATTCTTTAAATGCTTTAGATATCATAATAAGTATCTTCACTTTTCATGGAGAGAATATTTATGTTCTCGTTACTTAATCTATTCTTATTCATCACAATGTTTTAGTTTTCAAGTAAAGATTAAATAATAATTTCAAGTGGATAATATAATAATATTAAGTTACACTATCACATTTAATTTGGTTAAACTACCACTAATAATAATAATAATAATAATAATAATAATATATTCTACCAACCATGTAAAACAATTTGGTGAGATAAACAATTCATTTAATCATATTCAATGAAGCTTGGGTGTATTCCATATTATTATTATTATTAAACTACTACTACTACTAATACTACTACTAATACTACTACTAATAATAATTAATGGTAAATAGTAACAACAATATTTATTTGTTTAATCGATAAGTAATTCAATATAAACATAGTATCTTCGTATTAATAACCAAGGTTCCCTTAATGGGTTAATTAATCATGTTTAACATTTAAACAATATAATTTTGTAGTTTTAATGCTCTATCTATGACACCTCACATTGACAACACTTTTAATTGAAAACACTTATCTTAATTGTTTATTACAATGTTTACATACAATGACTAATTCCCTTATTTTACACACTTAAAAAATTAACCATTCATTACCTAAGTTGATTAATATATCCTTAATCGAGTTATCTATGACCTTTTATACCATTATTCAAGCGTGACAAGTATGTTGTACACTAATACTATCATACATGTATAAGGTGTGCATGCATGGCCAGAGTATGCACATATTGGATATGCACTATAAACAAACACCATCTCACTTATGCATACCTTCTAACCAATAATAATAATCTCCCATGCAAAAAAGTGAAATTATATATATATATATATATATATATATAATTACTTTAACATTCTCAATTATTAAACAATTAATCCCATTTGTGATTTCCTTTCCTGATTTCTATGTACTTATTAACTTAACTAGTTAAACAAATATGGGGACCTACTACCATTAACTCGGTATCAAGGAATACCCAACCTCAACATTACTAACTAACACATCCTCCCATCTTAACCTACATCTGTATTCTCCCTATCCTTTCTATGTTACTAAATAAGTGGATATTGGCTTCATCGACTTGACCACATAAAGAAACTGAGAGTGGTAGCAGTGGCGAAATAGCAGACCTAGCCTCTCCTATTAGGAATATGACCATCATCATCACAACAACTTGGGGAGCATGTCTTAGCACAACCATCCAATGACCTTGGGTATCATAGTAACACAGGGTGGGTAATACATCCATCCATCTCAACATACCGGGCCTATATCCTACCAATTCATACTCTGTTGTTGTCAAAATTATCAAAATGTGTCATCATATCATTAGTTTGGTCAATAAGGTTCCTTGCATAAGTAAGTACTAATCCAAACATCATATTCAATTCCCAACTATCACTTAGCTTTTGTTTCTTGTGCGTTAGTATTTCCAAATGTTAAAAAAACAATATTGCAGAGAAAAAACAATTAAAAAATTAAACAAGATCCAAATATAAAACACATTACAAGAGAGACACAGATATAAGGTTGTTCACCCAAGATGGGCTACGTCCACACATAAATTTCTATCCCTTTATTAATATACCATCCAACAAAAAAATAAGGGATACAACCTACACCAACCCCACTACACTTCCTATTCACACTCTTGGTCTCTCTCACACAATCATAGAGATTGTTTTACAATGCTACAATACAATACATATCCGTATTACAGTGTTTTCCTTTTATAGGGAAATTACCATGGGAAAATACTATGGGTCACCCAATACCATGGGTCCGCAAACCATTGGACAAAAAACATCCCAAAAATTTCTTTCGGGTGCTTCACCCCCAAGTCCCCATCGAGGACCAGCTAGCCCTCAGACCCCCAATCCAGGAGAGTGTATCCACCCCGGATGCCCATGGGGGGACGATGTCTCCCCACACCCCCATCTTGTATGAGTGTACAATATGTACAGTAAAAATGGGGTACAAACACAACTAAACAATAACATCTATGAATCTAGAATATTAGGCTCCAGAACCAACAATCTCCCACTTGGAGAATTATCACAAAAACTCCACTACTGATGCACTTACTAAAGTATGCTTTGAACCTTGGAATTGGAAAATTTGTCTTCTTTACCTTCATGCTTGAATTCGAACTAAAACCGAGAAAGAAATTAGTTTCTCTTTGGTAACTACCTTTGCCAACATGTCTGCAGGATTCTAGCTAGTATGTATCTTTTCCAACTTTAACAGTTCATTTTCTAGAACAGATCTTATGGAATGTTACTTGAGCTGTATATTTTTAGTCTTCAAATGAAAGGCTGATTTCTTTGCAAGATGAATCACACTATGGATATCATTGTACAACTTGCTATTTTCCCACTTCTTACCCAATATCTCCATGAACCTGTGTAACCAAATCATCTCTTTACTAGCCTCTGTAGGAACAACATACTCTGATTCCATTGTTGAAAGTGCAACAACCTTTTTCATTTTCAAAATTCAACTTACAGTTGTCCCACCTACAGTAAAACATACCCTTTGGTGCTCCTGCTTTTGTCTTTATCACCAGCCATGCATGCGTCAACATATCCATGTAGAACAATATATGAACCTCCAAAACATAATGAATGAGAAGTGGTACCTCTCAAATAAATGAGAATCCACTATACTTCCATCCAATTCTCTTTACCTGGTTTGTTCATATGCCTTCTCACAACTCCCACTGCTTGCACAATATCTGGTCTTGTGCACACCATGGCATGCATCATGCTACCAACTATTGATGAATAGGGAATCTTGGACATGCATTATATATCTTCCCGTGTCTTTGGACACATATCCTTACTTAGTTTGAAATGGATGGCCAAATGTGTACTAATTGGTTTTGCATTCTGCATTCTAAACCTGTCCAACACCTTTTGCGATTTTTCATGTTTCTTGTTCTGCTCATACCAAGGATTTTCTTTGCAGCACTAAATCCTTCATAGAAAATGATTTAGCTATTTTTATTTTGAGAACATTTATATCTTGCATGTTAGACCCTACAACAAGCATGCCATCCATACAGAATATCAAGATAATATATCTTCCATTATATAGCCTCTTGAAAAAAACACAGTTCTCAGAATGGCATCTACTATAACCCTGCTCTGTCATAAACTTATCAAATTTTAAATACCACTGCATTGGATCTTGCTTCATTCCATACAAGCTCTCCGTAAGACTGCAAACCAAATTCTCCTTCCCTTTTACCTCATACCCTTGTGGCTGCTGCATATAAATCTCTTCCTCCAAATCCTCATGGAGAACAGATGTTCTTATATCTAACTGTTCAAGATGCAAATATTCTATCATCACTAAACTTAAAATAGTCCTAATTGAATTCATTTTAACAACATGAGAAAATATTTCATCAAAGTATATACCTTTCTTTTGTGGAAACCCCTTTACAAAAAGTCTATCCTTGTACCGCTTCTTTCCTCCATCTTCTTCCTTCAACCCGTAAACCCATTTATTCTACAATCCCTTTTTCCCTACATGCAACTAAATTGACGTATGATAGTTGAAAATCATGGGAAAGTTCTTCAAAGGAAGTGGGAACAAGTGAGTAGTGACATCGAGATACAGTCAGGCTACACCCTTGTTGGTGTAGTGTTGGACACATTCTCAGAGATTTCGATGCAACCCACATTTTTGAGTGAGGAATCAATTTAGTCATCTTCTAGACACATTCTTAGTACTTCCAGTATATAGAGAATTCCCTTTCCGTAATTCAACTCATGTCTTGATAATTAAAACTAACCAAGACACTTTTACAAAACAATTTACTTCAACCACATTATTTCACTTTGACTCAATTGTCACTGATCTGATTTGTAATTATTGTATTCACCCTTTATGTTTTGATGTTATACTGCTGAATATTTACTTAAATTTGCAAACAATCTTGTATCAAAATTTACTTCAAAAAACTCCTAAACAACTTACTTCCATCAATAATGATTAAAACGTAAAGATCCTTATACAACTCTTTCTTAGGGACCAACCCCCTTGGATTCATTAGGAGTTTTTCCTAAATAGAGGAGTCAAGATCAAGTGACAGTACTTGAATCAAGACTTCCCCCCAAGGACACACCTAGTAGCTTGAATATTTATGTTGCACTTAACCTCCAAGTGTGTGAAAGGCGACAACACTTTTTGGTGTCGTTGACGGGGATAAATATTTTTAGTTCCGGGTTACGACTTTCTTCTTTATTTTTTGTTTTGATTTGTTTTATGAATGATTAGAATATATTTTTGATTCTTTGTTTGGTTACTCCACTAACCTTTTTTCCTTTATACAAAGAATAGCAGAAAAGAGAATTTTTTGTGAAAGATTTATGTTGCCTATTTTTCTTTTTTTCACATGGTGATTCTATTGAAGGGATAAAACCCTTGTTTCTCACAAAATATGTTGATATTGATTGTGTGTATATGATATCATGCAAACAGTAAAATTTTAAAGCTCATTATTTTGACAAATCCGTGGTTATATCAAATGATTTCTATTGAGTAAACAATATGGATGAGGAAAGTGCTCGGATTTCTAGTGAATATCCTTCCATTAACTTCTCAAACATCCCAGGATTTCATAATTATCATAACAATGAAGATATATTTGATAATTTACCTATATTTTGGGGAAATAAGCATGTAGAGGTCCGACATGTCATATCTTACCTTAAAATTATGGTTGACTTCAATGTTTTGTAAGAAGATAATATTATGGAGATGTTTGTTAGTACTCTACGAGGAAATTCTTGTGAGTGCTATCTCAATGGTATTCCAAATAAATGTATTACTTCCCTTCCAATATTCCTTAGAATATTCTTGAGGCAATGGCATATAGGAGAGAATGACATGGAATATTTAGACAAATTCCTGGAGGGGTTTGTTTTCTCTTCCTTTCTTTGGATATAATATCATGAGGAAGACCCCGAATTACCTCGTCTCATCAGGATAGGAAATGATAGTTATTGGGTGCTACCTCCAAGAGATCACAATGAAGAAGAAATCCATGATGATTCCATTGAGTTTGTGCATGAAGAGTCATTAACTGAAAATATTGTTGAAGACCCTCCTCGTGTAACATCAACGAAGAAAATTGATGAATAGGAATGCTTTCATGATTATTTCAGTGATGATGATCACATTTGTATTCTAGATCTACCTTAGGATGAAACCATTACAGAAGCTTATAATGAAAATTATGATGAAAATTGTGATGTGCATGATGGAACTCCTACCTGTTCTCCATATAATGATGATAGTCTAGAAGTTTTACTGCCTTCTGAACTTTTTTATGAAGAAAATGAGTATGAAGAGGAGAACAAGTATAGCTTGGAGCACGATACAAGTGACAAAGAATCCCTTATGTCTGACAAATATGTTGATGAGGATTCCTAGAATATCATGGGAACACTATCTATGACATGCATGAGGAGGAAAACAATGAACCAGATCCTCTTGATGGTTTTATTGAAGATCCTATTTATGAGGTGTTAAAAGGAAAAAGCATGGATCTTGTGGCCTTGGGAAATTTTGATATGGAAGAAGAGCATGCAACTTATCCATATGATCGGTATGAGCCATAAATCAATATCAGTAATGAAGACAAAGAGAAGGAAAACAATCAAGAACTTGATACCAATGATGACGAATCTATCACATCTGACATATATAGGGAGGATTACTATTTGACTTTTATTGAAAATCCTACCTATGATATTTTTGATTTTTTTTGAAAATCCCATCTATGATATGTCTAGTGAGGAGAGTGTTTATTCTGAGACTTATGGAAGTTGTAAAGAAGATACATCATAATATTAGTCAGATATGTATTTGAGTATCTTTAATGAGGACTTGGAGAAGTAATGTAGTGAAGAGTTAGATTTGGTGCAACTAATTGAATATTTTTTTCAGCCATTGTCTTCACATACAAATGTTCCTTATGATTTGGAGCAGTTTGGGGCTTACATACAGAGTTATCAGCAGAGAATCCCTTTGGATGAGTATGATGACCTGCCTCATCATACAGACTTATACATTCGTCCTATTCAATATTAGATAGAATAAGCTTGCAAGAGGACCTACCTATTTGGGAAGCAGTTCGATAACCTTTTCCATGATTATAATTTCCCGTCCAACCCTTCCATCTTGAAGTTTCATGCATTTTTTCATTTCTTGAATAATGTTTCCTTTCTTTGGTTGGTAACCAAAGACAAGGAAAAAACCTTTAAAATTGATAAAATGCTTGGGCGGCTACATTGGATTTCTGATTACACCTAACTTTTTTTTATGTCATGCTTAGAGTTGGAAAATAAGCTTCTTAAATTGAGAATTTAATTTACGCATTTCTTTTATTTAATTAGGAATAAAACTCTCTTTCATTAATTAGTTTTTGTTACTTTCAATAAATCAACTTATAGCTCATTGGATCTTTTCATAAAATTTGTGCTACTAAGGTTTTCTCGTCAATATGAAATGTTTTTACAGATTATATAAACCCGAGATGATGGCATTCTCATATCCTCTCCTTGCTTGAAGACCAAATAGAGCATATGTCCTACAATTGGAGCCAAATGTTATCCACGAAGTTGCATTTATGGGATTTTTCAAGTGAGACACCAAGGATTATAACAAATCAATTGTTCTTACTCAGTGTGTGGAAGTTCCATGGTTTTGTTAGGGCCAATTGTGGTCCCTTTTTCACATGTTTAGACCCTTTTGGGGGAATTGTAATAAATGACATAACATGATGCTTTATTTTGTAAAAGGCTTGGAATTCTTAGGACTTGGTGATCAAGGTCATCATCCTTGAGTGTTTTTTCCCTCATCGATTATGTGACACTTTTTTAAGCAACATATAATTTTTGAGTTTTTAACTCAAAATCCTCCAAATTTAGGATGGTGAAACTGGTGATTATGTCTTAAAAGGTTATTAAATCCCAGGGTCTATGTATTGTAACATTCTAGTCATAGGACCAAAGTTTTTTGGACACGCACTAAGTGTTTCATAGTATTTTTTAATTTTTAGTTTTTTAGTAAAATCATCGATAAGGTGTATTTTAATTGTAAAAGTTAAAAATGTCGTAAAATTGGTCTTAGGGAGATAATTTGGTCATGGTGATGCTCATTTTTGGACCCCCCCCCATTAAACCCCTTAACCCACTTTTGAGTGTCAAATTAGTAATTTTCAGTTATTAATTTTGATTTTCTCTCCAAAATGACTCAGAGGGTCAAATAAATGGGAAAATTGGAGAAAATCGAATTCCTAAATCAAAGGCAGCTTGTCTGGGACTTATCTATGAGGTGTTATGGTTGTTGAGGATATTGTTTAGGGAATTTATGAGCATAGAGGAGCATCTTCATTCATCAATGGAATGGATCCAATCAAATCCATGAGGGGGTGAATTCCTCCATAGAGGGGCAAATTTATCCATGATAGAGATTTCCTCTTGTTGTATATGTGTCACATAAAGAGGCAGGGATCACATAAATTATAATAGGTGTCTCCTACCACCTCTATTTCACTCTATATCACTCCTAATATTCTAAAAAATCTCCAACACTTGGTAAATTCCCCCCCCTGGGGTTCGAGCTCCATTTTTTCTATCAAAGCAAGGCGTTCTTCCTCATTTGGGAAGATGCATTGAACCTATATCATTTGTACTTATGTTGTTGATATTTTGTTAATAAATATTGAAGGATTTGGAGGCTAGTCTGTGATTTCATTGTGAGCTTGTGACTTGGTCAAAATCTAAGGTGAAATCTGTGGAATTTCATGCTTTATTTTGTTTGAATGATGTGTTTAGATCCAATTAAATTTAAATAAGTATTTCCTGATGTCAATTTACTTATGTTAATTTTATTATCATAATTTTTTAGGAGTATAAAAATGTATTTGGTTATACTTATGCTCTCCTTCTTCTTTTTGATTAATGAAATGAATGGATTAACCTTGTTCTTTTGAGAAATTACCTAGATTTTTGCATATTTGTCTCAAAGTGAAGGGGATTGGAGATCAGTTTCATCAACTTCTCCTTAAAAATTCCATTTTTCTTTTTCTAATACAATTTTTTTGCATATCTATCTCTCCTTCATTTATTTCAAGCACGGGCTTGGGAGTTTCAGTCTTCTTCTCTCTAAAATTCAAGCTTTCTTCTTGGTTTCAGTTACTTGATGCTTAGTAAAATTGGATAAATCATTATGTATCTGAAATATGATTTTATTCAAGCATATATATAAGATATAGATTCATTTTTAAAGATTTATTTTAAACTAGATCTGTTTCAATCTTTCAAAGTGCCATTTTCACTAAAAAATATACAATTTTGTGTTATGCAACCAAGTCCTAGATATAGCATAAAAAGAGTAGAAATAGATAATAAGAGAGTAATCCACACATTAAAAATGAATAACATAGATAAATATCAATCCTCTTCGAGGGAGGAACCTCCTTACACAATGTACTAGTACACAAGACAAGACACGATACTCTGATGACTAAAATGAGAATATCTCCTTCCTATATATAGAAGATAAATGTGTACAATAACAACTAATAGACTCACTAATAGACCCAAGCCTACATAAATAATATGTAATGCACCACAATATAGGGAGTAATGCGCCACAGTATATGGTATAATGTGTCATCATTAAGGGCTTAACATGCCCCTTCCCTTCAAAAAGTGTTGTACTCAACGTTGAAGTAGTTCTGGATGTTGCTATATAAAGAGATAATCTTCCCATGTTGGATGTTCCATGTGTAAGTTCTTCCATTTATTGAGATACTCTGAAATTGATTGATTTTGAAGCTGTCTAGTTCGTATTTTAGCAATTTCTTTAGGCTCTAAGATGATTTTTCCTTCCACATAAAGTTCTATTAATATCGTTTAAACTGGTATTTTATCACCAATTACTTTCTTTAAACAGGAAATATGTAAAACTGGATGGATTCATGAAGTTGGAGGTAGTTCCAATTTGTAGGCCATACTACCAATATCTTGTAACACCTTGTAGGGAACGTAGTGTTTAGGTGATAATTTATTATCCTTCTTGGTGTTCTTGAGGGACATCTGTTTGTATGCTTGTAGGATTGAAAACATCTAATCCCCCATATTAAAGCTTCATTCATTACGGTGTTGATTTGCTTGTTGTTTCATTCAATTTTTTGCTAGATTCATATTGTCCTTTAAGAGTTCAAGAACTTGTTGTTGATGCTCCATGTGTTCTTCCATTGCTTGAACCTTAGAGGAGTATCTGATACCAAATGTTATGCAACCAAGTCCCAAATATAGCATAAAAAGAGCATAACTAGACAATAAGAGAGTAATCCAGGCCTTAACAATGAAAAACAAAGATAAATATCAATCCTCTTCAAGGGAGGAACCTCCTTACACAATGTACTAAGTACACAAGACAAGATAAGATATTCTGATGAATAAAATGAGAATATCTCCTTCCTATATATAGGAGGTAAAGGTGTGCAATAACAATTAATAAACCCACAAATAGACCCAAGCCTACATAAACAATATGTAATGCACCAAAATATAGGGAGTAATGTGCCACACTATATGGTGTAATGTGTCATCATTAAGGGCTTCACATTTTATGAGCATTTTGAGTAGTATAGATTATGTATTTGTTTTTATTAATTTATGATATTCTAATACATTTAACTCGCTACTTTTTAGCAGGTTTTTAGAAAAGGATGAGGACATACTACTCAAAATTTGAGTCTCGGGTCATCTGGGACATCAAAAAATCCATCCTCCTTCCCTTTTCTTCTTTCATTTTCTCTCTCGGCGACATTGTAAGCCTTTCGATCTCTTTAAAGAATCAAAGTGCAAATCATAATTCATTTTTTTATCATATTGTAAACTCATTAGTAAAGAAATAAAGTGGGCTACACAATGCCCACACTCCATCCCCCTGTGGGGATTCAGAGTCTCTTTGATGGTTTGCATTTTACTAATAAACACTTGCACACAATCCTACTTCTTGAAACTCTGTATAGATTAGTTTTTTTTATTTATCTTCATCTCATAGTAAGTTTTAATTTCTTACCCAACTCGTTTCCACTAAGTATGCTCTCGCCATCGACTAAAGGCTTTGCCGATTATTGGTGCATGGTCACCAAGTGACACATAGTTGTGGTTATAATTTTTCATTGTGATTTTACAGATGTATTTGTTGTATCAAATTGGAATAAAATTTTTGTCGTCTACTCATGTATGCTCTTTCCCTTTGTAGCATTTTCCTCATCGTTGGGAAATCAAAAGCAGTTTTCGACACTTTCTAATTTCTTTACATTAATATCATAAAATCCCCTTAGAAACATTACAAAAATATGCTGTACGATAGCTGAAAATCGTGGGATAATTCTTCAAAGGAAGCAGGAACAACTGAGTAGTGACCTCGAGATACAATCATGTTACACCCTTGTTGGTGTAGTTTTGGAAACCTTCTTAGAGACTCCGATTCAACCACATTTCTGAGTGAGGAACCACTTTAGTAATCTTTCGGACACATTCTCATTACTTCCAATATATCGTGAATTGCGTTTCTGTAATTGAACTCATCTTTTAATAATTCAAACTGACCAAGACACATTTGCAAAACATTTTACTTCAACAACATTATTTCACTTTGACTCCATTGGAACTGATATGATCTGTAATTATTGATTCCTGTTTTATGTGTTGATGTTATGCTGAATATTTACTTAAATTTGAAAATAATCTTGTAGAAGAATTTACTTCAAAAAACTCTTAAACAACTTACTTCCATCAATAACGATTAAAACTTAAAGAGCCTTAGGAAACTCTTTCTTAGGGACCACCCCCCTTGATTTCGTTAGGATTTTTGCCTAAACGAAGGAGTCAATATCAATTGAAAGTACTTGACTCTAGAATTCTCCCCAAGGACACACCTAACAACTTGAAAATTTCTGTTGTGCTTAATCTCAAGGTTTGTGAAAGGAGGCAACAACTGCGCCATTCATTTCCATTATTTATATTGAGCGGTACCTTAGACATTCCAAAAATTTTACATGGTTCATCATCCCACAATAAAACATGTCCAAAATCACTTGGAATATAATCATGAAAAAATTTCCTATAGGGTGTAGCATGACATGAAGCCCTTGAATCTACTACCTAGTAATCGCTAGTATGACTTAATGCAAGAATCAAAGAATCTTGTAACACACCACCTACTAAATTTGATTCTTGAGTAGTCTCATATTGCTTGTTTTCTTTCTTCTTTGGAGCTCTACATTCTTTCTTTATATGTCCTTTCTTACCATAGTTCTAACACTCTATCTTTCCAATCTGGAATTGTATATTCCCTTTCTAGACTTGTTGCGATTACCTGGGATACTTCCTCTCCTTTTGTCTTCCCTTGATATCCATGGTCAATGCATTACCTAATGTATCACCTGTTCTTTTTCTTTGCATTTCCTTGCTAAGAATAGCAACAACAACATCCTCAAATTTAAGAGTGTTTGAACTAGGGACATAGTTACTTACAACCATGACCAAGCCATTCCATCTTTCTGGAAATGAGCACAAGATTAGAAGAGACCTAACCTCATCATCAAAGTTCACTTTTACAGAACTTAGCTGACTAGTAAGCGTATTAAATTAATTTAAATGGTCAACAAAAAATCCACCTTCTGACATGTTCATATTAAATAAACGCTTCATTAAAAATTCCTTGTTGTAAGCCGAGGGTTTTTCATAGAACTTAGCCAATGTTCTCATCACACCCTCTCTTGTCTTTTCTTTTGATATATTGAAATCCACTGACGAAGCCAGGAAAAGCCGTATTGTTCCCAGTTCCTTTCTATCAAGAACCTCCCATTCTTCATCCTTCATAGTCACTGACTATTTTGTTTTTTCTCCCAATGGTAGGTATAGATCCTTCTGCTACATATATTCCTCCATTTGCATCTTCCATAACTGGTAGTTTTCGCTATTAAATTTATCGACCCTAAAATTTCCTTCTTCTGCCATTTCCCCCACTCGAACGAGGAACCCTGCTTTTGTGCGAGTTTACTAGCCAAATAGACCTTTTGGATCTGATACCAATTGTTAGAAAAATAGGATCACATAGAAATAAAAATTAAAAAATTAAACAAGATGAAAATATTAAACACATTACAAGAGAGACACATATATAACATTGTTGAACTAAGATGGTCTACGTCCACACAAAAGTTTCCAGTCCTTTATTATTATACCATTCAACATAATATGAAGGGACACAAACTGTAGCAAACCCACTGCACTTCCTCTTCACACTCTCATGGCCTCTCTCACACAATCATAAAGGTCGTTTTACAATGCTACAATACAATACACAATCGTATTACAATGATTTCCTTTTATAGCAAAATTACCATGGAAAAATACTACGGGTCACCCAATACCATGGGTTCACAAACCGTTGGCCAAAAAACATCCCAAAAATTTCCCCTTTCTTGTGGGCACTTCCCCCAAACACCTGCTATCCCCTGGACCCCCCAGCTGAGGGAGATGATCCCCCTTGAACTCCCACAGGGGGACGATGTCCCCCCCACACCCCCCAGTTGGGATGAGTGTATAGTAAAAATGAGGTACCAACACAACTGAACAATAACATCTTTGAATCTAGAAGACCGGGATCCACAACCAACACCAAAAACATACATTTATAGCAAATATTTCTATTTGATCATCATCATCTATATACACAATAGTCCATCACATGTGCACATGCCATTTAATAATTCAGTTGACCGTATCATAACGGGAACGATATCCATGCACCACATTATATCTTTCACATATTATTTATCTAAAGAAAATTAAATATATAACTATCATCATTAAGCAATACAAATGATCATCAAAAAGCATAGTAATGAAATATAATCAGGCCCATTGTGTCACAAAATATAATTTTGTTTTGTTAGTTGAGCTAAGTCCCACATATAATAAGAAAATGAAATACCATATGTCCAAATGTTGTATAAAGGTCTAATCAAAATATGGGGCATTACATACACCCACTCTTCAAGAAACTTCGTCCCAAAGTTATGCTCATTCATAAGCATATAAGAAAGCATGACTCAATATGCTTATGCATTCTTACTAGACAATTTTGACCTTACTAGTCCCACTGCACATTTACATGATCCATATGCATATATTATCTAATTTTTTCTTCTTTCATTGCATGGGATATGTTTTTTTCCCATCACATTCTATATCGTATACTAGCAATTGCTATGACCTCCTTTAGGATCATAAATTTTATTAATTAACATACTTGTGAAAATTTAAAGCCCTTTTGTATTGTGATTCATAAGGAAATGTTATCTCTCATATAACAATCATTTTCATTTAGAGGTACCTATTGTTATGACTCTTGATCAATTTCTATCTCTTTGAACTTTGTTTCATACTATATATACTACTTGCTTTTTATTACAATATTTAATTAGACCTCAATATTGATGGAATACTATGCAGTCTACCATAATCAAATAACACCATGACTAGAAAATAGGTTCCCATTATCAATAAACTCTTGGAGAAGTAGAATGTCACGTCCCCATCCCTCAGACCGACGAAGAGGATGCGATAATCACCGAGCATATGGGCAAACAGCCCCATGAACATAAACAGGAAAAATGCTGATATTAAAAGCTTAAACAACATACATAACAGAGTGCATAAAACATCATACAATATGCATAATTCCTCAATCATTCAGCGGAAGAAAACATATTCATAAACCAGCATTCAGCATGTTCATCATAACTCATTAAACATCAATATAATCACAGAGATGGAATAGCAACGGTACTTATATTTCTATGAAGAATCCTGCAACTAGCTACGTCGCTACAACGTTCCACCCAACCATAGGCCAGTGTGCTCATCAATCTATTAGCAACGCTACCACCCCCGAGCTGGGCATGATTCCTCCAAGGATAAGGGTCAATGCAGGCTTACACATAGCCAGGGGACACACTCAGCAAACCAACACAGTTGGGTTTATCAGGCCATCAACACACCGGCCAAGCCAGCACAGTCCAAAGACCAACCACTGCTTACATGCAGCAAAACCATCCCTTCACAGCCCTGTGAAGAAGCAAAGGCAACCAGGGATAATCCCAAACAAAAGATGAGCACAGCTCAAGCCCATAAGGCGACAGAGTTGTTCTTGGCCCTGACATGGCCAAAACAACTCAGACAGTCTCAAACGAAAGAGAAGTCAAACTCCAACAATCCGTAGCATCCCAACTTCATGGTGAATGAGGGCAATATCACACAGTTCACAAAACAGAGGAGAAGCCAACTCCTAGCGTGAACAGAGGAAAACTCAACCAACGGATTGGAAATCCACGGCGGCTCAAAACGAAATTGAACACCACAGCCAACAAAACGTGGGGAAGACAACAGCCCAAAACACAATCAGTGAGCACGACTCACAACATGGAAAATGACTCCAACGGTTGGTACGTGAGAGCAACTTGCACCAGACCCCAAAACACAGAGGAAAACATATGCACGGGCCACAAATCAGTAAGGAAACTTACATACAGTTCCTGAGTGTAGAAATGGCTCTTGCACCCAAAAATCCTGAGTGACAGCCATGATTTCACCTGTTCCCTGCGTGAGGAGAAACAGCTTCGCCAATGCGCGCAAATCAACAGACCCTCGAGAGGAGGAATGAGCAGACCGCCATCATGAAGGTTGAAGACCAGGCATGAGAGCAACAGACCATAGTCCTCAAAATTGGAAACGTGGGAGAGAAGAGTGAGGGCAGTCGTGGGTGGAGTGGGCATGTGGGAAAGGGACTGAGAGTCTTGCCACCCCACTCCCAAAGGCAATAAATTCCTCAACCACCAGCCATAACTGCCCCCAACAACAAAACCAAGCCATTGAAGAGGTTGGTGAAACAAGAAAGGTGGAAAAAAAACAAACAAGGTGGCAACACATGGGTTTTCCCCCCATAAACCAAGGTTTGACATCCCCCACCCCTTATCCTTTGGAACCATGCCCTTTTCATTCAACGTTGCACTGCCGTATTTGGTTGTGGTTTTATTTTTAATTGATGTGCGTATTTACATGATGCCGAATTATAATGTGCCAAATGGAATGATAAACCATCGGCAACTATCCCCATTGCCAAAACACACACACAACCAAATCGATGGTGGGGATTTTTCCTTGAGCTCCTCACCACGATTAATTACAATATATACATCATGCAAACGGGGTCAAAACCGGGGACATTACATTCCTCTCCCCCTTGGAGTAACACCACCCTCGATGTTCCATTACATATATATACAATACACATATAATTGCACATCAAAATTTCAAAATTGCAGATCTGTCCCACGTCCAATCATTTATTTTGAACATTCAAGACCAATCCCCTCGTCTCCAATGGACTTCTCCTGATGGTTCTCAGCTTCCAGATGATCCCGAAGTCTAGGAACTTTGTGGCTATTGCCTTCATCATGTTCCCTCATTGGGCAGTCCCGGCGTAAATGATGTCCTCCACATCTCCAACATCTTGCTGGCTGCTTCATATTTACTTGCTCAATTTCCTTTGAGTCTTCATGCATGGACCGTTTCTTATCATGTCGCTTGGATAATTTTCCCATTGCCGATCCACCTTCCTTTCCTTTGCCGATTTCTCCCAGAAGGATTTTCACCTCCCTTTGCAAACTAATAGAGTCTTGCAAAATCTGGTGGTTCATTTCACTCTGCCTTCTCTGTATCTTGAGCATTTCCCCAAGATTTTCTTGGGTCTTGGCAATCATTTGAAGGAGACTTCCAGCCAAGTCCAGCAACTTTTGATCTGCTGCCATGCTCAATGTGCACCACCTGGTTTTCACTTTTCTCACCTGGGAAATGCACCATTGAAATTCTGTCAGACCAAGCATAATATAGACATTAAAATCAGTCAGTTAATTACCCAATTGGCATGACAGTCCAAGTTTTATCAAGGAAACTTTCATATTTTTCATGCCTTTCCCCAACAGGCACATGATCTCATTCATGTCCATTCCTGGGTAGGGAATTAACTATTCCAGCATTCACAAATTTACTTAAGCAAATACACACATTTCATTCTCAATCATACATGCATTCAACAATCCTTTGTTTTCACAATGCATAAACATATATATAATCAAAAGGCAAGAGAGAGCAGTAAGAGTTTTTCCCCTCTTTGTGTTGTTCCATCTGGGAACCCACATCACCGCAGTGGCTTTTCATGCTCTCAGCCTCTTTCACTTCACCGTGAATGCTGGACCAATCCTTCTTGGTCATGACACTTAGTGTCTTCGGTCCATTCTAGACCTCTAAACCATGGAGTCTCTCCACATGGTTTGTCTCGGCTGCTAGGACTCCCCCGTCTTACTAGCACCTTTTTCATTACTGCTCATTTCGAGCTTTCCAGGATAGTCACATGTCCATATGCACCCCTAGGATGCTCTCATGATCCTCACTCCTAGCGATACCTATATTCAAACATTGAATAAATTCACATGTTTAGTTTATTCACATCAGTTTTATCTCTAGAACAAGAGATCAAACATCATAACCAAATCATATACACATGTATTTTCATAAGCAAAATAATCCAATACTTATCTGTATTGTGCCTTTCCTCGTTCGTCCACAGGATCCTGCTTCACTTTGCAAGCCTTGGGATCACCTATGGACTTAGATGTTAGGTCAGCACACAGGCTTCTCCTCAACATCAAATAATTAATGTCCAGCCAGTACATCCTCATGTCGACTGGGCTTGGAACTTTATCATGACCATTTCTAGGTCTAGGATCTACTATGGATCCCCAGGCATATAACAGCCTAACATACACTTATACCAACATACACTTATATCAACAATAACCCTTACTCCGCAACCCCTCACAACAACCATTTACCATTTTACCTTTTACCTTTAGCCTGTCAACACCAGCAACACAAGCAATGCAAGCAACTGATCAACGTTATTGCTCAAAAACTGTAATCACATTTCTCATCATTCACTATCAAGTATTGAGACACCAGGAGTGCGCCCACTCCCTAGGGTGTAATCAATATTGAAAACCCTTTCATGACTCAACATCAGAATAGTGTGCACCCATTCCCGGTGTGTGCCACGCAGGCCCTATGCATACTCAAGCAATCAGTCATAATGGATATTAAATCAAAACATGTTCTGCATATGGAATTTAATAATTAAACATGCATATTCTTAGCAAGGGTCACAGAACACTTATCCATTTGCCGTCGCAGTATGCCTTTGTTAAGGAGGAATGGAGGCTCCTTCCCTGAGTTAACAGTCCCTCAGTTTTCCATCCCAACTCCTTTTTACATTTCATATTCACATATGTCTTACCGACATACTTTATACCATCTCACTTATGTTACTACCGAACATACAGTGCAGATGAGACATTTCCAAAATGTCCAATGGCGTTTCACCCGAAACCCATTTCCAAGGGAAAACCTTCCCATGAAGTTTGGCTCTTGCAGGTCATCACACATGATCTTCCTGCGGTGTGTATCCCTAAAACATTTATCAAATAGCCAAACAGTCAATCATTACCTGATAATACAATCCAATTGATCATTCCATAACCAAGCAATGACATTGGTAATCAAATTCAATAAGAATTTGAAATTCTGTCTACTGCAGAAATTGACTTGCTCAATTGTGGGTCCCTTGTGAGTAGCACTACTATGCCCATTATAATTTATGCTTACTAACATAACATGATTACCCACTTACCATGCGTCCCTCCTGACACAATCTTATATAAGCCAACAATGATTAGTAGTCGTCAGCAATTCCTTAAATTCGAAATGCACAATTCAAATATAACAACCAACTAATTTCACAACCATGAGACTCTGCTCATAAATTTTGGCTCTTTTACATGGTATATTCTGGCATTGGTCAAGGTCTTACCTCTCACTTCCATGCTCAAAATAATCTACCTGAAACATGAGCTACAAACATCCAACACAATCTTATGCAAGCCAATAGTGGCTAGTAGTTGTCAGTAATTTCTTAAATTCGAAATTCACAATTCGATTTTTAACAACCTATTATGCATATCATATGGTAGATTCTGGCATTGGTCAGGGTCTTACCTCTCACTGCCATGCTCAAAATAATCTACCTGAAACATGAGCTTCATCATCCAAACACAAGCTTATGCAATCCAGTAGTGACTAGTAGTTGTCAACAATTCCTTAAATTTGAAATTCACAATTCAAATTTAATAAGCTCTTTCACATGGTAGATTCTGGCATTGGTCAGGGTCTTACCTCTCACTGCCATGCTCAAAATAATCTACCTGAAACATGAGATTCAATCAACCAAACACTTGGTAAGTGATGCATATAAGCTTTTCATTGCTACAACCATCACTGAAGCATTTTCAGAATTTATAAAAAAATTCAAGTACTTCTAACTGTTAGTCACATCAGTGTTTATCAAATCTCATTTACTTCATGCAATCATTATCGTACTAACATTGCAAGGTATAGTCATATCATTCATGCAATTAAATGAAATGTTCAGATACTCCTTACTTCACAAGCGTATCCTTCATACCACCTTGCTCTTCCATAGAGCATTTCTGGTAGCCAATTGATCATGACTATCCTGCATTCATAACAGCCTTTGAAATGGCTCCTGAATTGTCATCAATTCATCATCTCAGTCATTAGTTATTCATAATATCACATGCATTTATCTCAATGCATTCATGCAATGCATCACAACATTTGCACCGGTACTTATGCGATCAGTCACTCACATCCTTCAT
Source organism: Pseudotsuga menziesii (assembly GCA_001517045.1). Lineage (NCBI taxonomy): Eukaryota > Viridiplantae > Streptophyta > Pinopsida > Pinales > Pinaceae > Pseudotsuga > Pseudotsuga menziesii. Next base: position 89,609 of record LPNX010764382.1, read on the forward strand.
GTGCATACATTCAATGCATAACTACAAGATTCATAAAATCTTCTTAATGCATATCCATTCAATGCTACCTTGCATTGATTCAGGAATACTATGCACTCAACCTACTAGGCATAGCCTAACCATGTCCTCTTTATATAGGATGCATTACTATAATCAATGTTATCAACATATACAGGTATGACACCGTTCTACATTCCACTATTCACATGGTATGAGGTCTTTTACCTTTACCAATCCATGGAATTTGTCATAAGCAAACTCTTACCAGCATGGGTCTTACTTACACCCTTGCCGTGACCAATTTGGTTGGTCCTTTGGAAGAGATTGCAGAATTTTGCTCACCAACTTTTGCTATGGACTTGTTGCTTTATCCCTTTCTCCAGAGGGTTGCTAGTCACATTCATCAGCTTTGGCAACATATTCATCCGGGTCCATGTCATCGTTGGTTTTTTCCACTAATGCCAACGTCAAGGCAATAACTATCATTAGTGGCTTATTATAGATATATAATTCCCAATATTCTATGCATGCAAAACATATTCTCATACATTTCAGCTATAAAACTTAGGAAATGTAGTCATAATCAGCAAGATAGGGTCTAATGAAAACTTCCCTTTCAAATCCCTCATCTTGGCATGGAACTCCTTGTCCACACAGCAGCTGGTTGACCTCACAGTCTTTGCTACTTCTGGCATGCAATTGTCCAGATTTGTCCATTTGATAACAGCGGCCATCATTAGCACTTTGCTGCTCCATGCTCAGATTCTGGTCACTTTTACTTGTTCTCTACCGGATAAGCTTTCCAACGCCTGTCCACATGCTTCATTCTGACCCCGGATGTGAAAACCACACCACTTCCAAGAATGAATACTTTCACCAAGTCTCAGGCAAAACACACAATTGTATTTTGGTCCAAGAATGAAGACTTTCACCAAGTCTCAGGAAAAACACACAACTGTATTTTGGTCCAGAATGCTAACTTCAGCCACCTCATTTCCGATGCATCATTCATCTTTTATGAATTTTGGGTTTAACTAATTTTCCCAAAACATAGAATTTTCTTTTCACATGAACGACTGCCTCAGGGGACAACGGGGGTCAAGGGGGCTTGCCCCCTTATCATTTGTTTGTTTGTTTGTTTGTTTGTAAATCTTTGGTTTTTTTCGTGCAATCTGGTGCACAAGATCGCTGCCTCTTTTCTCCTTCTCAACCCTGAAAATACACTGGAAAACAGCTCCAAATTCCACTGATAAACAGTCAAAATCTGCTGGAAAGAAATTCCACGGGAAACCCAAATTTTCCCTGTGTAGAATCGGGTCCCAAAACAGCCAACCGTTCCGCAGAATTGGCGACTGAATCCTTTTCGGAGCCGCAACGGCGGAACATCAAACCTCTTCCTCTTCCGATCGATGAACTAATTCTTGACTAGCATCGGCATCGGCAATATTTCTCATCAGAAGACTTGGTGCTTTCACTTCTGCAACGGTGGCTCACGAACCACTTCTTCTTCTAACTTCGGGCCTTAGACAAATTTTTAACTTTCTTTCTTTACGTCGAAGGCCTCACCCGTCGACCGTGAAGTTGTTTCTCCATCTGCAATGGTGGACGCTCGATCACTAATTTCTTCTGATTGGCGACACAACCCAATCGATAATGGCGGTTCTTTCTTCCCGTCGGAAGACTTAGTGATTTGGACTTCCGCAACGGTGGATCATGAATCGTTAACTTCTTCCACCAGTCAATGATTTCTTCACTTAGACAAATTTTTCAAAATTTGTCTTTCTTCTTTCCACCGAATATATCACCTGTCGGCGGTCGGACCACTTTCCCGTCGGACGCTTAGTTGCTTCTTCATCTGCAACGGCGGACGCAGAACCCTTTCTTCTTCTGGTGGCAGTCTTTCTTCGTAGGAAGCCGTAATGCTTTCGCTTCTGCAACAGTGGCTCACGAAACGCTTTCTCCTTCTGATCAGCGTCGGTAGCCTCTCTAGTCGGAAGCCGTAATGCTTTCGCTTCCGCAACGGCGACTCACGAAACGCTTTCTCTTCTGACTGGAGGCTGTTTACTTGGAACAATTTTAAACTTTTCTACGGCATCGGAGGTATTTATCATCGGCTGGCTAATTACTTTGGATTCCACAACGGCGGCACACCAAAGACGAACTCCTTCCGATGACTGCCCTTTACTTAGAATTTTTTTTTAAAACTTCTTGCAGCGTCGGCGATCGGAGGACTTTTCCATCGGGTGTCTAGTCGTTTAGACTTCCGCAACAGCGGACGCTTGAACCTCTAATTCCCTCCACCACAGTGGAAATCAATTCCGCTAACTCTTCCGCAACAGCGGAATCCCACTTCACAAACTCTTCCTTAATGGCGGAAGTTAACTCCGTTAATTGTTCCGATGTGGAACACTTAGCCAAATTTTTTTCGCGGCTTTCTCCAAACTGTTCCGGTGTCGGTGGTATTTATCATCGGAAGCCTTAGAGCTTTTGGCTTCCGCAATGGTGGAAGTCTTTCCTGCTATCTCTTCCGCTACAGCGGAAGTCTTTCCACTGGTGGCCCGACTGCTAAACGCTTAGACCGTATCCTTTTGACTTTTACCAGTCGTCCACTGATTCGGCTGGGCAGAATGAGATACAACCTCTGTCAGTTGCTCTTTCTTGGCCCATAGAGGCCCATTGTTGCAACCTTGAGCTCTAATACCATACTGTCACGTCCCCATCCCTCAGACCGGCGAAGAGGACGTGATAATCACCGAGCATACGGGAAAACAGCCCCATGAACATAAACAGGAAAAATGCTGATATTAAAAGCTTAAACAACATGCATAACAGAGTGCATAAAACATCATACAAGATGCATAATTCCTCAATCATTCAGCGGAAGCAAACATATTCATAAACTAACATTCAACATGTTCATCATAACTCATTAAACATCAATATAATCGCAGAGATGGAATAGCAACGGTACTTATCTTTCGATGAAGAATCCTGCAACCAGCTACGTCGCTGCAACGTTCCACCCAACCATAGGCCAGCGTGCTCATCAATCTATCAGCAACGCTGCCACCCCCGAGCTGGGCATGATTCCTCCAAGGATAAGGGTCAATGCAGGCTTACACATAGCCAGGGGGCAAACTCAGCAAACCAACACAACTGGGTTTATCAGGCCATCAACAGACCGGCCAAGCCAGCACAGTCTAAAGACCAACCACTGCTTACATGCAGCAAAACCATCCCTTCACAGCCCTGTGAAAAAGCAAAGGAAACCGGGGATACTCCCAAATAAAAGATGAGCACAACTCAAGCCGATAAGGCGACACAGAGTTGTTCTTGGCCCTGACGTGGCCAAAACAACTCACATAGTCTCAAACGAAAGAGAAGTCAAACTCCAACAATTCGCAGCAGCCCAACTTCATGGTGAATGAGGGCAATATCACACAGTTCACAAAACAGAGGAGAAGCCAACTCCCAGTGTGAACAGAGGAAAACTCAACCAACGGATTGGAAATCCACGGTGGCTCAAAACGAAATTGAACACCACAGCCAACAAAACGTGGGGAAGACAACAGCCCAAAACAAAATCAGTGAGCATGGCTCACAACATGGAAAATGACTCCAACGGTTGGTGCGTGAGAGAAACTTGCACTAGACCCCAAAACACAGAGGAAAACATATGCACGGGCCACAAATCAGTAAGGAAACTTACATACAGTTCTTGAGTGTAGAAATGGCTCTTGCACCCGAAAATCCTGAGTGATAGCCACGATTTCACCCATTCCCTGCGTGAGGAGAAACAGCTTCGCTTATGCGCGCGAATCAACAGACCCTCGAGAGGAGGAACGAGCAGACCACCATCGTGAAGGTTGAAGACCAGGCATGAGAGCAACAGACCATAGTCCTCAAAATTGGAAACGTGGGAGAGAAGAGTGAGGGCAGTCATGGGTGGAGTGGGCATGTGGGCAAGGGACTGACAGTCCTGCCAGCCCACTCCCAAAGGCAATAACTGCCTCAACCACCAGCCATAACTGCCCCCAACAACAAAACCAAGCCATTGAAGAGGTTGGTGAAATAAGAAAGGTGGAAAAAAAACAAACAAGGTGGCAACACATGGGTTTTTCCCCAATAAACCAAGGTTTGACATCCCCCACCCCTTATCCTTTGGAACCATGCCCTTTTCATTCAACGTTGCACTGCCATAGCTGGTTGTGGTTTTAGTTTTAATTGATGCGCGTATTTACATGATGCCGAATTATAACGTGCCAAATGGCACGATAAACCATCGACAACTATCCCCATTGCCGAAACACACACACAACCAAATCGATGGTGGGGCTTTTGCCTTGAGCTCCTCACCACGATTAATTACAATATATAAATCATGCAAACGGGGTCAAAACCGGGGACATTACATAGAACTCTTACCAATGATTCTTACATTATTCATAAATTACTTATATATTTAATGTGATTATTCACTTAATAATATCTTTATCATGCATAAAACTCAATATCACTCGCTATAATTCTTATGCATTGTTACCACACTGTACATTCCCTTTCATTTGTATAGGTTATTATTCTTGATGATACAATCTCTTTAATCCCTCTTAACTGTATTAAATTCCTCTACGGGGCCCTACCAAAATTATGGTCTTGGTCTCCTTTTCATGCTCAGTAATAGTTAAGGATATTTTATTTATTAAGCAATACTCTTTATGGTCACAAACCCTATTACTACATCACCATATTAATAATATAATTCCATTATCAAGATTTAAGTCATAACAACACATAAAAATATAGGGTTTTTTAAAAAACCAAATTTATATACAAGCAAAAGAAGCCACTTATACACCTATGAACAATAACAATTATAATATTTCAATAAAAACTCCACAATTATAATATTTTTCCTATCTATTATTAAGATTATTTCCTCAAGACGGGATAAGCTATCAAGCCCAAAACGCCATATATTATTTCCATACAAGTTCTCCATTCCAATTCACATTATTTCCTTCAAGGACCATGGCCTAAACGTAAGTATAACTTAGTTAAGATTCCTGGGCCACCTAGAAAGCTAACTTACACGCTTACATTGGTTTCTACCCAAAAAAGAAAGTGATAACAGCTTTAAATCTCAATAATATTGTACTTATTATTGAAAATTATTGTCAATTTATTTTTCTCAATTTTTTAAATTTTCTTTGAGATGACTCTTAACATTTAGTTTTAATGAACCTAGTAATATTTTTTTTGTTTCGAAAGAAACTTTTCTTATTGTGTTATAACTTTTATGCCATAGATGTTTATATACTCTTTTAAAACAACACAACTCTTTATAGTAAATAACTAACAAATACTCTTTTAAAATAAGACAACGTTTTTTAAAGTAGATAACGATGGATACACATAACTACTTGATTTAAAATACATTTTTTATAAATAGTTAATAAAAATAATTAATTAATTATATATATATATATAACTAAATTTAAACAACAAATTTTAAAGTTTTAATCTTTTTTTGACCTTTTTGTTTTTTTACCTAACTCATCTTTAATTCTTATTTACTTTTTTAAATTATCAATTATTATTACTATTTTTTATATATTTTTTCTTCTATTAATAAGATAATCCATTTATAACCATATTTCCCTTTATTATTTCTTTCCCTCTAACATAAATTCTACCATTTTTTTAACCCCTCTTTTCTATTCTCTCTCTATATAACCTCTCGCGTGCTCCATCCCTCCAAATTTTTTGTACTTTAAATGTTTACTCTTGTTCTTAAATTTATTAATTGAAGGTTCTTTTTATTTTGAACTGAAACCTTTACACATTTCTTTCTTTCTTTCTTTATTTATTAATTTTCTTTTCTAAAACATTTTAATATTGAAACCAAATAACAAATCCTTAAAAAAAATAAAATTCATAATTAAAAATTTATAATCCTTATTTTCTTTTTCAATTTCCAACTATATTTTGTTTTTATTTACTATCTCAAAGCTCTGCACTTTTATAAACTTTAAATAATAATATATTTTTCTCATTATCGTACATAAATTTATATTATTATATATGAAAAATTTATATTATTATATATATATAAATTTTTGTATTATTATATATATAAATTCAATGTAATTGGACCAACCAAAAAGAGAAAAGAAATGGTTGTGCTCTTCCTTCATTATGATTCGTCTCTTACGTTCTTTTATAGCTTGTTTTTATTTTCTAGTTTGAATTATATGCTTATCATGAAATATGATTTTTTTTTATTGCTTTAACATTTTTGAGCTTGGTTTTTTGCTAGTAGATTTTTGTTTATGATTGATTTTATAAGTTTTTTTTTTTTTTTTAATTTTGTAGATTTCATAATTTTTTATGGACTTATACGATGCATGTATTTTTGAAAGNAAAGGATCTAAAGAAATATCATAAGGTTTTATTAAAAGCTATTTATCAAAATTTAACACATTGTTTTGAGTTTTGGTTAAAAAATCATTAAACATATATTCTTGTAGCGTAAGCACAGAAAATGTGAACAAGAGCGTTACAAAAAAAAATCGTGCTTTTGAAAAAAGTCATGATTTTGCTCGTGATTTCCAAAATTTGTGCATGAGAAGAGTTTTTCACACATGTCGAGGAGTTTGATACGTGTTTGGGCTATAATAATCATTGTGACAAGTGTTTTGAGATGAGGTAAATATCATTTGTTTGAATTGCAGCTATCCGAAGGTTAGGGGATATAGATCACTTAAACAACAATGATCGTACACGACGAGGTTAATTCATTATCAATTATGCATTTACTGAATGCATGAAAAATCACAGAAACTATATTTGAGACCTGGCAGTTCGTGGTTGAAGAATGAAGATAGTTAGCCATTTAGGGTTTGTAGGGTGAGTGTTTGGCACGGTCGTGGCAGTCAGAGACAGACTTAAGAAGGATATTGGACACCTGGGAAGACAGGAAAGCTAATTTTTAGCAATCGAATTCATTATTAAGACAGGTATGAAACGAAATACTGACATGCCCCATGAGTTCGGGTTCGTTTTGACAGAGGATGAGTTATTGATGTTAACTAAGAATACAAGTTTATAAACTCGATTTTTTCTCAATACCAAATCTTTTCTGTCAGTAGGGTTGAAATACTTATCAGTTTGTGCAGGAAAATTCATATCAAGGGTTTAATTTTCTCAGCTTATGATTGACTATTAAACTAACAAACATTCAAATAGTCTTAAAATTTTTGCTAAGGAAAGCACAATTAAGGTCAATAACCCAGAATGAAGAAAAGTGGGAAAAAAAATAGAGCCGAGCCTTCAGATATGTCTTGAGTTCAAACTTTCCTTGATTGTGCAAGGTTATTTTCAGAAGCAGGTTGGTTGAATTATTTTGAGAAAATTGATGGCCATCATACAGAGGTCTCATACAAATTTGCTCAGGGATTAGACAAAGACATAGTCACATTTGATACCCTAAAAATTGAGCTGACTAGAGAGCTAATAGTAGAGGCTACAGGCATTCCTGATGAAGGTGAGTATTGGTTCAAGAAGGTACCTTTTACCTTTAATTCAGAGAATTACTTGCTTCCAAATGTTGTTTCAGACTGGGGTAAAGGAGTACATATACAGAAGTTCAAACCAGAGTGGAGAGAACCAATCAAAATCCCGCAAAGCTATGTAACTTGTGAACGAAGATATGCCTTTGTGTTTAAATATCATTTCAGGTTTTTGCAGCATTTAAATCATGAATTAAAGATGAATCTTCCTTTCTTTTTCCTTAAAAGTCTGCAAAAGATGTCTAGTAGAGTAAAGGAGCATTAAGATCATACTCAGCAGTCCAAATTTCATCATGGTCTGATAAAGTTAATCATAAGTACAGTGCTCCAAAAGAAGGAAAATACCTGGGACTGTTTTTTATTCTGGTCTGGGTTTCAAAGTGAGAAATAGGACCAATCCAAGAAAAGACAAGTGAACAAAGCACCGAATTTAGTCAAAAAATTGAAGAAAGAGGTCATAGTCGAAGTAGAAGAAGATAGTGTACAAGAAAGGTCTATGACACAAAGGGTTGAAAAGCCTGAAAGTGAACAACAGAATGAAGCTGATGAAGATGAACCATCAAAGGTTCAAATGTAGGACTTAAATCATGTAGAAAGTACCCTTAATAAAGAAGTAAACTAGGGAGTATATGAAATTTTGTTACAATAAGAACAAGTCCATACAGGAGTGCATTCAAAAAGTAAGGAAATCCCACTTATTGATAAAGCTGGGTTGACAATGCACAGGGTTCACAACAACATTCTGAAGAAAAGTTGGTGTCACAAGGAGTCAAAAGAAAGGTGGTTCAACTTGTATCCATTAAGCACCAAGGAAAATCTTTGATCATGCTGGGAGAGATAGGGGTAGGCTGGAGACCTAAGACCAGACCTAAGAATAAATTGAGATTGAACATGAAAAAGCTGTTAAACCCTAAGTTAGCTCAGGAGAAAATCACAATATTAGAAGACTCTTCTTCCCAAGAAGAGTTAGAAGAGGATGAAAGCTTGAATGTAAGAGAGTTTAAAGGTAAGAAACAGGTTCTTTTGAAGGATAATTCAACCTCAACTGAGACTAAAATTTCAGAGCTATTAAAGGAGGTTTGAAGGAAAGTAAATTTAAGCCATCATCAAGATGGTTTAATGAAGCAACATTCAGTCATGACAAGTTTATGTGCAGATGAAGAAAGGATTGCAGAACCATCAACTCAATGTAGTTTTGAAGGTAATGAATCTCCATGGGTTCTTGTAACTATGACAGAACAATAGCAAGAAGAGGATGAGGAGATATTCAAGAGATTGAAGATTCCCTAGATGCCAGAAAAACTGTCTTAAGCTTCAGAAGGAAAATGTATCGATTCTGAAAATGAGAACCTACAAAGAAGCATCAAACAGTATAAGTTTTAGATACAATTCCTACATGAAAAAAATGAAGGGTTAGTAGTTGCTAACAGAAGATTAAGAGAGGATTTAGATGAGATTAATAGCCATTACCAAGAGTTGATTGTAGTCTCCAAGGAAGTGTTGAAGAGGAAAAGACAGAAAAAAGTCTGTGTGTAGAGTTGAAGCTGACTGTTCAGGAAATAACTCAACAAAATCAGAAATTACTTAAAAGAGTCGAAGACCTAGAAGCTGAACAACAGAGAACCAGGAGGAAGACTCAAGCTTTGGAAGGGATATCCTTTTTGGCAGAGGCTGCTAAAGATTCGTAAAATTCTTTAAGTGATAGTTATTGTTAGTTATTTTTTGTAAAAAGTTAGTTTAGTTTGAACAACTTTACTTTGTTAAGTGATTCGATGGTATGACCTAAAAGGTAGTTATTCAGTTAGGTAACTATTTTTTATGTAACCAAGATTAAAGTAGGGCTATAGAATGAAGGAGGGTTCGAATTTTGTACAAGGGGAGGCTATCAAGATTTTGTATATAGAGCTAAGTTAAAAAAACTCTTATGTACTTTGGAATACTGATTATGTTATATATGCAATCTATAAGCCTATTTTATCCTATTTGTTGGTTTCATTTCTGATTGGTGTGATCACTCAATTTATAAATTCATTTCTTGTTTAAGGTTGTTTCTCATGGAATGCTTATGAATTGTGGATGAAACTCAGTAATGTTCTTATGCTGTTCTGGTTTATGTTTCATATATTATACATCGTATTCTTATATTGTTGCATGATTTAGTATTTGTCTTAGCCTTATAAGTTTTTACCCTCTTGTTTACAAATTGCACAACCAAAAACTCTAAAAACCTGTTTTACTTAGTTTTATTTTGTGAGATTGTGTTGGCTTGTTCTTTAGTAGTCTGAGAACAATTTCTAGCACAAACATCTTTGGCCCTGTTGCCGGGGACGAAGTTGAAGCATACTTTACCTGGGTTATTCATCATTAAACTAGTTTTGAGAGGTGGACAAAACCAGTAAATCATTAAGACTACATTTCACCAAATAGTTCATAGTGGCTATTAAGGGAGTTGGGACAAGAAGTAGACCTAGTTCACCATTACACCTGGGTGTCTCAGACCCAGAGCAAATTCCGAAAACAACTAGTAAAATTAAGAGGTCTCAGTCATCTTCAACATTATGTAACCCTAACCAAATTGACCTATTGTCACCCTTCTCATTTTCAAAGAAAGAAGAACAAGATTCATCATGGTTGAAACCTACAATCCCTGTTAGTAGTTTTCAAATATTTACTGATCCTCAGTCCTTCAAGAAAGAAAAATCCCTATCTCCTGGAAAAATCTCTTTATTTCAATTTAAAGTCAGTAAGAGTCCTTTTCATCCAAGTTCTAGTCAATCTTTTCCTTCATCTAAACCAGTCATTTTAAAAATGGCAGCCCAACAACAACCATTAGATATGATGGATGGAATGGTGGCAGTTAGGTATGCAACTTTAGTTTTACCTCAACCCTTAAATGCTCTTCCTGGTGGAGATTACCAAAAGTACTTGCCTAGGTTTAATGGACAATGTGAGACAACAACTGAAGAGCATTGGGATGCATTTGTCAGCTATGCAGATAATCAAAATATCGAGTCAAAATATGTGTGGATGAGGATGTTTTTACAAAGTCTGGATGGAGAGGTCAGAAGATGGTTCAGAGAGTTACCCACAAATTCCATTACTTTAAAAGAGGAGCTTCATGATGTTTTCATGAGACAGTGGGGTGATACTAAGGATCATACATATTACATTAAAGAGTTTGGAGCCATAAGAAGGAAGAAATATGAAACTATAGCTGATTTCTCTAAGAGGTTCAACAAAATGTATGGAAGAATCCTTGCAGAAATCAAGCCTTCTGAAATTTCAGCAAAACTCACCTATGCTAATGCTTTTGACCATGATTTTTCCTTACTATTGAGAGAAAGAAGACCTGTTACTTTACTTAATATGCAAGAAGCAACATTAGAAGTAGAATCTAATACTCTTGCTTCTAATAGAGTGAAGGGAAACTCAACTCAACAAGTTTATGATAGAAAGGGTAAGAAGGAGGCATTTCTAGTAGTGTCAACATCACAATCTGCAGATGGTAAAATTGATGAGATGGAAAAATTAGTGAAAATCCTAACAACAAAATTAAACAAATTGGAATTGGAAAAAAATCCCAATAGGCCTGCTCAAGAAGGGGACAAAAACCCTAATAACCCAAATCTGTTTAGAAGACAGATTGCACCTCATTTTATTCCTAGAGAAAGAAGGAATAATGATATACAAAGAGAAAGGAGATAAGCTGAATATAAAAAGGTGTCACTCCCACTTTAAAACAATGTCACTGATGAAGGAGAAATAGAAGAGGATGAGCAGTTTGAGGATCCAGATCAAGACATAAATTATTTTGGAGAACAGTTGACTGAAGGTTTTATGACTGAGGAAGATTTTTTAAACTCTGAATATTATGATGCAAATGTTTTTCAGATAGAATATGATTTAAACCTTGAAGTAACATCTGATATATATCAGTCTAAGCCTAATAAAACCCTAAATTTGAGGTCAGGACCAAAACAGGTGGTTCAAAATCCTAAAAAGAAGGCAATTCTTCCTCCTAAATAATAATCAAATCTAGCATTAGGAAAAAGACAGAATCAGGAGAATCCAAAGAAGGTTATTGAAGTTGAAGAAGTAAATAAGAACATGCAGAATTTTAATTTTGAAAATGAATTGTGCAAAATTAAAGTCCCAATGCATTTCACTGAATTGATTAAAAATCCATGTTATAAGAATTCAGTGTTGAAAATGATGGGTTTAGCAACCAGTCATGTACCCTCTGACACTTTAAACTTACAGGAGGAGAATCCCAAATTTTTTATTGGATCAGCTTTGGTAGAGAACACTGAAAATGATGCAAGTGCATCCCCACCTTTTTATATCACATTAACCATCCATGAGCATATGATTCATAATTGTCTTTTGGATTCAGGAGCATCTCATAATCTAATGCCAAAAGCAGTCATGGAAGCTTTGGGATTGAGCATAACAAAACCTTATCATGATTTGTATGCTTTCGATTCTAGAGATGTAAAATGTTTAGGAGTGATAAAGGACATGGTGGTTAGCTTAGCTCAACTACCAATGAAAAGTGTTATTATGGATGTAGTAGTGGCATATATCACACCTAAATTTGGGATGCTGCTTTCTAGATATTGGGCTAAGAAAGTAGTGGGAACTTTATAGATGGAATTAACATATGCAACTATTCCTGTCTTTGAAGGTGAGAATAGGAGGTTGTATAGAGAGGTAAATTTGCTTATATTGTGACTGATGACAGGAATCCTACAAATCATCCGTTATATGCTATTGGAAAGGATTTAGGGACTTGTACGTTGCACTTTAGTGATGATAACACTAATGGCATATTGCAGGTTGAAAAAGAGATACCAGTCAAGTGTTCTATAGAACAGAAGGATGGACTTTGGTAGATGTATTTTGATCGCTCCTCATCTAAGGAGGGAGCAGGAGTAGGTATTTTGTTGATTTATCCTAGTGTCGAATCAGTAAGTTTGATGTACAAATTGGAATTTATAACCACAAACAACGCAGTAGAATACGAGGCATTATTGTTGGGTTTAAACGCTGCAAAAGACTTAGGTATTCAGCAAATTTATGTTTATGGGGACTCTGAGTTGGTTGTTCAACAAGTAAGGAATAACTATCAAGTAAAACAAGATTTGTTGAAAGTATACAGGAACGAAGTATGGGATATGATAGATAATTTATTTGTGGCATTCAATATTTCCTATATTCCTAGAAATCATAACCAAATTGCTGATTCTCTTTCCCTAGTAGCTACACATTTCAAGGTTCCTAAAACAACTCAGCTAAAATATCCTATTGAAGTTAGGTACAAACCTTCTATGCCCGATAATATAAAGCAATGGAGAGTTTTTGAGGATGATTTAGAGATTAAAAGATTTTTAGAGCTGACTGGTGAGTTCTCTAATTCCTTAATTGACCAATAATAGGATGATGAAACTAAATATACTAAGGGTGTTGCAGAAAATGAAATTGCAGGTCACAAAATCATTGAGCTGAAAAGCCATTTTATTCCTAAGGGTTTGGTGCCTTTAGAGAGGATTTTTTTGAAGGATGATACCCCCTTAAAACCGGCTATGTAGTCTTTAGAGGAAAATGTAATAGATTGTAATATTGGCACAAAGGAACATCCCAGGATGGTGAAGATCTCAAAGGAACTTATAACATATCAGAGAAACAGGTACACCAGGATATTAAAAGAATATGTTGATATATTTGCTTGGTCATATGAAGATTTGAAGACTTATGATACTAGTATTATACATCATAAAGTGCCTTTGAAACCAAATGTCAAACCATTCAAATAGAAGCTGAGGAGAATCAATCTTGCTTTATTCCCCGTCATTGAAAAGGAGGTAAAAAAGTTGTTGGATTCTAAGATCATTGTTCCTCTTCGATATTCTTCCTGGGTAGCAAATCTAGTACCTGTCAGAAAAAAGAATGGAGAAATAAGATTGTGTGTCGATTTCCATAATTTGAATAGGTCTTCACTTAAGGATAACTATCCTTTACCAAAAATTGAACAAATATTGCAGAAGGTGGTGGGTGCACAAAGGATTTCAATGGTGGATGGTTTTTCAGGGTATAAACAAATTGCAATGCACCTTGATGATAGAGAAAAGATAGCCTTCACTACCCCTTGGGGTACTTTCATGTATGACAAAATGCCATTTGGATTAATGAATGCTCGAGATACCTTTCAAACAGATATGGACATAGATTTTGTTGGAGACAAGGATAAGTTCGTGGTGATTTATTTGGATGACATAACAGTTTTCTCATAGTCTGATGAAGAGCACTTAAAGCACCTAAAACAAACTTTCTTGAAATGCAGAAAATATGGACTGTCTCTCAATCCAAAAAAGTCACATTTTGCTGTACAGGAGGGTAAGTTGTTGGGTCATTTGG